>CM021109.1:267894233-268189866 GCA_007115665.2 Sequoiadendron giganteum | reverse complement strand
GATCTTGCAAGAAAAGAGTTAGTACCTAGGAAATGAAAAAAGGGCCAGAATGGTCAAAAAGAAATAATCAACAATGTGAACAAGGTTCCACCAACCAAAAGCAGTGAGATTATTGGAGTTTTGATTAAAGATGAAAAAGAGACCAAACAACTTTGGTATCTCAAAGGCTATGAGGGAATAAGATTCCAAGCATTAGAATAAGTTCATATGAAAAGGTGAGTGTGAGAAAGAAGCCCGAAAGGTAAATCAAGTTGGATTAAAAACAGGTTTGGAAAGTACATGGATAGGTTGAAGTTATAAGTAGAACTCACCAACATGTTTTACAAAAATCAACATATGATTAGTGGTTCCAAAAGGAAATGGAATGCAACATGGCACTATGCGTCAGTTCAATAGAAGTTGCAAGGGAAACAACACTCTGAGTAGAAAGGTTCATCAAAACAAGAAGTTTGTGCGTATGGATATTCCTCCACTAAAAAGGATATTAGAAAGCCATTCCTGTGAGAAGTGAATTACTGTAGAAAGCCATTGCTGTGAGAAGTGAATTACTATGAGAAGCCATTATCTGTGAGAGGCCATTGTTTGTGTGAAAGTAATTTCTGGAAAGAGTATTTTACTGTGAGAAGGAACAGAGAAGCTCTGTAATCTAGGTTACAGCAAGAAAAGACCATCATCACTTGTGGAAAGCATAAATCCAGGCATGATTACTTTATTCTCATTTCATCTTTGATTTTGATGAAGTCATGCTAGATCAATGAAGTATTATTCTGCTCTTTATATCTTCAAAACTTGTGAAGACATGTTAGGCAAACGTAATATGATGTTGTTGTATAATGTTTGCATTTGATTGTCCAAAAGTTGCATGAAGTAAATAAGGTATAGGTAATGCATGATTGTATTAAAAAGTAAAAGTCCATTTCACAGCTAGACAATGCATTTAATTTCTATTTTCTTTACTTGTATGATCTTTGTATAAAGGAGAGTATTCATTATCTTAGATACTACTACTAGGACTGTGATGAGAGCTTGATTCAAGTACATTATAGCCAACTAAGTTATTAGATTAACACAGTAAGCCAGCTACACTCCTAGGAAATGTTCATTCTCGTATAGGAGAGAGTATTGGTAATACTTGTGATGCAGATTCATCCCAATAGATTAACTTGATGTAGGATGTCTTTGGTACGGATTACCACGATAGGACAAAAGACCTACGCGTAGTGTAAGATATCCCTAAGTCAAATCAACCCTGAATAGTGTATCTGGCAGTTGACCCTCAGTAGAGAAACTAATTAAACATTTTGGCCAAAGTAGTGTAGATGAAAAACGTCCTCTTGAATGAGTGATGAATACACTGTCATGTCCATCGTGATCCCATATTGCATACTAGATCAAGAGTTCACCGGATGTACAGGTTCTAGCTATGTAGGACACACCACTATGCTCAATTGGTTTACAGTATCGGTTACCCAACCAATCTCTTTGTTGAGGGGAGGGCCATCTATCGAATGATAGATGTGCAAGGGACCGCATTATAAGTCCGTGGTTGGCAGAAAAGCGCCCGAGTGATGTTTCTCCTCCTTACCAGGCTACTGAGGCACCGAGATTTGAAAGGCGGATTCCTGGACCCTCTTACCACTATTAGTTCAAAATCTCAACAAGCTATGTATGTGCACGTATGTATATTTTCTCTGATGTTCATTGAAAAGGAAAAGTTTCGTTATTTGAAATGTATTGTCTTGTTCACTTGAAAGGAAAAAGAATTCAAGATATTAGCTAGCATGTATCTTATTTAATGTTAATGAAAAAGAAAGAAATGTTTCAGTACTTTCTTATATGCTTGTTATTTATGTTAAAAGTTGTAGATTAAGAAAAAAAAATTGCATAAGAACCAAGTCGTTACATCCGCAAAACTTATAACCATTATTACATGGGAATTAATGATGGCATGAGATCAAATAGGATTTCAAATTAGTCAAAGGATAGACTATTATTGGATATAAAAGAACCTATGAAGACTCAGGAACGGAATAAGGATAGGACTGTCAGAATTAGGACATCGGAACGACAAAGGGAATTGTCGAATGAGGAACCACTATAACCTGGAAAAGATAGAGTAAGAAGCTGCACAGAATGTAGCAAGATAATGTCGAGTATACCAGGAAATGAAGACCGGATGTCATCATGGGTAGGACATGTAACTCTCTTGGGATTCCAAAAGAAAAATGGTAGAACACAAGACAGATCAATCTGTCTATGTTAGTAGAACTAACATAATGTTCTAGTGGATAAACTCATCAAAGTAACCAACACCTTTTTGAAACTTGACTTATAGGATTTTTAGTCCTAAATAATATATTGTGGGCAAGTAGTTGCTTAGTAATCCTGAAAGGTTATTTCAGTTTAGCAAATAATGATAGGGTTGTGTAAACCATGATCATACTATGAAAACATTCAATTATTGTTCAATGAAACTTTGTCGAAACAAAGCTTAAGTATGAAGCAGTATCAAGATTTGACAGGTCTCCAGAAGCAATGACATGCTCAATATGGACAAGTAATCAAGAGAAAGTACTTTATGGAAGTAAAACGGATGTGTAAGTGATGGACGTACTCGGTTTATGAGTTGTCTAAAGGTGTAAATACCAAAGAGAAAGGATGGGACCCAAGGTGTAGTGTACAATACATTGACATTTCTTTTTCTATTGGGATTATACTAAGGATAAATTCATGGGCCAATGATTTCCGATCACTAAGTATAGTTATTATTATATATTGGATATGTATGCAGTAAAACTCTTTGGGAGAGTAAGTATGTGTGAGGCATACAAGTTTCCCCTATGTGATAGTAAGGACAAGGTTACTACATAGGATGAATGTTTTGTAAAATCTTACGTGTTTTGAGAATTGTAAGTAAAAATTTATTTAATTTTAACCGTATTTTAAAAGGGCTATAGATCATCGGGGACAATGATTCACAAGGGGGGAAGTATGATACATCCCAAATTGTGAGGTTACTATTTACTATTACTATATAGGGTAAATGCGAATGTGATGTGAATTCTAGAGATGAATTAATGATGCCTGTACCTTGTTATCAATATGAATGTTATATCACTTGATGATGTTGTCTCAATTGATGTTATTCATGGTGAAATATTGCATAAATGAGAATAGATGGTTAATGAATTATTGAATATTCTAGCTTATGAAATGTTATGTATACTACCTATGTTGTGAACATATGACTTCCGAAAGCGAGTGTCATTGGATGTAGGCATGAGAACCATTCCTCCAAGCAGAGGGGAAGTATCACTCGGGAGAGGAGCTTGGTCGAGTAATCGGTAAAGTGGACTATTTGAACATACACACACTTCACCATAGAGTAAGCAACTGAGTCAGTTATGTTAGATAAGTCATCCATAGTCATAGATTGGCATTAGGAGTTGTGTCTTCTTCTGTACGTTTTATGAGAGATGTTTATTTGTTATCTGTCTCGTGGTATTAAGTTCATTACAATGGTAACGTATATGAATGTAAGTGAAAAGGGAATGTACATATATACATGTAGATAGTATATACACGTATCCATATGTATATACATATCGATACAAGTGTATGATTGGCAAATGGATATGCTCATACGGTTGCATCGATATGGTATACATGCATATACGTATATATTGAAGTATATACAGTCATATATACATGTATATATGCACACAACCTATTGTATGTGGATATTAATAATATTATATTATTATTGCCTGACGATTTACATATACATGTATACGTATGTATATATATATACATATATTAGCATATCGGAAATGATGACTGGCTTATGACATGTTTGCAGAAGTTATATATATATATATATATATATATATATATATGTATGTGTGTGTGTGTGTGTGTGTGTGTGTTTGTGTGTGTACATGTAAATATATATATGTATATATGTATTAATATTATATATAAAAATATATCTTAAAGTAAGAATAATATACATTTATATATATATGTATATATTACATAAAGTAATTAAGTATATATATACATTTACACAAATTATTTGTTACTTTAATACATATAAATAAATATAATATTTAATATATATATATATATATTAATTTAAATAAAATGAAAATCAATCTTTGATTAATTTATCATCACATATTTGGGGAAATCAAATTATTTCCTATGTATTAAGAAATTGACTTTTTCTTATTTCTTCATAAATAAAAATCGGGTTTAGAATAACCCAGCCAAATAATTTAAACCTTTGGCAAATCGAATGAAGGGGAAATATTATATTTGATAAACATTATATTTCATAAAGTAGAAATTCAAATATTTGGAAACATGAAAAGAACTTGCCGTGAAATATGAAAATACGCAGTTGTATAATTTGTGCACCTGTTGAAGCGCACAGCCATGAAAAATGCAGATGCGGCTTGCAGTGTGTCAATGGTTTCCTGCAATTAGGGATTGAAGAGAGTAAATTGAGTACTTTGACTCTGAAAATATCTTCACCTATTGAATCGCGCCATTGCTGAAAGTGTCGATTCTTCCTCATTGAATGGTGTCAGTTTCAATCTTTATTTAGCTACTCTCAAATTGAAGGTCAAATCATCATCTTAAATTGCTGAGTATGGGGTTTTCTATCCGCCACATACCATTTGAATCATTGAATAAAAATACTTGTCATTCACCATGCCTTTTTATGAGGAAGGCGTTGGGGAATGAGGCTCTATATAAAGTCGTCACTCTGCTGAGAGTGGCAATCGAATTCATTCCATCTACAAAATTATGCTTGTTCTCATTCCAACTATCCAGCTCTGAGCATTCATATTGCAAGAGTATTATACCATTTTTTGAGAAGAGCAAAATCTTCATGATTTCTGAGTGTCATTTCTCCATATTGCTGAAAGTGCAAATCATCACAAATTCTGAGGTTATAATTGAAAAGCTGAAACCTATTACCAGTTGTAAATCAATTATAGAGTGTCCATCTTCTATGAGAGAAACTTAGTTCAATTGTAGGATTTTTGTTAGTCTGGAAGTGCTGCAAGTATAGACCAATCCATCAACGTTGGAGGAAAGCTTAAACCAGGCATGGGTTATTATTCTTCTATTCATCTCATCTTTAAATCTTTGAATTATGGAGTTATGTTCAATGTCTATGTTTAGATAGAAGATGTTAATTACTGCTTTATGTTGAAAAAGGGTGTTTTCAATAGACTGTCCAATAGCTTGCATATAGTGAATATGTCATAAAAGATGCATAATTACTGTAGAGAGTATTTATTTGTTTTGGAAAGGTCAGATGATGCATTCTTGTGAGATTGCATTATTTGAATGAACCCATAGTAAGAGAAATTTCTTTGCACGAATACTATTTGCTGAGCTTGTTTGCTTCCGGATAAAAGGTATTGAAACCTTGGAGCTACTATTATGATGTGTTTTACGTACTCCATGATAGGAGAAAGTACTTGATTGAGGAATTCAACTATATTACATAAGGTACAACATAAGTATTTAATTATACTAAGCGATGTTGGGACATAGAATGTTTTATGTTTGTATTTACCGTTGGTACATAGGAAGTGAATGGTTGCATTCTAGTCGTATTTTGCATTAAATTGTATGATCTCCATATAAGGAGAGTATTGCTTTCTTTAGTTACTATATACTAAGATTGAGATGAGGATAGGAGTCAAGTAAATTCTTCAGCTTTAGTTATCAGGTTAACTTAGGTAAGTTGAGTTACTCCTAGGATAAAGATTTCCAGTATAGGAGGGGATATGTGAATTACTTGATTATGTTGATTCATTTCTAGTAGTACCATATGATGTAGGATGTCTGAGGTAGGGATTACCCAATAGAAGACAAATACCTACACGTAGTGTAAAGTAGCCCTATGTCAAATCGACCATAAATAGTGTATGTGATAGTTGACCCTCAATAGAAATACTATATGAAATACTTTGATCAAAGTAGTGTAATGTACCTACATCCTCTTAGACTGGGCGATGATTACATTGTCAATTCACCAAGATCCCTTATTACATACTAGAGCGAGAGTTTACCGGATTGCACAGGTTCTAGTTATGTAGGACACACCACTATGCTCAATTGGTCAAAAGTATCGGTTACCCTACCAATCTCTTCGTTGAAGGGAGGGCCATCTATCGAATGATAGATGTGCGGGGGACCGCATTATAAGTCTATGGTTGGTAGAAAAGCGCCTGAGTGATGCTTCTCCTCCTCTAAAGGCTACTGAGGTACCAAGATTTGAAAGGCGGATTCCTGGACCTTCTTACTACTATTCGTTCTAAAGCTCATTGGAGCTATGTTAGTTAAGGTACATTTCCTCGTTACTTGTATTTATGAAGTTAATGAATGACATGGAATCTTTATTGTAATTTTATTATGATATCTTGTTCATACATTACCAATAAAGCAAAGAAAAATTATATTGGAATTATTTGTAGCACGTTTATTTACTCGTTTGATGTAGGATTGGAAAAAAAATATTTTACCGAAGGGTCGGGTTGTTACACAAAGGAGTAAGCAACCCTAAAATCTCCTTGAGTTAACAATTAGTTCTTGCCAATCAGCAAGAAATATTCCTATGTCTGAAAGTAGGTAACCAAGCAGTTAACTGGAAATCTACTTAAGTTAACTGAAACTATACAAAGAGTCAATTGGAAATCTACCTTAGTTGACTGAAAGCTAACTAGAAGTGAACTTATATTACAAAATGTGCCTCCAAAATAGAGATCCACAATTAGTGGAGTTCTGAGAGAGATATCCAAAATTGGTGGGATCTGACAATGCATGGTCAGTGGGACATGTAGTTAACTTGGAATGAGGCATCCAGTTAACTCTTCTCACCATTAGTGATATTTTGGAGGGTAGGACGTCATTTGTGGGTGTTTGACACCTCATCACTTCTAGTCAACAATCCTTCTATCCATTTGATGACTTCTTCTGCCTCTTGCAATCTGCTTTTGATATTCGATCTTCTTTGCAGCATCATCCAACCTTGTTGACATGAAATTTGGAAGGTAGTGTGATAGTAAAATCTATCTCTAGATTAAACCTCTGAGAAATTATGCTTTTGTGTCACTGATCTTCGAAAAGTAACGAAGAACGGTCAAAACCCTTTGTCAAATCTTGAAAAGACGTCTTGGAGAGCAATTTGATGTTTTCGCCTTCACAAAAGAAAATAATGAATTGTGACGCCTAGGCTTGGTATATGCTGATTTGGAGTTGAATGCATCAAGCTTGGGCACCAACTCATGATGAAGGAGTCTTTTGGCTTGATTTGGAGTCTCCAACCCTGATTTCCACTATTTGTGGGACGTTTGGCCAATTTTGCCTCCAAAATCTCCTAACTCAAGTCAACAAATCACTCTTTGACTTTTTAGGCATCCTTGAGTTTGAACATTTGTTTTTATCATTTTTCCATGTTGAAGTGCCTTTGATTTGATCCATGCTCTCGGTCATTCAGTTGATCTTTAGCAGCTGCTGACGGATCTGTTATTGAGATGGAACCATCTTGAAGAGGTATGCTTGGGAGCGTAGTTGGCTCACTCGCCAAAAACTCGCAAGTTTTTTTGCCAAACGAGTATTTGCAAGTTTTACTCGCCAAAAAGTATGTACTTTTCGCAAAAACTCGCCGTTTATTTGCAAAAACTCGGTTGCTCAGCAAAAAAGACCCCCATTGTCAGAATAAAGGCAATTTTCCTTATTTTTTGCCTCCACCAGTTGCTTTGTTTCTTCCTTAGCAAAAACACTCTCCCATGAAGGTTTTTGTGGTTTTGGAGGTCTTAATTTGGGCTTGGTGGCGGGGGCTCCACCCCTCGACCCCGCCCTGTATCGTAACAGGGAGCGCGCCCAGGGTGTTGCCCCGGGACCCTGCTAGGGGCGCTGCCCCTCGACCCTGCTGGGGGTGTTGTCCCCAGACCCCCACGAGGGGCGCTGCCCCTCGACCCCGCTGGAGGTGTTGCCCCTAGACCCCCACGAGGGGCGCTGCCCCTCGACCCCGCTGGGTGCATTGCCCCCAAACCCCCATGAGGGGCGCTGCCCCTCAACCCCAGACCCCCACAAGGGGCGCTGCCCCTCGACCCCGCTGGGGTCTGTGCCCCCAAACCCCCACGAGGGGCGCTACCCCTCAACCCTACTGGGGGCGTTGCCCCCAAACCCCCATGAGGGGTGCTACCCCTTGACCCCATTAGGGTCATTGCCCTCAAAATCAAATTGAATTCATTTGGTTTTCTAGGTACTCTCCAAGTCCAAGTTTCCAAGTTTTCCTACAAGTCTTCATCTATAATATCATCTAGTTCTACCTCTCCCCTAGTTTTCACTAGACATGGGAAGAGGAAGATATAAATTTGTAAAATATATTAATATAGTATTTACTTTCAGTTTTACAATAACAATTTGCTATTTTCATTTTGTTTCAGACTATTATCATATCAGCGCATTGAGCATTCCACATGAGGATGCCATTTTGTATCCAATTTCTTTCAAATCAATCAAATACAACTTGTTTCTTATATGTACTCATTTATTGACTCATTGGATGCATCTTATCTTTGAATTTTGCAAAAAAAAATGCGTTTTTAGTGAAGTTTAAGCAATTTTTTAAGTTGCCGAGTCTTTTGCCGAGTTTTTTCCGAGTTTTTGCCGAGCCGAGTTTTTCGGGCTTGCCGAGTACTTGAAAATGCCAAGTTTTCCAACTATGATTGATACTATCTATAGCCATATTTTTCTTTTCTAGGATCTTCTCCCCTTTTGCAATCAAACTTAGAGAAGTTTTGACATCCTCAACTTCTTTATGAATTTTGTTCTTGAAAAACATTGCTGCCTCAAAAGATGACTCACTAATTGATAACTTGGCAGCTCTGCAACTTTATGCTTCTAACACTTCTCTTAATTCTCTCGCGGAAGAGTATTGTACAACTTTTGCTGATACTTGTCCTTTCACTCATACCACCTCAACATTGCCTGAGGCTGTAAACAACCTAGAATGACCAAGATGTTCTACTGCAACATAGCCTGCGTCTTTCAAAGCACACAAATTTGAACACTGGCTTGATGTGGTGCAAGTCGGTCTCAGCTGTTTCGATAAAATCATGATACAACGTTGATTTGGTCTTAAATTCAGTGGGAATATACTCCATTCTGCAAAACTCAAAGATTGCCTGTAAACTCGCCTATGTTTTGACAAGTTTTGCACAACTTTCTATTTTTAGCTTGTTGATTTTCTTCGTCAAACGGATGAATTTTTTCTGAGATATGGGTTTTGATTATAATTTCATTACAAGCCAACCGAGATCGTCTGTTTTTGAAACTTCTGAATGTAGACTGAAAAAGCAGCAAACCCTAATTTTCTTTGAAAAAGAAGAAAAAGCTGGCATCTGGGTATTGTTTAGAGGCACATTCTGGATAAACCCATTTGATTAGATTTTGAAAACCTCGAAGTTTCACTAAAAAAGAAGCCACTTGAAGTTTCACTGAAAAAGTTGTGATACGGGTTTTGTCCAAAAGAAGATTTGAGATAGACTCAGAAGATTGGAAATTGAAAGTTTTGAAGTTTTCTTTGACATGCAAAATAAAAAGCAGCTGCTGCAACTTTGAAAAAATTCAAAAAATGTCCAGAAGATAAAACAAATATAAATCAGCTTGCTGAAAATTGAAAATAATGGCCTCTTTTTTCACAAATTTGATGTTCTGGATGAAGAAGTATGAAAAAACAAGCCTTCTTTGAGTGCTGATCTGAAAATTGATGAAAAACCAGCAAGTTTATGTTCTTGAATCTTGAAAAATAAAGGTTTGAAGTTGCTGCTCTATTTCTCCTTGAAGCCACCTGCAAGAAAATATGAAAAATAAAACACAAAGGTGTCTTTAAATAAGTTTAGTCTTAAGAAACAGCCTTCAAAACCCTAATTTTAGTTCATGCAATGAACTTAGGCATTTTTCTTCACTTCTTTCAAGACTTTGAAATTTTCAAAAAAAATTCACTAAGGGATTGCATGTAACAACCCCCAAACCGGGTAAACAAAAATTTTCTGCTTTCACTAATAAGATACAAGGAAAGACATTTAAAATGACAAAGTAAATAAACTTTTCTTTTCATTCTAATACAACATTTCATCATAAAGAAATAATTGACACAATACATCATTGTTCTCTTTTCCAAGTAAATAACAGAGTACACATTTCATAATTACTTTTCTTTCAAATAAATAACAAAGTAAGAATCTCACAAGTTTCAATCATAGCTCGAAAGATTTTGAGCAAATAGGAATAAGACTATCCAGATTCTTCCCTTTCAAACCTTGGTTCAGCAGAAGTCTACTGTGGAGGAAAAACATCACTCAGGTGCTTTTCCGTCAACCACAAACTTATATTGCGGTCCCCCGCACGTTTACTGTTAAGTAGACGACCCTCCCTTCTACGAAGAGATTGGTTGGGTAACCGGTTCTGTATGACCAACTGAGCATAGTGTGTAATCCTACATAACTAAATCCTTGTGTCCTCACAATCTCAATCTAACATGTATTTTGGACTACTGTGAACTGACAGTGTAATCGTTTCACAGTCTAAGTGGACGTAGGTGTACTACACTACTTTGGCCAAAGTGTTTCGGCAGTATTTCAACTGACAGTCATCTATCACTTGCACTAAGTCAGGTTCAGTTTGACTTAAGGCTGTCTTATCCTACGCGTAGGTTGAGTCCTTTCCGTGGGTAGTCAATCACCCTAGACTTCCTACATCATCTACTTAATCAGGAATTGGAATTCAGTCAACAAGGGTCCCTCGGGTGACTCCTAACATGGAAATTTTTATCCATGGAGTACATAGCTTTTCCTAGTTAACCTATTAACTTTAAAGCTTTAGACTACCTTGGTACTGATTCCACCCTCGACCTAGTATTTAATAACTAGTTCCTCTTTTCTTTTATATAAGGAATTCAAGCAGTATTGAAGTAAATTCATTTCAAGATTTCAAGCAGTATTCAAGTAATTTCATTTCAAGCATTCCCTTTATAATATGGACTTTCTATTCTTCCATAATAAGCTATAAACGAGTTTTCCTTATAAACAAGTCTATCCCAAGAATTTAGCTATTCTAATGAAATCAAGTTATTTACATAGAAACAAGCTTTCTCTAGTATTTCCTAATAACAAGTTATCCTTTTCATAAATCAGCATTCCTTTCACCTTTCACAAACAAGCTTTTCCTAAGTTATTTCATAACAACAAGCTATCTTATTCCAACATAATTTCTTCTAGTGCTTTTCTATTTTACTACCCTTTTCCAAAGCAACATTCTAATGAAATCCATTAACATACAAAATTAATCTAAAACATTTCACATGCCTGTTTCCTTGCTGTAGATGATTCCAGTCTGCAGCTACTTCTCCTCCTTCCTCAGTGTCACTCCTCTCAAACAAATGCTTATTCAGCAATGACAGACTATGGCTCTAACAAATGCTTATTCAGCAATGACAGAATATGGTTCTAACAAATGCTTATTCAGCAATGACAAAATATGGCTCTAAGCCAATGCAATACAACAATGATAGAATATGGCTCTCAACAAATGCAGTACAATGTATGATTATCTTATAAATGCTTCCATAGCAATAAAAGATTGCTCACAAAATGCTTCTACAGAATTGTCAAAATATGGCTCTCAACAAATGAAAATTCGGAATTTGCAAGTGATCTTTGATGAATGAACTGGGCGGCTATTTATAGAGCCCTCAGCCCAACAATTTCCACTCTTGCAGGCATGTAAGATGACAGAACTACACTTTGAATATTTCAAAATGAAATGTGGCGAATTTCCATACTTACTCATAGCTTTAAGAGGTGAATCGACTTCCAGCAGTTCAGAGAATAATTCAAACTTTCATTTGATAAAAAAGAGGGTTGACACCTACAGGCGTCTCCCAAAAATGGCGCAACTTATGAACAATGGTGGGTTAATCTCAGAAGAAAATGTCAAAGCAATAAACGCAGCCATCTGGCCTTATTCCGCCCACGCATTTCCAGAATGGTGGCACTTAGCAAATCACGACCTGGTCTATGGGCGTGAGGATCTGCGCGCGGTTCACCATTTTCACTATTTTGGTCATTACACAGTCCGTGATTTTCATCATGAAGGAAATCCGCGATTTTCACTTAGCCAAAGTTTTAAAAATGTATTTGTTTTAAACCTTTTAAAAAGACTATAGTATTTACCATTTAAATTATCATGATATTTCCAACATATTTTCCCAATAGACTATGGAAGTCGAAAATACTTTCTTTACTTATGGTAAATGCATTTTATTGCCAAATGACTATACAAGTCAATTTTAATTATTTCCAAGGTAAATATTTATTTAAAATATAAACAAGATATTACATTTATATTTTTTTCATTATATTAAATATAATATCATATTATAGTTTTATTTACTGTATTTAAATATATGTATATATCTATATAATATTTAAATATTACTATAGATATATCTATATATTTTATTCTAGGTAAAACTATAATAATGTTTATATTAAATATAAATGTATAATCACATTCAAATATTTACATTTAAATATATCTATACATATTTGTACTTAATTATCCAAATACGTGTATTACAAGCCAGTTAGCGTACCCTTAATACACGTATTTGTACAAACATGTATATATATGTTTAACTGTAAATTCCAGGCATCAATATAACGTTATAACAACATTATAGCTAGTGTGCATATGTTTATAGGTGTGTCAACCATGTATACGTATCCGTATGTATGCCATGTCGACACATGTGTATGGCATAATATTTGCCCATCATACATATGTATCGACATGTCATGCGTGTTGTTACGTACATATGAGTGGTACATGTATACGCATATACATCCTGTCTATACCACAGTTATCAGTTCACATTTCACATTCAAGGTTCACAGAACAGTAAGTCAGTCAACAAGTAACACCACTCATAAAGCATAAAGAAGTAATCCAAACTCCTAAGCCTAAGGATGACTTATTACGACAACTCAATCTGACTCAGTTCCCAAAACCCTTAGTGAAGTGTGTGTATGCTCATATGATCAACTTTACCAGTTAGCCGACCAAGTTCCTCTCCCGAGTGATGTTTCCCCTCCACCTGGAGGAATAGTTCCTGTTCCTGCATCCATTGGCACAAAACCGCGACAGTTACTTGCTCATAACATTTGCACTATATATAAATCAAATATAAAACAAGACTAATTACTCTCCTCTATGCATTGTTTTATCCAAGAATAACATCAATCAAGAATACAGAATGAGCCAATCATAACATGTAAAAAGATTCTCAAATTGATAACAAGGTTCAACACATTTTATTCATTCAAAACCTTCCTTACAATCAGAATGCTCTAAGCATTACTAAAATAGTAACTATACAAATTCCGGGGTGTAACATTGCAAATTGGGCGCCCTTCTTGAGTTGAGGTGCCCATTCTCTCCAGGCTTAACCAATTTTTCATCATTTTCAACTTCTCCTCAATTTTCAACCCTAGTTTGATCTTGTCTCCCGACTTCCAGATTGATCCAATGGACGAATTGAATGTTTCATCACGGAGTTTGATCGAATTTGACGACATTGTTCTGCAGACATCTTCTGACAAAAAACTTTGTTTGACCCTTCAAATTGTCGGGTCCCTATCTCCTCCAGGGGAGCCCACTTTCTCCAGTGTTAGCCATTTTTATGATCTTCAAATTTTGCTTGTCTTCTGACCTTCAATGAATTCATGATTCTGGGCGTTGTACTGATCAAATTGAATGGCTGATGGATTCATTGGATAGCTAAAAAGATTTTGGAAGGGGTCTCTTGGATACCTCATCTTTGAAAACTGACATCTGATGCTTCAAAACCCTAGGCGCCCTTCTTGGCTAGAGGCGCCTAACTTCTCTAGAGTTGGTGAAATTTTTGAGATTTTCACTATTGCTTTCGTCTTTCGTTGTTTTACTCACTTTTCTCCTCTGTTCAGCCTTCGATATCTGATGACTGCCAACTCTGATGGATGTGCTGATGATTGCGTTGGATAGCTTGATCAAGTCTGAAAAAGTCACGTTAGAGGCATCTTCTGCAAATTCATTCGTTAAACCCCTCAAAAACTTGGGCTCCCTTCTTCTCTAGGGGTGCTCAGATTCACCAGACTTGGAATATTTTTCATCGTTTTCCGTCTTCAGAGTTTAACACCTCTTCTCATGGCTCCTGTTTGATTTGGTTTTGCCGGTGGCTGAGTGACCGGACGAGCTGACGAAGACATCCACTGCGAAGCTGACGAGAAACTAAACAACGTTGCCTGGGGAAGCCAACCCTGACTTCATCATCTGATCCTTCAAAAAGATGGGTGCCCTTCTTCTCCAGGGGTGCCCTTGTTGAGCAGACTTAAAAACTTTTTCAAAAATCTTCATCTTTCTTCCTCGTTCTTCGTGCTTGTCTTGATTGATTGCTGGAAATGCAAAATTTTCTAAGGCATAGGAGTATGGGCGCCCTTCTTGACTAGAGGCACCTGGATTCACCAGAGTTAGACAAATTTTTGCATTTTTCAACTTCTTCTCTCCTTTCTCCGTTTTTTGTGCAAGTTTGTCGTTGACAGCTTCTGTTTGATTCTGACACCTAGCAGCTGACTGACCTCCATTGATGACCTTGGTCCTCCAAAAGCTTCTGAAAAAGTAGAATATACCCACCGGGGTAAAATTGATCCTTTCTTGATTTTGACTGCACCAGCCTGATGAGGAAGTATTTTAAGCCAATCAAAATCAGTCTCAACCCTAGAGGCCAAACTTTCTGTTTTTAGAAAATTTTGCCAGTATCCATTTCGAAAGAAACCCAAAAAAACCCAGAAAAAGTTTCTATTTTTATAAAATTGCTAAAAATAGAAATTTTCCTAAAATTTTAGGACGAAAAACTGAAATCTGGGTTTTGTTGGTTTGATCATTCTGAGCCGACCCAAATTGTCAAATTTTGAAAATTTCAAGTTTTTGACCCCCATGCAAGACATACAAACCCCAATTTTGACCTTTTTGATAGATTTTGACAAGACTTTAATTCATTTCTTCAAAATGCCTAAGTGTAGCAAAAAATTTAATTTGGGGTACAACATATTATAATATTTAATATTATTTAAATATATATTAAATTCAAACTTATTGTTGAAAAACACTATCTCCCCCTCCAATTTGAAAATAGGGCTTAGGGATCATCGGGGACATGATAGTTCTCCCCACCCAAATGTTGCTTGCCCTGAAGCAACTTGAGATTTGGATGCTCGAACATCTCCAGTCCTTCCCAGGTTGCATCTTTGATGGGTAGAGTCTTCCATTTCACCAAGTATTCTAGAATTACCTTGTTCCTCAGCCTTTTCTCCCTCATATCCAAAATTGTTTCGGGTTCAAGTATTAATTTTTCTTCATCATCAAGAGGGGGCAACTCTATTGACCGTGTGACCTGCTGTCCAATTGCTCTTTTTAGGCATGACACATGAAAGATGTAATGAATTCTACTATTCTGTGCCAACTCCAACTCATATGCAACCTCTCCAATCCACCTTACAATTCGATAGGGTCCATAATACCTTGGTTTCAACGTTTTTTGCACCATTCCCCTTGAGGGTAGACTGTTTATATGGCTGCAACTTCAAGTAAACCATATCACCAAACTCAAAAGCTCTTTGTCCTATGCCAATCTACATACATCTTTTTCTGGTTTTGAGCATGTTGTAAATTCTCCTTGAGAGCATTCAAGATATCCATACTTTGTTGCATCACATCCCTTGCTCTAGGGACCCTAGTATCGGTGAGGATCAAATCCATCAATGAAGTAGCATCATAACCATAAAGAGCCTTGAAAGGTGACATACCTATAGACATGTGATGCATGGTGTTGTAACAAAACTCCCCCAAATGTAACCACTTAATCCAAGCTATTTGCTGCCCTGTAACATAGTTCCTTCGGTAGCCTTCAATCCACTTATTCACAATTCTAGTTTGCTCGTCTGTTTGTGGATGGTAACTAGTGCTTGGAGTCAATTCTGTGTGAGTCAAACGAAAGAGCTCTTGCCAAAACAAATTGATAAACGTACTCTCCCTGTCACTCTCTATGTTCTTGGGCAGCCCATGAAGTCTAAATATTTGTCTAAAAATGAAATCTACAACCTGAGGAGCCTTATAATTTGAAGGAATGGTAGGAAATGAGCATACTTTGTAAGCCTATCAACCACCACTGAAATACAGCCCTTACCTTGCACCTTAGACAGCCGAGTAATGAAATCCATGGATATGCCTTCCCATTTATGATTTGGGATGGGTAAGGGCTGAAGAAACTAGTTGGAAAGACATGCTCGGTCTTGTTTTGTTGGCACACCAAACACTCCCTAACATGCTGCAATACATCATTTTTTAGTCCCTTCCATGATAAATGTTCTCTTGCTTGTATGTCTTGTAGAAACTCTGGTGACTAGCAAGAGGTGTGTTATGACAAGCTATCATAATTTTCTCTTTTACCTTAGATTTTGGTACAAGATACACATGATCCTCATAAAGTATGAGTTCTTCAACCACCTTGTATCTATCATCATGCAACTTCCCATCTAAAGTGTCAGTAGCAAAGAAATCCTTGGCATATTCAGCTATTATGGTAGCCTTCCTATCAACAGATATATCAGAAATAGAACAAAAATAAGGCTTCCTAGAGAGTGCATCAACCATCACATTATTTTTTCCCTTCACATACTCAATATCGTAATCATAGGCTTGAAGTTTGCTTACCCATTTTTGCTGCCTATCATTCAAGTCATGCTGATTGAGGAAGAATTTGATGCTGTTATGATTCGTTTTGACTACAAACTTCCCACACACGAAGTATTGTTTGAATTTGGCAAGTGCATGCATGATAGCTAGCATCTCCTTGTCATAGATAGAGAAACCCCTCTCAGAATCCTTGAGCTTCCTGCTCTCATATGCTATAGGATGTCTATTTTGCATGAAAACTGCTCCAATACCCTCTCCGGAAGCACAAACTCAAGTACAAAAGTAAGTGAAAAATCTGGTATAGCCAAAATAGGACATGAACTCATTACCTCCTTAAGCTTATCGAAAGCTTGCAATGCTGTAGGGCTCCAAGAGAATGCCCCCTTCTTCGTGAAATTGGTCAATGGACCTACAAGCTGTGAAATCCCTTTAACGAACCTCCTATAGTAGCTGCATAAACACAAATCCTCTCAATTGTGACAAGGTCCTTGGTCTAGGCCAATCTTGGATTGCCTTGATCTTCTCCTCATCAACACTCACCCCTTGAGCACTAATCTTATGCCCCAAGTATAGAATTTCAGTCAACCCAAATTCACATTTACCTTAAGCGTAGAATGATTGCTGCTCAAGAATGCCAAGTACCTCATCTATATGCTTCAAATGATCCTCCCATGTCCTTTTGTAGATCAAGATATCATCAAAGAAAACCAATACGAATTTCCTCAGTTGAACAATGAATACTTGATTCATGCATGACTGGAAGGTAGCGGGGGTATTGGTCAATCCAAAAGGCATGACCAAAAACTCTTAATGTCCGTAGTGGAACCTGAAGGCTGTCTTGTGCACATATTCCTCTCTCATTCTCATCTGATGACACCCAGATCATAAATCAATTTTGGAGAAGTATATTGCATTGAAGAAGTATATTGCACCATGGGGCTCATCTATCAATTTATCGATCTTGGGAATTGGGTAGCCGTTCTTGATTGTCTTCTTGTTGAGTGCCCTATAGTCTATACACATCCTTAGTGTCCCATCTTTCTTCTTGACCAAAACCATTGATGACGCAAAGGGGTTGGAACTTGGATGTATATGCCCCATGTCTAGAAGCTCCTTAATTGTTCTCTCAAACTCTTCGTTATATGCTTGTGGATGACGGTAGGGAGGAGTGATGACTGGTTTAGCCCCCTCTTCAAGCTCAATCACATGCTAGAAACCCCTCTTCAGAGGTAAACTATGAGGAATATCATCAAAAACCTTACTATGATTATTAAAGATGGGCTGAATGTCAACATGAAAAGTTTTCCCTTCCTTGGAAGGCCCTATATCTATAATCAAGCATTCAGCTCCCCAAACAACATGATCTCTACGCAAAGCTCTCTCCATACGCTTGGCTGAAACCACCATGGGACCTCCATTAGAAAGGCCATGAAGAACTATCTCCTTCCCATTAGATTTGAACTTTAGCTCCATAGTTTGATAATTTCGTGTGTACTCTCTGAGTAACTGCAGCCACTGCACTCCTAGGACCACCTCTGTGTCACCTATGCCGATCACATAGAAATCATCCCTCATCTTATGATTGCCAAGAGTAAAATTCAACTGTTGAATCCTCCAATTATAGGGTAGAGTGTAGCCATCAACCATTGTGACATTAAATCCTTGAAAATGTTTGGTCTTCAATCCCATCTTAGCCACCAACCTCTCATCAATAAAATTGTGGGTAGCCACACTATCAATCAAAACTATCACTCGTCGCCCTTGTAGAACTCCTATAACCCGAAATGAATGATACCTGGGTGCCCCTAATAGTGCTGCAAGTGTTCCTCCTGGATGTTGATGTTGAGACAACTGCGTGAGTCTACTTCTAGATTCGAATTGAGAAATAATATAAACATAGCTAAGGCTATTTAAATTTATATTTATATTCAATATTAAATATGAAGAAGTGCTTCATCAAATTGTAATTAAATAAAATGATTTTATTTAATATATTTTAATTGGGCAGACCCTTAGAAGTGGCGCGACTTTTGGAAAGTTGTCTTTCTTGGTTGGGTCGACCTCTCATACCAAAAGACGTGTCTTTCACCTTGGACAAGTGTATAAATACAAGGTGTTTATCATTCATTTAACCATCGAGTTCATTCGGCATATTTCGCATTTCCAGAGCAACAAATTGATTCTTTAGCAGTAGATCATATCTTGCAGCAGTAGGTCGATTCAAGGAGAAACATATTGTTTGTATCTTTGCATCTAGGAGAGGTGCTATTCATTGTTTCTATTAGGCATTGTGTTGTGCTTGAATTGTAAGCAGATTTTTGCTGTTGTTGAACAAATATATAAGAGATATTCTTGGCTGGGTTTTTCTCCCTCGGGTTGGAGGGTTTTCCCAGGGTATTGGCTGTGTCTTTGTGTTGTATTTTGAATTAAATTTCAGTGTTCTAATCTGATCATAAAACTAACATGGTATCAAAGCTAGGTTTGAAGAAGATCTTGATCAGATTTGTGTATCACAACGATATTCTCTATTTATTTCTCATCCTTGTTTACCTCTATCTCTTCGTCAAGATGGTGAATGGTCTTAAGATTGAGGATAGGCTTGAGGGAGCGTCAAATTTCACTTCGTGGAGATTCAGGATCATTCTCACCTTGGAGGAAAGTGAATTGGCAAAATTTGTGGAGAGTTCAGCTCTCGAGCCTACGGATGAGGAAGAAAAGGCCCTATGGAAGAAGAAAGATATTAGGGCAAAGAAGATGTTACTTGATTCCATTAAGGATCATATTGTTCCTATTGTCTCCAAGTTAAGGACTACAAGAGAGATGTTCAAAACCTTGGAGGAGATGTACGAAATCAATAACACAAGTCGGGCACTTGCACTGAAGCAACAACTCCATCATTTGAAGATGGCGAAAGGAGAATCTGTTATTGCCTACTTCACGAGAATAACTGAGTTGAGAGATCAACTCTCTTCTATTGGGTATGTTGTTGATAGCAAGGATTTGACCATGCTGGTTCTTAATGGTCTCCCTTCATCTTGAGAGTCTTACGTTCAGGGAATCAGTGCAAGATCGAAACTTCTCAAGTTTGATCTGTTGAGGGCAGATTGTATTCAAGAAGAATCTAGGTTAGCTGCAAGAGGTATTGGACAAAGCTCCATTAATGAAGACATTCATGTTCTTGCCACTCAATCCTGAAAGAAGAAAGGGAAAGATGGGAAGAAAGGTTATTTCAAGAGAAATAGAGATAAAGGAACTGATGGTGGCCCCACATTCAAAAAGAAGAGGGACCTCTCCAAGGTCCAATGTTTTCGTTGTGACAAGTATGGTCACTTTGCAAAGGAATGTCCTACCAGGCCTAGGTAGCAGGCCGCCTTTGCAAATGTTGATGAAGTCTTTCTATAGAAAGATTCAAGTGAATACCTATTCTATTCAGCCTTGTCAAGCAATGTAACTACCGACACCAACACTTGGCTGATTGATAGAGGTGCCTCTTGCCACATCACTAGATTTAGATAGCATCTATCTAATTTGGTGGAGAAAGATTCTAGCGAACAAGTCATTATTGGGGATGATGCTAGTTATTCTGTAAAAGGAGTTGGGACCTCATCTCTTCACTTGGATTCTGGTGCTTCCTTGCAATTGGATGATGTGCTATTTGTTCCAAGCATGAAGAGAAACCTTGTTTCCATCTCAGCCTTGGAAGACAAGGGTTACCAAGTTGCATTTTTTGAAGGCAAAGTTCTTATATGGGAGAAGAACTCCAACATTAAGACTACTCGGGTGATTGGAGTTAGACATGGGTGTCTCTACAGGCTATGCATTCGTCCTTTTCAGGCTCTAGTGCATGATTCCTCAAGTTTGTGTGATCTTTGGCATCGAAGATTGGCTCACCTTTACTTTCGAGCTCTACCTATTATGGAGAAGATGGTCACCGACCTTCCTAAATTCAACTAGAAGCATGAAGGAACCTGCAAGGGCTGTGCTTTGGGTAAGAATACAAAAGGTCCATTCCATAGTAGTGAAAGTAGATCCAAAGCACATTTGGATCTTATTCATTCTGATTTATGTGGTTCAATGTTTGTTGCTTCTTCGAGTGGTTTCTTGTATTACATTATTTTTATTGATGACTACTCTAGAAAGACTTGGATTTATTTCTTGAAATCTAAAGAATCTGAGGAGATATTAGAGAGATTCAAAGAATTCAAAGCTCAGGTGGAGAATTTGTCTGGAAAGAGGATCAAGGTCTTGAGATTCGATAACGGAGGAGAGTACACTTCTGTTATCTTCTGTAACTTTTGCATTGAAGCAGGGATTAAGAGGGAGTTTCGCGTTCCTTATAATCCTCAACATAACGGTGTTGCGGAGAGAAAGAACAGATCTATTGTGGAAGCGGTCAAAGCCATGATTCATGACCAAGAACTGCAAATCTCTCTTTGGGCTGAAGCATCCAGGACTGCTGTCTATGTTCAAAAGAGAAGTCCTCACAGGATCTTGGAGAATATAACTCCTGAAGAAGCATTCTTAGGGGTGAAGCCTGAAGTAAGTCATTTGAGGATCTTTGGATGTCCAGTGTATGTTCATGTACCAAAGGAAAAGAGGACAAAGTTGCAACCCTCTGGCAAGAAGGGAATTTGGTAGGCTACAGTGAGACATCAAAAGCCTACAAAATCTACATTCCGGGTTAGAAGACAATTGAGATCAGTAGAGATGTCACATTTGAGGAAGATGTTGCATTCAGAAGATCCAAGGGCACTCATATGGAGATCGATGATGAACAACCTCCTCAGGATATGGAAGTTGACCATGTTCCTGAGATTCAGAGGGAGGCTCCAGAACCTAAAGGAGATGATGATTGAGTCGAGCCCTTGGAAACTACTGATGGACCTATAGATATTGTGATTGGAAGGAAAAGACCTCTTTGGGCCAGGAAAATAATGCAGGAGGCAGAAAGTTTTGCAGCCCCAAGAGGAACTTTTAGAGAAAGTAAGAGACCTAATAAGTTCTCCAGTTATGTAGCCTTGATGAGTCAGATTATTGAGTCGGAGCCTTGCAGTATTGAGGAAGCTTCTAGTCAACAGGTTTGGAAAGATGCTATGTTTGAAGAGTATCAATCCATTCTTAAGAATGATGTTTGGGACATCGTTCCTAGACCCGAAGGCAAATCTGTGGTGTCTTCTAAATGGCTCTTCAAGATCAAGCATGTGGTTGATGGGAGCATTGAGAAGTACAAGGCTAGATTCGTGGCTAGAGGGTTTTCACAAAAAGAGGGTGTTGACTATGAAGAAACCTTCGCTCCAGTGGCTCGTTATACTTCTGTCAGAACCATTATTGCTATTGCTGCATCTAAGGGATGGAAAATTCACCAAATGGATGTAAAGACTGCCTTTCTGAATGGTGTAATAGAGGAAGAGGTTTATATTCAACAACCTAATGGATTTGAGGTACATGGGAAGGAGTCTCATGTTTGCAGGCTGAAGAAGGCCTTGTATGGTCTTAAGCAGGCTCCTCGTGCTTGGTACGAAAGGATTGATCGTTACTTGTTAAGCTTGGGTTTTTCAAAGAACGATGCAGATTCAAACCTCTACTTCAAGGTAATTAATGGTGAAGCATTGATTTTGGTTTTGTATGTTGATGATCTGATTATCACTGGAGAAGAACACCTCATTCTCAAATGTAAGAAGGAGTTAGCTTCTGAGTTTGAAATGAAGAATCTTGGTCTCATGCATTACTTTCTTGGCTTAGAAGTTTGGCAAAAGCCAGATGAGATGATTCTAAGTCAAGGGAAGTATACCATTGACATCTTGAAGAGTTTTGGTATGATTGATTGCAAACCTATGTCTATGCCTATGGAGACCAACTTATATAAGCTGAAGGAGGCTGCAACTAGCTCAGATCTGGTGGATCCCACGATGTATAGGCAGTTGATTGGTTCATTGATGTATCTAGTTAGCACTAGACCGGATATCTGCTATGCAGTGAGTGCACTTATTCAGTTCATGTGTGAACCAAGGCAGATACATCTTGTTGTAGCAAAACATATCCTGAGATACTTGCGTGGCACAGTTGGATATGGGTTGAGATATTCTTCAGGTGTGGATTTGAAGCTGCATGGTTTTACTGATTCTGATTGGGCAGGGTGTGTCACTTATCAGAAGAGTACCTCTGGTTGTTGCTTCAGTTTGGGATCTGCTATGATATCCTGGTGCAGCAGGAAGCAGTCTTCAGTGGCATTGAGTACAACAGAGGCGGAGTACATTGCAGCTTGTGTAGCAGCTCGTGAAGTAGTGTGGCTTCGAAAGCTCCTTGCAGGATTGTTTGGACAATCAATGGAGTCCACTATCATTCATTGTGATAACTAGAGCTGTGTGAAGCTTTCTGTCAATCCTGTGTTTCATGACAAAACTAAGCATGTTGAGATCAAATACCATTATATCAGAGATATGGTATGGAGGAAAGCTATTCAGTTGAGGTATATCAACACTGATGAGCAAACGACAAACATTCTCACCAAGCCTGTCTCTAGGATAAAGTTTGTGTACATTCGAGATAAGCTTGGTATGGTGGAGAATAAAGCCCTAGCTGAGGAGTCTTAGTATCAGTGATCCTCTTTTAATGCATTTCTCTATTGAGAGAGATTTGAGGTGCAAGCCCTTGATAAGATTTGAGGTGAAAGCGCTTGTTTCCACCCTCTGGGAGAGCCATGGTGGATGTCATGTGTGTGACTCCATGACAACATCTCGTGAGGGAGACCGTGATGACTTTCTTGTACTTGTGTTTCACCCTTTGGGAGAGCCATGGTGAACATCACGGTGAGGTGACATCACATTGAGTGATGAGTACTTGTATATACCATCTATGGAGGTAGCCATGATGGTTGATATCACGATGAGGTGATATCCGATATCACGTTGAGGTGATATGCTTTCACTATGAGGTGATAAGCTCTTTTCTCACATGGGTGTAGCCATGTTGATTGACATCACGATGAGGTGATATGTCTTGTACAGGTGGAAGTATTCCTCCCTAGTTGAGAGGGAGTGTTGATGTTGAAACAACTGCATGAGTCTATTTCCAGATTCAAATTGAGAAATAAATTTAAATATAGCTAAGGCTATTTAAATTTATATTTATATTCAATATTAAATATGAAGAAGTGCTTCGTCAAATTGTAATTAAATAAAATGATTTTATTTAATATATTTTAATTGGGCCGACCCCTAAAAGTGGTGCGACTTTTGGAAAGTCGTCTTTCTTGGTTGGGCCAACCTCTCATACCAAAAGACGTGTCTTTCACCTTGGACAAGTGTATAAATACAAGGTGTTTATCATTCATTTAACCATCAATTGCATTCAACATATTTCGCATTTCCAGAGCAGCAGATCGATTCTTTAGCAACAGATCATATCTTGCAGCAGCAGGTCGATTCAAGGAGAAACATATTGTTTGTATCTTTGCATCTAGGAGAGGTGCTATTCATTGTTTCTATTAGGCATTGTGTTGTGCCTGAATTGTAAGGAGATTTTTGCTCTTGTTGAATAAATATATAAGAGATATTCTTGGCTGGGTTTTTCTCCCTCGGGTTGGAGGGTTTTCCCAGGGTATTGGCTGTGTCTTTGTGTTGTATTTTGAATTAAACTTCTGTGTTCTAATCTGATCATAAAACTAACACTAGATGCCCATCCTCTTGAGTTTTGTGCTCATCTTCAATCACAACCATCTCTCGATGAGCGACTTTGTCTTCTGAATCCTCATTTGAAACCACCTCAATGTAGTGTATATGGCCCTTCCCCAAACAATGATGGCTTGGCTGCCATGGCTCCCTACACGTGAAACATAACTTCCTCTTTCGGAGCTCATCTTAGGTATGTTTGATTGGTTAGGCTTGGGTGGTACGATCCTTGTTGGAGGAATGTCTGTTTGAGGAAACTTCTTGGGCACAATAGGAGGTGCCTTTTTGGAGTATGATTTGTCCTTAGTTACTGAATCTTCGAAGTTCAAGGCTCTCCTAATAGCATGTAGTAGTGAGTTAGGATCAAATGCCCTCACCAATCCCTTGAGGGGTTTGGATAGGCCTTCAAAAAAGAGGACTATGAGTCTTCTTTTCGTCACATCAAGAACCATCACTGCAAGTCTATCGAACTCAACAACATAATTCTCCACGTTACCCTCTTCCCTCAGCTGCACTAATTCTCAGAAATGGATTTCTGGATCTTTCCTATCAAATCTCTTTGTTGATCTCTGATTGAAATCTTCCAATGTTGTGATGGAGTCATGCCCTTGTGTTAGTATACCATGATACGGCCATTCATGGGCCAAACCCTTAAGGTGCAAGGTGGCAAATTTGATGGCTTCCTCTTCATACATTGGATTCAAGGAAAAATGTTTTTAACTTCTGCAACCAAGCCCTTGCTGAGGAACTCCTTGATCCATCAAAAATTGGAATGGTAATCTTACCCAAGCGATGCTGGATATCTTTCCTATCTTCATACATTCTCTTCCTATGCCCACTCCTTGTCTTCATGTCGTGAAACTCTGTGAACATCAGATTTCTACGAATGGCAACACTGAGAGCATGGTATTCATTATGTAGTCTAGCAATCTCATCCTCTTGCTCAAGTGGCACTTCTGATTGGTTTTCTGCCTCTTTTTCCAGGAATTTTGCTCTGAATGTCTTTGCAGAGGCTGCTCATTTCACCACACCTGAGCTGCTTTCCTTAGCTCCATTAGGCATAGCCCTACCAGCACTCAATTGCTGTTTCAAACCTCTCAACAGCTGGACCATTTCCACCATAGTTCCCTCATGTTGGTTTGGAATTCTTTGGACTCCTTTACAAACTGCTGACCTTCGTCTTCCTTGTCACCCATGGTAGCCTTCTTCTTTTCCCTAAGATGATACCTCAGATCCCTGTCGTTGATGAAAGGGTACACAGGTTGGCAGGATGCCAAACTCTGATACCACTGAAAGAAGCCTGCTACTGATTACATACACTAATTAAATGATGGAGCAGAATAATTCAAACTCATAATTGACTAGTTATTACTCACAGATGGATGCAACAAATGTAGAATAATTGATAGATCATAGAACCAAGCTATACTGAAATAAATCAACTGCGACAAATATACGTATTCGCAGATCAAAAGAGATAATATAATAGGCACTAGGTATACTAAACAATTTCACAGTCGACAATGTAATGACAACTTCCAAATTTATTTCACAGAGCAAATATTACAAAATTGTTGGATTATGGATAGAGAAAGTTACTGCCAGCAGATCAAGGCACGAGTATGCCCCACTGTAGAACACGAAAATTGTTGGAAGTGCAGTGAAATCAAACTGAGCACCTGATAGAGGCGATTGGGCTTGATTGTAATGGTTAGATCTAATTATGTGGTGCCCTTACAGTGGCACCCTCCTTGTCACCTTCCCTGAGTGTTGGTCAGATGTGCGATTGTGTTGAGAGCTTGGTGTGAGCCAAGGTTCCACCTGATTATCGCAACCAATGCCTATGCCTTCACATAGACCCGCGTGGTAGGACTGATTTCTTATCACCGTCTAAATGAAAGGAACCTGCTCGAAATCTAGTAAGTTCGTGCCAGCACAGAGTAAGGTGTGAGCCAAAGGCTTCGCCACTTGTGGAAATTGCCCTTTCTGAGATCATTGGATTGAATTGCTTCAATTGGGAATTGTAAACATGAATCAACAAGCATGAAATTGGGTGAGAAGCAAATAGAAATCACAGATGCCTAATGAGGGTTTCGTCTCACCTAGGCACATGTAGCAGAGGTAATCTTCTCTAGCTTACCATAGATAAATCCATCACTCCATGATGATTCCACCAATAGCAAACATTTCAAGTAAATATGCTATCATATGAGCCTTCCCAAAGAGGTCGGCCAGGACCTATTTGAAATATTTATTATTATTTAAATGATAATTAATATAATATTTAATATAATTTTAAATATATATTAAATCCAGACTTGTGTTAAAAAACACTGTTTCCTGCTGCAATTTGAAAATAGGGCTTAGGGATCATCAAGGACATGACATGAGATAAAAGTACATAAACCATAACTATTAACTACAATTGTAACTAATCAAGAGCTACAAAATGGCCAATAATTCCAGCACATGCAAAGAGTATAGAGTTTAAATAATATGTGGGAAATGAGTTATGCCTTTGTACTGACTGTAGATTTTCAAGAGACTCTTTTATCACTAGAGCTTGCATCTATTCTCAACTACACTAGGTGAAGTTCCTCAATTGGAGAGTAAATGGCATGACAGTTTGATTAAAAATATATAAGATGTAGCTTATTGTGTCTTAGATTCAAAAGTATGTACCCTAAGTTGGGATTCGTGGTATCTAACTAGGCCCATATAGATAGTCAAGGGTCTCTTTGAGCTTGTCAAAGAGTGTTTTTGAATTTCAACTGTGGTATTGTGTACATTTGTTGTGGCCCCTGTGCTCATCTTGAATGGGTCCAAGTCTCGGTCCATATTCCCTAGGGGTTTGCCTAGGGAAGCCTAGGTCGACACATAGGCCAAATGGCCTTAAAAGTTTTAAAATATGTTTTCTAATAAAACACATTTCAAAAAATATTAAAAAATCTAAAATTAGAAACTAAAAACCTGAAAAGTCAAACCGAAATCTAAAACATAAACACAACTTACCTTTTGATAGAGAGGTTACAAGTTTGAACCTTTGAGGGGGTAAGGAACGTACACCTTGTTGAAGCTGCCTCTTGCATAAGTAAGAGTATGAAGTGGTCTCATATGCTATAAGCCACTTGTAAACCCAAACATTGTTTCTTGACATTGTGAATCAGAAAAGGATTCCATATCCATTTCAATTTCATTCTAACTTTCCCAAACTTATTTTTTTCAGCAGCAAAGGCTGTTGGATTTTTTGAGTGAAGGATTGCAATGTTGTGAAGGAGTATTTCATGAGTTTTAGAATTTCAAATAGCTTTCACCAAAGGAAGATTCCCCATTTAAGGGTAAGTTTATGTTAAGTTTAAAAATTATTTTCAAATTTTTTATGTCTTTTTTGCTATAACAATATATTGTTGTTTTTCGTTTTAAATATATTGTAGGGTTATATTATAGTTTTTTTGTTCTTATTTTTACTTTTCTATGTTAATATACCCTAGATGGATTACAATTCATTTTGTTTCCAATTATCCTCATATTGTTTTTTCAAAACATGTAGGTATAGGTATCCTTATTGTTCATAATGGTTGTTTCTAGTTCAAGTTCAGTTGGCCTAGGGATGAAGAGGCCTTTCAATTTGACCAAAGATCCCCTCTTTGGAGACATGTGACAATTTTTGAGTAGCTTCCAAGAGGTGTGGGTTTTCTTTGGTGACGTAATTAGTGCAATAATGAGTATAAGAGCTTTTAGAGTTGGGTGAAAGCTCACTTGTGTGCTATGATTGGCCAAAGGATTAGAATTTTGTAATGTCCCTAATTTTAATTAAGTCAGCATCGTAAATAAATAATTAATTTTTAAGTTGTCGAAAAAGGTTAAAATAAAAAGACAACTTAAATTAATTATTTTATTGGTGCAAAAGTAACTTAAGTTTTAAAAGAATTAAAATAAATTAAATAAGTTACTTTTGAGTGAATTAAAAATAAAGAATTAAATTGGGAAGAAAGAAAAAGATGAGAATTCAAGAAGATGGGAGGAGTTACAAGGAGGAGGAGAATAAAAGTTTTCAGGAGGATTGTTGCAGGCATGCTGGTTTTGGATTTTGAGAACAAGTATTTATTGGTTGAACAGATTTCACCATAGCCTTTTGGAGGACAAAAACCCTCTGAAGGAAGATCAACTCTGGTGGTGAGATTATCCACCTTGACTGCTAATTGGCAGAATCACTTAGATTACGCATTGGAATTAACTATTGAAGTTTTATTGAAATTCGGGAAATCTTGTGCCAAGCGAAATTTCCAATTTTTTGAAGAAGATGGTGAAGGTAGAAAGATGTTAGTGGAACATTTTCTGTAATTTCAGATAGTCATACGTATCTTTCCAAAATATTAATTCTTTATAGTTATTTCTGCATTAAGAAAGCTACAAAAAATGAGTTATTATTCTGTGATTGAATGAACCAGGAGATTATATTTAAGCTATACCGACCTATTCTAGTATTTCCAAATTCTTTCAAGATTGAAATGTTATGGGAGGCACGACTAACAATTTTAGTAGAATCAAAGGATAAGGAATTGATAGCTAGCAGAGGTTATTGTGGTTTGCACACAGATAGTGAAAAAGCAGGGTATACATAATTTAATTCCTCAAAAGCCACGTAGCAATTAAGGGAATGGAAGGAGATTTTAAGTTAATCGTGGGAGTCTAGGAATGTGGTGCTGAATATTTTATTACAAGGGACAGGCACCAAAGATTTTAATTCAGTCTTTCTTTACCATGGCTAATTTCAAAGGGGTGGTTGCTACATTAAAATTCATTGTTAATATTTATTATCTCCTTGAAGCGGACACCATTCCAGTCCTACACTCTTGACTAGACTTTGCACACAGGCACACAACTGTTGAAAGAATCAGATTAAGGAAGGTGTTGTGGCGAGGGAAATAAAGAGACAACCTAAAGTGTATGCTAGTTATATCTATATATATCTTTGAAACTACCGCCATTCTACATAAATCGAGTTGTGAGAAATTATCAAGATTGTCGTTACTTGGAAAATGCTTGTGGATTTCTTTAATATTGTCGTTGCCTAGATTTCCATCACAACAAACAAAGGGTTGATTTGTTCTAATTTTTATATCATGACTAGATTAAGGAGCTGCCAGAGTTCATAATGGATGTCTTTGTTGGACGTTTGTTTCGAAGCAAATTCATTGGTTCCTTAGCACTGTGTTCCTTGGAGCCATGGTATTAGCTACCTTTGAGTTAGATATTGGATGCCAAAGAAAACATAAGGAGTGGTTTAAGGTGATTTTAGAAACAATATACTAATTGTTGGCGAAGAGAGTTGGGGTTTTAGTGGACTGGAAGCTTCAAAGATTATATTGTCACTTTGTAAATATCCGTTTCTTACTTCATCCGAGTCATGGGTTTGGAAAAAGGGAATAAATGGGAATATGAATATTGAAGGTAGAAAACGTTATCTCCTACTATCATACTTTCTGAGACCATATGCAAGTGTAATAAGGAGTCATGGCATATAATATTTTGGGATATTACTTCTACATTTATTATAAGTCAATATGACATTTTGATTCCAAAGCCTGTTAGGCAAAGCAGTTCGCTGCCAAAGTGAAGGAAACAAGAATAAGACAAAACTAACAAAATGCTACATCTTACTTCAATTCTTGTAAGTGAATTAGGTTCTACTAAGATTGGGCCTAGAGTTCATAGTTTGGGGAGTTGGGTTGTGCTATGCAGTGCTCCTAGTTCCCAAGCATTGTTGTTAATCATGAGTTGGAACAATGACAACTACAAAGCATCAAGGAGTGCAATTGGTGTTTTTGGTATTTTTGTGACATTCCCTTGGATGCAATGAGGTAACACTTTTAATTTTATCTCATTTTTTACTTTTTTTTTTTTGAACTTTTGTTGCACCCATATGAAACTCAATGTTTGTATTTTCCATTTCCCCATTTGTCATCATAGATACGTCAACATATGTGTAAACCTAGTGCGAATTGTAGTCTCGTTGATCAGTTTGCAAGATCTTGTCATGGTTTATGTGATGATCACCACGACTTTGGTAAGAAGCAATCAATGATGTTTGAGATAGTGTCAAAGGCATTAACAAAGAGGAAAGAAAAAATAGATGGTTAAGTGAGTCATGTTATCTTGCTGGACTTAACTCGTCCATATTTCCACTTAGGTTATGGTTAACCAACAAAGAGTGAAAACTTTGCTTGGAAAATGGGTACAGTTTTGTCAACCTCCGCATGAATCTCCTCCAAGGATAGAAGTGACAACATCAAAGTCAATTTCAGCCTCATAACCCTAGTCATGTATATATGGTGGCCACTCAAAATATCTACCAAGGATCTTAAACATGGCTCAAGTGCTTGAAATTTTCTGCCCAACAACAAATTTTGTTGATGCACTTTAGTGATAGCTAAGTCATCCAAAACCTCTGCCTTACCTAAATAAGATGGCAAAATTAGTCTATAGCTCTGTCTATCTTAAGGTGAGGAAACAAGCATAAAGCAAGCATGCTTTTTGTTCGGTTTAGCCATCCTAAATCTCTTCTAGCTTAGCACTCAAACACAAGGAGCAGTTATTATTAACAGGTCTTCAACGTTTTTGGCCATCTACAACATGTCCATCGAGATTTCAATGAGTTTTCATTGATCTTTGTTTGGGTGATTTTGACAAAAGTTCACATCAATTGGCATCAAAGGCACTTGATATCTACAATGACCTGAGCTATTTTCATTGGTGAGGGCTTTGTTTTCCATAGGGGAGTTACTCAGAAATTCATACTTTCATACAAACATGGAGCCTAGAGCTTTAAATGACAATTAGTCTTTCTCTTTGAACCTTTGGTTGATTCACCTCATCAAAGTGCTTAAAATTTGTTAGATTTTCGGCGAGTTTTATGAGCAGATATTTTCCTTGAACTACGAGTTTGAGGAAGTATTTCTTTGTGTATTGTGACTGATTTACTAGGGTTTTTAACAGCTGTTCATTATTATATCATTGCTATAACAGCTTGATACCAAACCTTAGGGAGTTTTTGAGGTATATTTTTAGTTAAGGATTGATGTACAATTAATGGAACAAGGACCAGTAAAATTTAAACTGGCAAGATGAATTATTAGGGTATTTGGGTGTCTTTAGGGGATTGCCATTTTCAAACAAGAAAAACATCATCAGAACCATAGGTCACTCATATGCAAATTGCTATATTTTAGTAGTGGTTATATCAGGCAGTTGTCATTTCGAGTGTTCTATTTCAAATGGTGGATGAGGGCCTATTTTTAGGTCGCTTTAATTAGTTTGTATTTTAGTATTTGCTTAACATAGATTTGCTTTAAAGTATCTTTTTTTCCTTCTTTTTCTATGGGTTTAGGAGATGTTTCTTTAAAATATTTCTTTTCAGGTTATCTAATTATTATTCTCAAACCCCTAAAATCATTTCATTGTAATCAATAGATAAATGCCTTGTGCATGAGACATTGTTAACGATAGTTGAAGTGAAGTCTATGCTACACAAATTGTAATCCAGTTAAAGTTATTGTTGAATTTGTGTTTACGATTTAAAGTATTGAATTGACTGTACATTGTAGTGTCAAACTTTGTATTGGCAATATTGTGTACCTAGGTTGTGGCTATGTATATAGTTTAAATGTTTAATTCTTGAAATAGTTTGTTGTTGGTTTGTGTGTTGTTATTGCTTTTAAATCCTTGTTTGCATTGAATTGCCGGTCTTTGTTCTAGACAGCCTGAAGGTTTGTTTTTCTGTCAGTGGTCTTCTACTATTTACTGAAGGTGCGTGTCAGTAATGTTACCAGCTGTCCTTTGATCCTGCTTCTTTTTTGCATCTGTAGCAAATGTCGAAACTTCAGGACAGCTCTGAATTACATATTTCCATTCTCAACAATGCTCCTTTTCCAGCTAAAGGAGGCAGTAAGAATTTGGAATCAGTTGAAGTTATTGATGAAATTATGACTGCAGCTGGAATCCTTTTCATCCAATGCAAATGATATAAGTCATTGGGAGAACCCATGCTTTCCATAAAGACATTCTGAGATACCCACATAGCTGAAAACTTAAAGGTTGCTTACAATAAATGTGCTTGTGTAGTGCTAAATAGTTATACCTAGGACACCATTCAATATATTATGAGCAATGAGAACAAGAGAAATTCTTGTGGGAAGATACTCCTAGTTTGCAAAAGGCTGTTTTTATTGTCTATTTTTTGCCAATTGGCCAATATATCAAAAAAAATTCAAAAAATTGGTCCCCCAACCAAATCAATATTCAACAATTTTCCATGCAAAATTTACACAAACTTATCCGATTTGCCAAAATATACATGCATGAAAAGAAAATCCTATGGTTTTCCTCAGAATTAGCCAAAATACTAAACAAATTCCCGTGCTTTTCTTTCTTTTTGAGATAGAAAGATCTCCGTTTGATTTAATGTTTATAAAATTCCATTTCTTAAAATTTTTTCATGATCTGTCATATTAGCTTGTTGATTTTTGCTTTTCAGTGATCTGTGGTAAACGGTTTTAACAAATCGGTTCATAGATGAACTCCTTAGCCATTATGCATTCCTACCAAAGAAGCAGGAGTTCTTTGTCAGAGATAATCTCTTCTTTTGTCCATGTATATTTGTTGATTCTTTCTCCATGTTGTTTTTGAGTTTTAGGATTAAAGGCCGGTAGAGAAGTACTTATTCTCAGCTCCCTTATCAATTTTGTTTATCTTTACAGGATGTTTGTGTCCCACTATCTCATCTTGCAGAAGTCATTTCGAAATCTAAAGCAGAAATTGACTCTTCACCTCTGACATGGTATGCTCACCAGCATTTTCTAAAAATTTTACTGTACTTTTTTTGAGGAGCAAGTCTATGCGACTGTCTGGTTAGAATTTTTGATATTTTCTATCTCAAAAATCAAGTAACTTAACTAGGATATAAAGACTTGTGGATGCCATGGTACACCTAAAAGTTGTCTGTGTAGATGGTCACTAAAGTTTAAAGATTTTGCTTCATTTTTTCTCAGCAAGAAAATCTATGTGGCTGTCTTTTTAGAGTTTTTAATGTTTCTATCTTGAATGTAGCAATTTAACTGGAAGAACTTAAAGACCTGTTGATGCCATGTTTTTTCTCTAAGGTGACTGAGTGTAGATGGCCTCTAAAGTTTAAGTTTCTCCACAATTTTCCTTGTCTGTTAATTGTTTGCAATTTTTCTTTAGTATTATTTGTTGTTAAAAATTGATTTTCTACGGTGCTTAAGATTGCTTATGTTTGTGAAATACAGCCCAGTTATAGCGCATGCAGGTGATGGGAATTTCCATACTGTAATATTATTTGATCCGAATAATGAAGAGCAGAGACAAGAAGCAGAGCGTTTAAATCATTTCATGGTCTATACTGCATTATCGATGGAAGGTAATATATTTTCTTAGTATTCAAATGGATGGCAAGATTTTCTCACAATAGTATGAAAGTGGCATTTCTTTTTCCCATCTGAAGAGACACACCCTTAAAGTGATAGTTAAGTATATGATTAAGTTTATAACAAAATCTTGATGGGTTTAATATTGATGGAATAGAGGTACAACCAAGTTGTCTTGTGATATTGGAAGGCAGTTGGATAATGACTAAATGTATCGTAGGAAAGCTCGAAACAAATGGTGTTCCATAGCTTTCAAAACAGGTGTACGCGTACAGTTTCCAGACAGTCTAAAAGGATTGCTTGAGGTTTGGGAAAAGAAAGGGGAGTTATCAGAAACAAAGGTGTTACAAGGAGAATATTGGGAAAGGTGGGACCTATGCTATTCTACAAGACGTAGAAAATATTCCTGGATGGAACACTGCCAGAAAAAACTGGTTGAATCAACAATTTTGTTTCTGAGATGACAAAATGTTAACCTGCTGCCAAGCCAGGTTGACAAGGAAAAATTGCTCAAATTTTCAAAGAATAATATCAAAGTCCCAGTACATCATAGTGACACTGATGAAACTGTGTATGCACAAATTAACTGGAAAAAATGTATTCCAGTAACTTTTATACGTGCTGACATGAATAGTATATGTAATTTCAATTTGATAAAGACAACGAACTTTTAAAATAGATGTCAAGCTACTCACAAATAACATTGAAGTCATAGCAGAAAATTGTATATACAGAAAAAACAGTAGAAGGTTGAAAGAACTTAACTGCTTATTGGTAAGGCCCTGACCAGTGTTCTGAAGAACAGATGGTTAATACAACTATTATCTAAGATAAGTTCGCAATTGGGTTTTTTGTCACCACCATCATCGGACAGAGCATATAACTAAACAAAAAACATGGAATACAAAGATATGACCCGATCTATAAGGATCAAGAAAACAAAACCCCTGTATCAGTCAACCAAGAATCAGTCATTGGTAGGGCTTAAAACAGAGTATTTTTCAAATAGTGACAAAACTGATAGGTACAACATGTGTCATATACAAAATTGACAGGTAAAGCAGTTGACAGTTTTGAAATTGCCTATTCTAGTAGTTGGCTAGTTTGAGTAATGAAACCACCATATATAGAAAACACAATCATTGGTGTGTACAAAGTGGCAATTTCACCAAGAGAATTCATACAGGAGTAAGGGCAGAACAATCGTCTCTCTTTAATTCCAGGATGTTTGGAAATCCTTTGATGCATGAAAGGGCACTCTCTGATCATTATAAAAGGACACCAATTTTTCAAAGGAGAACATGAGCGTGTAGATGACTCAATTGTGGAATTGCTTATAGAAAGAATTATTCAATAAAGTTTGATAATAGGAGCAGACATCACTGGGTGATATTTGATGAGCACACGATTATACTGAGAGTGGGGGGTGAATCAGTATAATACAGATTTTTTACCAAATTAAACTTAATCAACCATAACAATAATAACCATGCAAGACCTGAACAATTAAGAACACAAGAACACCAAAATTCACGTGGAAACCCTTACGGGAGAAAACTATGAAAAAATAATGCTTATATAAAACTTCTTACAAGCTTTGTAGGCACCAACCTGTAGGAGACATCAATCCCCTTTTATACAATTTGTGAGCCCCAACCCATTGTAGACACCAATCCCCACAATTGAGCAACAACTTGGTAAGAGACACCAATCTCTTGTTAAGGCAGCAACCTTCTATGCAATAGAATTACTATCTTCTTGGGAATGTCCTCTTTGATGGATGATGAACAATCCCATTCAAATCAAGAATAAGTTATGTTCTTCTCTATAGATCTGCCATAATTCCTTCACAAAATCTGCCTTGAATTAACTTCTATATATCCCTCCTTCAAATCTGCTTGTGCTTGTGTATTATATCTTTTAGTTCCACACACACTCTTCTTGTTCGACACTCACATCTTATGTCTTCTTTCCTTCATGAAAAGAGGCATCTCTTTGGAAAAAGATAGCCCTTTGAATGAACATGTCCCTTTGCTAACAAACTTCTCTATACTTAATCGCTCTCCTTTTATAAGGTAATCGCTGCTTCTTAATAAATGGAATCACTGCATTCTTAAAAATGTGTTAATCGTTGCTCCGGAATGCTCCTTAATATATGTATATGCCTTGGATTAATGTATGGTCAGCCTAAAACTATGACTATTGATTTTAAATTAATTTTTATATTGGGTGTTAATGAAGAAAAGTTGGCCTCATAAGATAAATAAAATATGTTTATTAATATTTCCTTGTTAAGTAAATATTATGTCCTTGGAGGTCTTCAATCTGTTTTAGCAATGACACCTTATGGTCCTTTGACATCAATGACAATTAATCTAACAATCCCCCTTTGTCACTGATGGCAACCTCATATAGGTAATCTGCAAAACATGCTACTCCCCTTGTCTCTGTACTTCTCCCCCTTCGACATCAATGGCAAAGGAGTCCATGGAGCTTTGAGATCATACAATGATAAGCTTCCCCTAAGGAGTACATCACTTTAGTGACAAACAAAAGGTGATACCACTCCCAATTTTTGTCTTAGAAACTCAAAAGTCTCTTTTGGAAGAGGCTTAGTAAAAATATCTGCAATTTGATCATGAGTGTCAACATACTCAAGCTTTACATGTTCATCTGCAACTTTCTCCCCCAAGAAGTGATGTTTTATACGAATACGTTTTGTTCTTGAATGCATCATTGGATTCTTTGAGATATTGATAGCATCAGTATTGTCATAGAATATGGATATTGGATGATTGTATTCTACTTTGATATCCTATAATGTTTGTCTCATACAATGAACCTGAGTGCAACAAGAAACTGTTGCTATATACTCTACCTTTGTAGTTGACAAGGAGATTGATGCTTGTTTCTTACTTAACCATGAGACAAGACTACTTCCAAGAAAGAATGCACCACCACTTGTGCTTTTCTTGTCATCAACATTGCTTGCCCAATCCGCATCTATATATGCTATTATGGTGAAGTCATCACCTCTTGGATACCATAGACCAAATTCCAATGTGGCTTTTAAGTACTTGAATATTCTCTTTACTACCTGCACATGAGTTTCTTTATGTGCAACCTGAAATCGGGAAACCAATCCCTACTGCTTGCATAATATCAGGTCTTGAGGCTGTGACATAAAGTAAACTTCCAATCATTGATCTGTAAAGAGATTGATTTGCATCAAGAAACTCATCATCTTTACTTAGCTTACATCTTGTAATCTTGGGGGTACTAACCAGATTACATTCTTCCATTCTAAACTTCGTTAGCATCTCTTTAATATATTTAGTCTGGGATATAAATATCCCTTTGTTTGACTGAGAAATGTGTAATTCCAAGAAGGACAACTCTCCAAGCTTTGACATTTCAAATGTTTTATGCATATCGTGATCAAATTCTTGACACATTTTATCATTGCTACCTCCAAAAATGATGTCATCTACATACACCACAATAATTAATTGATGCTCCCCTTTAGTTTTGAAATACATATTACTATCAGCAATGGCCCTTTTAAATTCTTGCTCTTGTAAGTATTTATCCAATTTGGAGTACCAAGCCCTAGGAGCTTGTTTCAAACCATAAAGAGTTTTCTTGAGTTTACATACAAATTTTCTATTTTTTAGACAAGGTGAATCCTTTAGGTCGCTCTATATTTACTTCCTCTTCTAAGTGCCCATTCAAAAATGCTGATTTAACATCCATCTAGTAGACTTTTAAGTCCTTGCAAATGCTAGAAACATTCTTATTGCTTCTAAACATGCAACAGGAGAAAAAGTATCTTCAAAATCAATCCCTTCTACTTGGGCATACCCCTTGCATACCAACCTTGCTTTGTTCCTTATTGCCGCACCATCCTCATTCAACTTGTTTCCAAAATTCCATTTTGTGCCAATAATATTTTTATCTTTGGGTCTTGGGACAAGTTCCCAAGTCTCATTCTTTTCAATTTGATTCAACTCTTCTTCCATGGCTTTTATCGAAAATCTATCTTTACTCGCTTCTATAAAGTTCTTAGGCTCAATCTTGAACAACAAAGACAAGTTTTCAAGTTTCGGTTGTTTGGCCAATCTTCTTGTTTGAATTTTTGTGTATTTATCTCCTATAATTAAATCCTCAGGATGATTCTTCTTAACAAATCTGGATGGTGTTTTGGGTTGTGCTTTAAAAGCTCTCCTGAATGGAGTTTTTGTGTTTCTTTGCTCAATATTCTCCAATACGTCGTCTACTTCTTCCTCTTTGCAACTTTCTTCCTCTTGGTAATCTATTTCTAGTGCCTTTATCTTTTAATATCTTCATCTACCCTTACATTTGTACTTTCAACCATTTACTACAATCTTTTGCTGTAGTACTTGCAAGCTTTGCTTTTTAAGAAGTACCCAAGAAATATTCCTTCATCGGATCTCAAATCAAACTTACCAAGATCATCTTCATCTCTCCTTATATAGCACCTACTATGAAACACTCTAAAATATTTTACTGGTCTTCCTTTCCATAGCTCATATGGGTTTTTATCATGATTTACTCTAATTTGACCTCGATTCAAGATGTATACTGTTGTGAGCACTACTTTGTTCCCGAATGAGTTTGATATTTTGGACTCATTTAGCATTGTTCTTGCCATCTTTTGTGCTGTTTTGTTTTTCCTTTCCACAACACCATTTTGTTGCAAAGTTCTAGCAGCTGAGTAGTGCCTCCTTATTCCCTGTTTTTCACAGAACTCTACAAACTCATTTGAGGTGAACTCACCACCTCGATCAAAGCTTAGACATTTGGTTTTGAGTTTAGTTTCATTGTTTACTAAAGCCTTAAATGCCTTTATATTTTTCAAAGGCTTTTGATTTTTCTTTCAAAAAGGTTACTGTAATGTCCCCATTTTAGCCCTACGCTCTTTATGGACTAATAGCCTATTTCTAAAAATCCGTAGGCTGATTAGAAGTGCAAATTAGGGTTTCCTATTTTGTAGGGGGTTTCAGATGAGCTTTTGAAGGATTGCATGCAGGAGTTTGGAAGTGAGCTTTAGGGGGCTTTTTGGGTTTTTGAAGAGCTTCAGGGTAAGGTAACATGCATGTTATGAAAATGACATGCATTTCTGGCGGACACCTTTCATGCATGAAAGGTTTCTGGGTTTTTAGTGAGGTTCAGAATGGTATAACATCATCTTCATCTGACAACCTTTCCAGGCACTTACTATTTTTAGTAAGTCATGATGGCTACCCGATTTGTGCTCAAAAGGCATTTTGGAACACTTACTATTTATAGCAATTTGTTATTTTTAGTAAGTTCTATTTATGGCAGTGTCATCCTAGCAGCAGTCCAGTCATCTCTAGTTATCTTTCTATTTCGGGCAAAGCAGTTTTGATAATATGAGCCTTAAGCACTTTTGAGCTTGTTGAACAAATTTGGATAATTTAAGTCATTTTGATATTCTAAATTCATTTTGGGCCCCATGGCCTAGGTTAATGACTTAATGATGTTTGAAAAGGTGGTCTTTGAGGGTGGATGGCTCATATGGAGTATTTTGATATTTTATAATGTTTATTATGAGCCTTGAGCCTTGAGCCTTGGACGCCACTTTTTGGAGGAGTTAAAACATTTTAAAACATTACTCTAGGCATCCAACATTACTTTGGCAATAATAAAGGAGGAATAAGTGTTTTCAAAAATTAAAATATTTCAAGAAGGCTTGGGCATCCCTTTTGGAGGGAAAAGGATGGAATTTGAAAGGTCATCCAAAACTCTATTTAAGCAAAGCTTTGCTCTAGCTTTTGGCATCCATTATGGTTGATTATATTGAAATGTTGCTGAAATGAATTTAGAGCTCTCGCTTCGGGGAATGCATACCTCCTAGCTTCATCCATTCAGTTTCATGCTTGCAAGACAGTACCTAGCTAGATTTTGAGGATTGTGCTTCATCTAGGAGTGTAGATTGAGCTTATTTCTGATTTTTGAATTCAGATTGCTGTTGTATAAACTGATTTTTTAATGTTGCTGGTTCGAGTATGGCTGTAGCATGTTTTCATTCATAACTCTATGGGCAAATTTTCTTTCATTCTAGGTATTGGCTCTATGTTCTTCCCTTACTTGGGCGCCCCTTTGCACAAGGTTTCAGAATTTTTGGTGATGTCTGTTTACTCACGTGATGAACTTCACTGTATGCAATGAGTAAACGGAAATAGTTGACAGAGCATAACAACGTACTAGAAGGTAAAGCATAAAATCATCACTGTTGTCTTTATTTATTCAACATATGCCAAGTACGGATATTTCATGACAATCATAACAACAGTAATTTCCATTAAATACATGACTCCGATACATATAGCGGGCAGAGTTGGTTGAGTACCAACCATCGCGTCGCTTCATTACATTAATTATCCCTTTGGGAACTAATTCCTGAACTATCAACTAACAAGACAAAATACTCAACTAAATGCCAACTAACTAAGTCTTATTCATTTTATTCCCGACCGACTAATTACATTACGGCCAACTACATCATCCCCCCCAACAAGTAGTCGTCTTCCAGATGACTGAAAATAAAAACTCGATCAGAACGGAATTAAGAAGAGGGAGGGAGAGAGTGTGCCCCTAGGTGTACAGATGAGGAGGTAGTGGTGGTGGATTTTTGCTGAAGGTGCTCGAGCTTTTGATTGGCCGCCTTCAGTCGCTCTCGAGCTAGCTTCGCTATCTTGATTGCTTCAACGAGTTTGGCTTGAGCAACTGCCAACTCCTCTTTTGTACCCGCCAACTCCTCCTTTTCTGCCAGCTGAGTAGCCTTTTCTGCCAATTCTACATCCTTCTCTATCAACTGGTTATCCTTCTCCACCAATTGCCTCTCCTTTTTAGCCAACTCTTCCTCCTTCATTGCCAAGGCCCGTGCTCTCTCTGTGGTCACTTGAGCCAATTGCTCCTGTGACTTGCAGATTTTCTTTGCGAGCTCTGTATGACACTCGGCCACTTACCCGAAGGCCTTGTCCTGTTCTCCTTCCATCACACTGATAAGGCGCAATCGCCAGTAGGCATCTCTGTAGCATTGCTCCATGCCATGAAGTGTAACGAGAACTCTGCCATGTCTTCCTGTCACTGTTGGTATACTTGGCTACCATGCAGCTGTCATCTCCTCTAGCTGTTCTTTTGCCGACACATTCGGCCAACCTCGTGCTGTAAAGCATTGAAAGAACTCCTCGCATCCCTTTTGCATGAACACCAAAATGCGCTCCACCTCCTGCGCTACTAGGGGATCGAGTCCAGTGATGAGCTATTGGCTTACTTCGGCGATCTCCTACATGTGCCGACCCATTGCACTCAACTCTTGTATCTGCCTACCCATGGCACTCAATTCTCTGATGTACCTGTGCAAGGTGCCAATGGGGTCCTGAGGATCTGCTGGTGTCATCCCCGCCCTCCACACTGGTCCTGCCGATTCATCTCTGCTGGACGCTACCTCTCTAGGTTGTCCTTGTCTCCGTTGCTTGGGTCGTGCCAGTGAAGCACGACCTGCTAGAGGGGTGGTCCGTTTTACTATTGATGGTGCCTGTGGGGTGACTACCACTACTCGGTCGAATAAATTGCCTCCCTCTGGCTGTATGCTCGGTGTAGTGGCTATAGGCTGCTGTGCACCTAGAGTGCTCAAGGGTGGTTGCTCGCCTGGCAACTCAATGCTCTCCTGTGTACTTGCCGATTGGGTGGCCGGCTGCACACTTGGCTCTCTCTGGGTACTCTCCTGAGTGCTCGGTTGGATGGTGTTTGGTATAGAGATGTGGGTTGGCTCCTTGGCCATGCCTGGCAATGTTGGAGGAGTCCTTACCTGTTCACCCATCCCATCCAACCATGCATCCACTGCTTCATCACCTTCATTCCTTCCTCACGAGCGACCACTGCTGCTAGCATCCCATGTACTACTGTCGGCGGGGAAATTATCGGAATGGCCTGCTGGGGTACGTCGGCAATGATTGCCTCCTCTACCTCCTGTAACCCAACTTCCCTTGCTACAAAAACTTCATCCGTGCTCATGTCCTCGTCCTCGTCCTCGTCCGAAGACACATCAATGGTTGCCTCCTCTGTGGTGTCGCCCTCTCCTGTATGTTCTTCCTCTTGGTCATCCTCCTCTTCGCTAGGTCTAGCCATCTGTTGTCTCCTTTTTGCCAAAGGTGCCGCCTGTTGTGCCTCCTCTCTAGTACTCTAAATGCCCAAATTGGCCTAGTAGAATACAATAGGCCACTCGTCGTCAATCTCTGCCAACGGCTATAGTGTGCTCCAATGGCTAGCCGACACTTGCCAATGGATTGCATCCAAAAGTAGTCCTATAGCATGCTATGTCATGTAACATGCTTTGTGCCGGAGACTCATGAAGTCTCTCATCCGCTTTGAAAGCCCACTTGCCTAGTTGTAGACATTGCCAATCGCCAATCCAATCATTAATCCAATCATCCATATGGAAATATCTGACGCCTTGCTTGCTCCTGTAAGCGTGCTTTTGATTAAGTCTAGCATGCACTTCCACTCGTCATTGCCGAGGAAGTTCTTCCTCAACCCTATTTTTCTTGCGCCCCAGATGGTATCCTTTTCCTCTTGTGTGAGATTGGACCTGCAAACCCTAGCAACGAGAGCCTCTCGCTTCTGCTTTGACATCTTGCCTGGTGGTTTCGTTGGTGCCAACCCTCGGGAAGGGATTCTGAAAACCCTTGTGAATTCAGGGGCACAATACCATATTGTCACCTCGTAGCCCCTAAATTTGATTATGGATCTATGGCTATGTCTGTCGTAGCCGACTACCAACTGGCGTAGGTAGGGTTCAAAGTCTCTGGCATTAGAAAATGGCACCTACGCTACTTTATCCACCTGTGCTTTTTCTAGTGCTCGCTTCAATATGTGGGATTTGGGCGTTGCAGCTCACCATGATTGACATTCCGCACCATTGAGACTTTCCCACGTGACTGTTTCCAGGGTGATTGCATCATCACTGCCTTTGGCCATTGCTATGCTTCCTGCCACTTTTGGCTAAACAATACTCAACTTTTTGGTTTTGTTGGAACTGGCTGCTATTTTTCTTCCTTTGTGATATTTATTTTCCAGATAGCACCAATGCTCTTTTGTCTCGCTGCACTTGCCTGCCAAATTTAAATTGCCTGCCAGAATTGAATTGCTTAATTTAATTGGTAGTTGCTGACAGTTGCAATAACGATCACCTTTCACACTATTCTCGGCCACCTGTCTTGTGGTGATTGTTACGACTTTTTCTCCTTTTCTAATTTGCTTCAAGTTCAATTTAAAAAATCGTACAAAATTTTTGAATTTAATTTTTGGCATGGCAAACCTAAATTTGATGTTTCTGGCAGCAAGTTCGATCTAGAAAATTCGTATGGCCTCCCCAGTTTCTCCAATTCGTACGACTTTCTCTGCTTTTCCACTTCGTATGGCCTTCTTAGCGTTTTCAATCCATACGGTTGTCTCAGCCTCTTCAATTCGTACGACGTTCTTGGTGTACGCGATTTTTCTATCCACTTGTGCCTCTTTATGGCGTACGACTTCCAACCTCCTCTAGGCTTGTACGATATCCTTCTGACGACTTCCTTTGGCAACTTTGACCCGTACGACAATGCTTAGTCTTGAGATTCATACAACTAGACCTTGCTTGAAATTTTGTACGGCGAACTTCTCCCTTGATCGTACGACAGTCTCCTTCCTCTCCACTTTTCGTACGGTCGTCCTCTTTTTGCTCAATGTTGCCCATACATCATTGGTTATCCCCCCTCGTATGACCTCCTTTTGATTCCGTACGGTCTTCAATTCCTTGATGTTTTCTTCCTTTACTCTTTTTCGCCTTGCTTCCAGCTCTATGCCAAGTCGTATGGGCTTTGTCTGTGATTTTTCTTCCTCCTTGGTGGCTCGTATGGCATGTTTATTGCCTTGTGCGATTTTTCTCTTGGCTCGTACAAATTTCCTCTTGCTTTGTGTGATATTCGTCTCTCCAATATGGCGTATGATTTTCTTTTTTATGTTTATGAGAGCTTTTGCCATTTTAACCTTTTTTATATTTTCATTTCTCCATCTTTTAATCTCCCTTTTTAATTTTTAATTTTTTTCTCTCTCCTCCGTCAATTTTCACTTCTTTGGCTTTATTTTCTCTCCTTTGGCTTTTTTCTCTCTCCTTTGTCAATTTTCACTTTGGCTTTACTTTCTCTCTCCTCTGGCTTTTTTCTCTCCTTTGTCAATTTTCATTTCTTTGGCTTTACTTTCTCTTTCCTCTGGCTTTTTTCTCTCTCCTTTGTCAATTTTCACTTCTTCGTCTCTATTTTCTCTCCTTTGTCATCTTTCGTTTCTCCATCTCTATTTTCTTTCTGCTTTGGTTGTTTTCTCTCTCCTCTGTCAATTTTCACTTCTTCGTCTATATTTCTCTCCTTTGTCAACTTTCTTTTTCTCCGTCTCTATTTTCTCTCCTTTGTTTGTTTTCTCTTTCCTCTGTCAACTTTCTTTTCTTCGTCTCTATTTTCTCTCTCCTTTGTCTTTTTTCTCTATCCTTTGTCAACTTTCTCTTTTTCTCCTATTTTTTGCTCTTTCCTATTATTTATTTCTTCTTGCTTATTTCTTCTTTTCATACCTCTTTTTTCGCCTCCTTCCCGAACCTTCAACACGGAAGCATAGTACCATTTGCAAGTATGTGGGCGTTTTGTAGCATTCCTCTTCGCAACATGTGCCCATGTATTGTACATCAAACCACTTATTGAGCAAGGGGGCATGACCAGTACCTTTGAAATTGTCGTCGACATACCTCCGTCCATATTGCTGGTATTGTTGACGTGTGTTTTATGACAACACCAACAAAGAATAAAATGTCGAACGGTCACTCTATTCTCTCTTGATCAAAGTGTTCCGCATGCTAAGATTGCGTGAAAGTTCATGCGTTCAACTCCAAGGTTCCTTTTATTGCGAATAGACTCAGTTGGTTGATGTGAATATGCTGGGTATTCCAAGGGGACTTACGTAATTGTTCGATTTTTGTCAAGCAGATGAAAGGTTTTGACTATGATGCTTTGGTATTTTAATTGATTGGGAAATACTGAATTTAAAGGGAATAGGGATAGGGAGTCTATAATCTATTTCTAAAGAGTTGAATGCGAGGATAGACTTTGACAATCTTCAAACCAAACTTTGTTTCGTCTCCCCTTCAGACAACTCTAACAAAGTTGGTGCAATCTTCAAAGGATGGATAAGATGTTCAAATTGTGATTCAACATGCGCACCCCGTCACAATGATGCAAGTGAACACACAAATCACAACCGAAGTTAGGTATGGATATTCCAGTTGACCATGCAGGGGCAGACTTACCATCAGCAAGCCCGCCAGTGGTATGGATAAAGGAAGATTTGCCCAAACCAATGCTACATTCCACGATTAACAACTACTTGCATAAAACAAAGTCTATTTTACTCTACTCTACTTGAATTGGAAAGACGAAAAGATCTTGTCAACTACCCACAATGCAAGATAGCATCACCAATCAATGAAAATCCTTATATTATGAGTCTTACACAACAATCTTTTACAAAAACCTTCAAAGGGAAAGTCTTTCTTTCCTTTCCAAACTAAGCTAACTCCTAGCTCTACTTTTTAACTTCTATCTAGCTCAACTCTATCTCTGATTTGTGTCTAACTCTGATATATTACAAATGAGGGGGAATACCCCTTTTATATCTAGCCCAGTCCAGTGGATGGCTTAGATTCAAATATAACGGAAGGCCCAGATTGAGCCACCTAAGCCCTGATTAGGGTTCTAGCCCTAAAAATTGCCACTGAGAGGAGTGGGGCAATGAAAGCGCTGACTATTCACCACTCCTCATCAATGAACCACCATCTGCCATCAATGCACATCATCCCCTTCCAGAAGATCATTATCCAGAAGGGCGTTTCCTTTCTCTTTGTCGCTGGCTGCAAACCTGATGAACTTGGCCAATACTGCCTCAACTTCTTGGTTCGAAATGGGAGGAATGTGATCCAGCTGAAATTCTAAAACTGTAATTGTTTGCCCATGTCGGGCACAAGATTTCTTCTAGGCAACAAGGGCGTCCTGGGTGTTCTGTATAATCCTGGAGAACGTAGAAGTGTTCTCGAAGTCATCCTGTGTGAAGGTCTTCACCTCAGAAAAGAATGGCGTTAGTGTATTCTTCAAACCATCTGCAGTCACTTCTTCAGAAGTCAGCCTCCTGGCAAAGATTGCCTCCAACGTATTGAGGACTCCATCCAAGATATTCGTCATGGCCTTTCTGACCCTGACAGAATCCGTTTGTGATGCATTGTAGAATCCTCGGCCTGTGACTACTGAAGAGTACCATCCGACGAAGTCATATCTATCCCCCTGCTGAATCACACCTCCCTCAACCAACACCTGTAGAGGTATGTTCATCAAAGCCCCTAAACAGAGAACAACTCTCGTCTGATAGATACGGGCCTCACCCCAAGCATGGTTAACTGCATCCATCCTTGCCATAATATCAGAGGCTTGCCGATAGGCATGTTCAAGATCCTCCATAAACTTTCCTGTTTCGGCTCGGACGCTGGCAACCCACTTGTCTGCCTGTTGTGCCATCCTTTTCAAATCTTCTAACCCACTGATTGATTCCTTGGAAAATTCAGCTGGAAGCTGAATTGCCGGATTCTCTTGCCCACAAGGATGGGACAAGTGCTGCACATAGCCAATCAGTATCTTGTGCTCTACCTTCAATTTCTTATACTTGCCCTCAACATAGGACAATCTATCCTTGAGTGCTCGAGATGAATTATCGCATTCCTCGACCACTTGTGCTCCAGTAGGGCGGCCAAGTTCCATAGTTGTAATCACATAATTTTCTGGAACGGCCTCCTCCCGATCACACTCCACCCTAGGCACTGCTACATGCAAAGTTCGAGAGCCATCCTCATCTGTTGAGATTTTGGAGAACTTCTTGGCCTTCTTCTTTGTTGGAGGTGCACTGATCCTCCTCAATAGTTCTTCCATCTCGGCTGCAGGATCAGTCTCGTCCACAGGATCATGTCTCATCCTGTCCATTAGCCATTCTGGCACCTCCCGCCGCATATCTGAAATAACAAAAGTCTGCTCAACCTCAACTTCTATCTCATGAACTTCTCCCCTGCCATCGTTCTGACGAGGCTCATCATCATCAATAGACTCAGTATCTCCTGAGCTCTGGGTGTCCTGATTTGAAGTAGCATCATCCTTGAGAGCTGCCTCAATCTCTTGCTGAAATTGAGTATCAGTGGTCGTCCCCTCATCTGTCTCTTGCTGATTTTCTTCCCGGGGCATGTTGATGCTCTGGCCCACTGACTCTCTACGAGGTGGTTGACTCGCCACTTGCACTGCTTTCTCTACATCCAATCTCTCCCTCTGATCAGCAAATAGTGATACCTCCTGCATACTCGGAGAATGTGCTTGAGATGGTGTATGCAAGGACTCCTCAACTTTCAAAGGCTCAGGTTGAATTGGTTCCTTCCCTCTTGGCTTTGGAGTTTGATCCACCTGCCTTCTCTGTCTAGCTGCTAGCGACCTGTGGTCTCCCATCAAATTATATGTAAGGGGAATTGCTCTTCCCTTAAGTCGGCTGACATGCCTCTCTACCCAACTCCGTGTGAATGTTAAGATTGGGATACAGAGCGTATCCAAGTCGGTAATCTCTGGCTTCGACCAATCTGGGAGTGGTAGAGGCGTATCCCTTACTGTCTCATAATCAGCCTGTACAACGTTTTTGTCTTCTTCGATTTGATCTGGCACTGGGACAATCTTGCATTCCCTGATCATTACCAACAGTATCCGAGAGAACATTCTTTTCCTAATCTCGATCTCATCCACTACACTTGCCCAAAAGTCTTCGATCTATGCCTTGTGCCTGAACTCTTCTGACAGTATCCATCTGATGTTCCTGTGGGGATCGTAGTGATGCTTGCTGGTGTGGTAGGAAAGGTGGAAGAATTGGAGCTCATTTTCTGCCTCCCTAGCTGCTTGTAGTGATGGGCAGATTTCATCTGAATTCCCCATGGTAATTGGGAATCCAAGTCCACCTTTCTTCTTCTTCTTTTGAATCTTATCATAGGCAATAAAGTTGCCATGATATTTCCAGCATCACTATCCTGTTTGTGGGATACCGGGGCAATCTATAAGGATAGGAAGAAAATCCTTGCAGCCTTATGTAGGTAAACTTCAGAAATTGGATAAACCAACACCCGAACTTCTCAATCAACTCCTGTGCCTCTCTAGATATTCTGTGATGGGTCCTTTGCTGCAAGGTCCTCGTTATGTGCATAGTGAAGGCGTCATTGACCCTTTTGTAATTGGTGGTGCTTGTCAGATGCAACTGTGGACAAGCCTCATGTATCTTAAATTGATGGGAACCACACCCGATTGGTTCCTTATAGGAAATTCCTCTATACTTCGTCATGCGAGCCAGCATGTAGACAATGTAGGAGCCCATGTAAAACGTTTTTGTTCTCCTCACACCACGGAGCTGCTCATGTATGTTGGCACTTATCATCAACGTCCAATCCACGTAATCTTTGCCCTCCAACACCAAGTTGACGTAATAAAACATCCAAGGTTCAAAGATGAACGCTTGGGAGCATCCTCCAACTCTGCTCAGCATCATTATTAGATCACCAAACTCTTGCTTCAAATCCTCTGAGATTATCTGTTTGGGTAATTTTGTACGAGTTGGCTTAGGTTTGATCATCCACTTGGTATTTATCAAATCAGCACACCGGTCTGATGTGGATGAGTACATCTTTTCTGCCCTCTCCTTTTTTTTGTAAATCATCTTCTTGTGGATTGGTATTCCGAATGCTTCTCTGATTGCCTCTGGTGTCAGGTTAGCAAATATCTTGCCATCTGGCGAAATGACAGTCCTCTGCTCTGTGTTGTAGTGGTTGGCGCATTCCATGATTAGCTCTGGACACCGGATAGTTGGCGGAAAGCTAGCAGTTGCATATAATCCGCTCCTTACAATATTATGGGAAGTGACTAATGGGCGATGACCTCCAGTCCCCATTATCTTCCTTTTGAATGCTTCTAGGTTAAATGAGCCCAAGTTTGTGTCAGCCAGCTTGCCCAACTTTGAAAATAATTTTGATTCTGGCAAGAAGGACTTGCTCAATTTCTTAATCACTGCTTGTCTCGATGTGTTTGCATTTGTGGATTCAGTGTGGTTCCCTCTGCCTGCAGCTCTTCTGCTTGATTCAACCATTCTGCAAAAAGGCAAGAGAGTTAGAAAACAAGATTTTATAAAATAATATACTACTTGTGAGGGTGCCAGCAGATTTTCAAATAAAAAGGCTGCAACACTTTGTCATTTTCAGCTGCAAACCTCAACTGTTTAGAAGTTTTTCTACTTGTTGCAACACAATGTCTGATGCTTGGAAAAGTTTGCCTGCGGCAATTCGCCCTTAGCAGATTTGAAACTTCTCTTTTCAAGTTCGCCTTTCTCAGCAGTTTAGGACTTCCTTCTCAAATCATACTTCTCAGTATTCAGCAACTTGGGACCTTTGCCTGCAGCTTCGTACTTTTCAGCAACTTCACTCTTTTAACTTCAAGTCGCACTTCAGCAATTTGAGGAGCTTCAAGACTTCAAATTCGAACTCTTCAGCAACTTCAAGACTTCTCAGCAACTTGGGATTTTCCTCACAAATTCATACTTCAGCAGCCTCAAACTCCAAATCTGCTTAGCCATGTCCCAGTCAATTCAACCTCTCATCAACTCGCACCTTTCAGCAACCTCAAGCTTCCTTCACAATTTCGAATTCTTGAGCAACTTGAGAATTCTCTTCACAAATGTGTACTTCAGCCTCAGAGAGTGCTTTGCATTCAGTAACTTGTGAGAGATATGGAGAGGAGTCAAAATATTATAGCCAGGTCGGAATCCAAGAGAGGCTATACTTAGCACATTTTTGAATTCATTTTCCCCCCTTTTGCCAGTCGCGACACTTGTCATCCGAAGCATCAGAATCTTGAGCTTCTAGAATCATGGATTTTCATCATCCCTGCACAAGCCTGCTTCATCACTTTGCTTTGCTTAAAATATTAAATCAATTACCTCTTTGAACAATTTTGAATTGATCTGGCTAAGTCATTTTTATTTCATTCTTGCCTTGGCAAAATTATCTAGTTCAATCCTCCAGCGAAACATCTCAGTAAACTCATTCATTTTATTTGCCTTAGAGGAATTCCTTAAATTTGCCTTAGGAAATTTATCAAAATAGACACCAGGCAAAAATATCCACCGAAATGATGTGAGCCAGGCGTGGAACAAGTTTAAATCATCTTTGAATTGCAAACACTCGATACCCAGAAGAAAATTCCCTTCAGAGTTCATCGCTTTCATGTGTATCCGGATGAAGGGGTACTTTTAATTTTTATTATTTTAAAATAATAAAATGGCTAAGGTTTATTCCATTTTATTCTGGACTCGCTTCTCGCCTACAATTTTCAATTCCTCTGCCTTGGCATTTTTCCTTTATTTTCCCCTGAAGAATTTTCCCTCTGTCTGGCTCTGGACGCACTCCACATCTGCCTGAAGAAAGTTTTATCATCACCCCTAGGCATATTTCTCACCCTTAGAAAATAATTAAATTTTAATTTACCCATGTGGGGCGCATTTGAGGGTGTGAGCTTCCATTTTATCCATCTTACTTCCCCACGCCTTAGCAATCCCTTTTGCCTTAGGAAAAATTCCTAGAAAATTCATTTTAAATTACCCATGAGGGGCGTACTTCATCTTATGCACCAACCTTTGCCTTTACCCCTTACGTATTTTCACGCCTAGAGGCTAACACTTTACCCTTTCATCTCACAAGCAAGGGCGCAAATCACATGTGGAGGAGGAAAATCTTCTTACCCTTAGAAAATAATTCAAAATCACGCCACCCTTACCCTTACCTTTGCCTTAGGCGCATATAACATGTGGAGGGGAAAACTTTGAGCGCATTTTCCCTAGCATGAAGGAATTTGCCATGCCTTAGCGCATTTGTTGTTTACCTTCCCCCCTTGGGCGCATTTGCCATGTAATGGAGGAACTTGAGGGCACATATGAGGGGTGGAGAAGGAATTTCCCACGCCCTATTGACTCTTCACCTCCCTTGAGCGCATTTTGCCATGATAGCTTCCACCTTTGGGCGCATTTTTCCTAGGCAAAGGAAAAACGCCAAAACTTAGTGATCTTTCACCTTCCTTGGGCGCAAATAGGGGTATGAGGAATTTTCATGCCTTAGAAGAATTTTCTTGCTAGTCTTTGCTTGTGTGGGCGCATTTGACCCCTGCTCAAGGAAATTTTGGGCGCATTTCTCCTATGCTGCTTCCATTTCAACTCTTGAGGGCGCATTTAGCCTAGTGTGAAGGAAATTCCACACTTAGCAATTTTTCCTATCAATTTCTTCATACCTCAGGCGCATTTGACCCATGCTAGAGGAATTTCAACACTCAGAGATTTTCAAACCCCCTTATTCCTTCTGGGCGGATATCACATGTGTCCTTATGCCAGTTATCTCTTATAAGTTTCCAACGCCCTAGCCATGCCTTGGCTCTCTATTTTTAGCAAATTCGGAGAAATTAGGGTTCCCTTGCATTTCATCTGTTCTGAGCTGGAGCAGGCGTGGCTGTGCTTCCACTAACTTTGCCACCTCATTTATACCTTTTGTCCACACTAGTATGCTATTTTTAGCAAACCCTAAAATTGATCAATTTTTGTATCTCCGTTCGCTTCGAAATTCGTTCCAGTTGTTCTTGATGCTGTAAGTGACCTGTTCACACTTGTCTCTGGCAATGACATGCTATTTTTAGCCATGAGATGACTTACTAAAAATAGTAAGTATTTAGATCGTGCTCAAATTTTGCCAGTAGGCAGCCTAAAAGATGCTGATCATGGTGGCGTGCTTCATTTTGACATCTCTGCATTTTGTTCCATCTATTTTTAGACATAGCAGGGGAAACCCTAATCTGACTTGCATGTACTCTGGACTGCTTCCGCTTCCCATGATTGCTGTTGTTTATCACTCTGCTTGCTGGACTGAAGTGTTGGGTAACCGTTGGGGTGAAATTGCTATTTATAGTAAGCGTCCGAAAAGGGGTCAATCGGATGTCAGATGAGTTTGCATGTTATAGTGCCCACGGGATCTCAAGAAACCCAGAAAAACCCAGAAAATTGGTCGACATGCGAGCACTGGCTAAAAATAGTAAGTCCTTGAAAACTGGCTCATTCTGTTTGCATGTCATACCACTGCGAAGCTTTCACAAAACCCATATGGAATATCCGGACATGCGCTGAAAATCGCTGCATGCAAACCCTAAAAATAGCCCTTGAAGGCTGTACCGCTGAAAGTCACCATCTCGGTTTGCATGTTATATCATCGCGAAGGTCTTGAAAAACCCAGATCGATTCTCCAGTCATGCATTGGAGAATCGTATGTTTAAATCCTAAAAAATAGCCTCTAAAGGCTGAACTGCTAAGAATAGCCAGTTGTTTGAATCTGTCCAAATTTCTCGTGTAGGCACTCTGAAGCTACCTCAATGTGCTGAAGTAGTTAGAACCTCGAAATCCCGAGGAAAAGACCTCAAATTAAGCACTTACTAAAAATAGTAAGTCGTCAGATTTCAGTAAGATTTCAGTGGGATCCTGCCTTGAACCTTCTGACTGTACTGCTGCACTCAGATTTCACCTTGACCTCAAACAAGCTTGAAGGATAGAAACCTTAACATCGCAGACTTAGCTAATATTTCAACCTAGGTCAAATGACGGGACACCCCGGAAGGACAAAAGATCAGAGATAGAGAGAACCAAAGCCAAAAGACCAGAATGGAGCAAAAATTAGGGGGTCCCCATCTTGGATGGGGTGATGTGTGAAAAGGTCACAACAGGTACCACGTAACGTCGTCTCCCTCCACTGTTGGGGGTTTGGTTGGATTGGGTGTCACCTTCCAAAATCCATCCTTCTTTGCTATCCTCCTTAGTCTTGGCACTTTCCTTCTCTCTATTCTCATTTGCTTGAATATTTCTTCTGTGTACCCGTCCACGTGCGATACGAACGTGTCCTCCGTCATTACCAGCGTCTTCAAAAAGGGAGCCGTCTTCTCGAAGTATGCATCCCATTGTTCATTGTCCCATTCATCTTTTTCTTCGCCAGTGTCCTCAGGTTGGGGTTCACTTCATTCCCTTGCCGCTTGTTCTTCCTTCTTTTGCGCTTCTTCGTCCAATTCTTTTGCCAAATACCCCTTCCACATGCCTTCATACGGGCGACGTAACTCCAATGTCCACCCATTCGTCGCCAGAGCGTAGGTGTCCTGAACACTGCATTAGTCAGGTGCTTGTGCACCCGCGACAGTGCAATGCCTTCTACTTTCTTTTCTTCTAGTCTCTCCTCGATGATCTGGTCTCTGCCTGATTCCTCCCAGACTCCTACGGCATACCTCGGGCCTCCCAAGCCCCATTCTTGCTTCCTTGGTGCCTCCTTCTACACGGCCCAGTCCTCCTTGGTAGCGTAGCCAAGCATATTGATGGCTATTGTGTGTTTCTTCTCCTTTCTTTCTTGGTATAACTTCAACTTCGATCTGTTGATTGCATCTGGTAGGAGTGATTCGTCCAAGTTCTCTAGCTTTATAGAGCCATTGCAACATACCTCCTTGAATTTGAACGGTCCCAACCAATGAACTTTGAACTTCCCAGGCTTGATTTCGTTACGGCCGTTATATTTCAAAACTAATTGCCCTGGCTGGAAATTCATTCGCCGAAGGTGTTTGTCGTGCCAGTGCTTCCTTCTCTTTTGCATATTCTTCGTTACCCATTGTGCCATTCCTCTCTGTTCATCCAGCTTGTTGAGTTGGTACAACCGTTCCTTCAAAGTTTCTGTGTCGCTCAATCGGTTCTCCACTGCTATCCTTAGGCTGGGTACCATGTATTCCATCGGTACCACTGCTTCCTAGCCGTACATCAACTGAAAAGGTGTGTGCCTTGTTGTCACCTTGTACATAGTACGGTATGCCCACAGGACGGCTGGTAGCCTCTCTTCCCAATCAACTTCTTCTACGCCACATGACTTGTGAATGATTGACACTAACACCTTATTTGTGGATTTTGCTTGACCATTGGCTTGTGGGTAGTATGAGCTTGATAAGTTGTGAAATATCCGAAACTTCGTTGTCATCATTCAGATGACGTGGTTGACAAAGTGTTCCCCACGATCACTCGTAATCTGGATTGGAATCTCGTACCATGTCACTATCTGCTCATAAATGAATCTAGGCATACTCTGTGCTGTGTTATCTGGCAATGCTCGTGCTTTAGCCCACTTCGTGAGATATTCTGTCGCTACCACAATGTATCGGCACCGATGTAGTTGACTTACCTTTAGTGGCCCAATAAAATCCAATCCCCATCGTTCAAACAACTCCTGTGGTTCGGATGGATATAGTGGCATAAAATCCCGCTTCAAAGGTTTCCCCACCCTCTGGCAGGTGTCACAACCTAACATCCACTCCCGTGCGTCTGTGTGCACCGTCGGCCACCATAGCCCCGCTAAGAGAATTTTTCTCGCCATAGCATCCGGGCCCATATGCTCGCCAGCCAAACCCTCATGTGCTTCCTTCAGTACCCCTGGTATCTCCTCTTCTATGACACATCTTCGGAGGATCTAGTCGGACCCCATCTTCTACAGCAAGCCATTAATTAACTGAAATGTCTTGCTCTTCAATACGAGCTTCCTTCTCTTTGTCGGTGCCATTTCCTTCGGGAATGTGGATGTAGACAAGTATTCTCCAATCTTTCCGTACCATGAAGGGAGTACTGCAATCTGGAACAGATGCACATCTGGAAAATCTTCCTTCACTCCTTCTACAAGTTCGCCCGACTGTATCCTTGACAACTCGTCGGCAATCGCATGGCTTTTCCTCGGTCGTACTATGATAGTACATGTGAATTCTTGGAGCAAAAGTAGCCACCTACTCACTCTCCCTTGAATTATAGGATTATTCACCAAATACATTAGGGCTTGATGGCCCACATAGAAGGTGAACGGCGTGGCCAGTAGATAATGCTTGAATTTCTATACAAAGTAAACCATCCCCAGTGCTTCACGCTCTATCGTACTATAGTTTTTCTCTGCCTTTGACAGTAGCGGACTGGCAAAAAATACTGGGTGGTCCAGCCCGTGTGCTCCTACTTGTGCCAGTGTTGCCCTGATGGCAAAATTAGAGGCATCCACATGTACGTGGAACTCCTTGTTCCAGTCCAGGTACGGTAGTATGGGTGAATTGATCAGCTGGTCCTTTAGTTCCTTAAATTCTTTTTCTTGTTCTTCAGCCCATATGAAAGGTTGTCCCTTCCTTGTCAGAAGGTCAAGAGGGTACGACACTTGTGCAAAGTTTTTGATGAACCTTTGGTAGTACTCGACATGGCCGAGGAAGGATTTTACACCAGTGATGTTCTCCGAAGCCTCCATCTGTACACTGACTCTTATCTTGTCGGGATCAGTCTTTAGCCCAACTTTGCACACAATATGCCCCAGTAATTTCCTTTGTGGCACCATGAACCTACATTTCTTCGAGTTCAATGCAAGGCGTGCTGCTCTACATCTCTCCATGCACTCTCCAAGAGCCTTGAGGTTTTTCTCCTTGTCACTAAAAATGGACCAGTCATCCAGAAATGCCCTGAAGTTTCCTACAGACATCTTGTTGAAAATGTGCAGATTTTTTCTTTGGAACGTGGCCGGTGCGTTACACAGCCCAAATGGCATTCGGTTGTACGCGTACAACCCATCCTCGACCACAAAAGTTGTCTTCAACTTGTCTTCTTCGGCAATACAAATTTTGTTATATCCAGAGAACCTGTCCAAGAATGAGTACATTTCATGCCCTACGACCTCTTCCAGGATGGTGTCGGTGAAGGGGATTGGGAACAGGTCTTTGACAGTCACTGCATTCAAACACCTGAAATCGACACATATCCGGATCTGCCCTTCTTTCTTCAAGGAGATGACAATCGGTGACACCCACTCACTGACATCCGCTTTGAAAATGATGCCTGCCTCCAACATCTTCTCGATCTCCTCTTGTACCTTTGCGACATAGTTCTTATTCATCTTGTAGGGTCTTTTCCGTACGGGCTGGGCTCCTGGTACGAAAGGGATCTTATGTATGCATAGCTCCGGTGGTATGCCTTTCAGGTCCTTATACGTCCAGGCAAAGGTGTCCTTGTACTCCATGAAGATTTTAAATGCCGTCACCTTTAGTACAGGGTCCCAATCATCACCGACAAGGATCTCCTTGGGTTTTTCTTGTTTGCCGATATTCACCTTTTTCAATGTCGGTTTCTCGTACTTGATGAGTTTGTCTTGTTCAAGATTGTGAGTTGGTGTCTCGTCCAATTTTGCCGTACCCTCCTTATACTCGCTGTACTTTGGCGGAAATGTTTCACTGGTCGAGCCCTTATCTTCACCCTCTTCCCCTTCTCTGATCTGCAACATGTTGCAATCCGGGTGGAAAACTTCATAATCCTCCATTTGCCAATGAAATAACCCGTTTAGTGAATTGGTTTTGTCCTCCAAGCAATTTTCGATTTCTAATACGCCTTCCTCGTCTGGCTCCATTGTCATCCCTTCTTCATCAACAACGGATCTTCCGTTAGATTCTGATTTTGAAGACGCCAAGTCTTCACTGGCCACCTGATTCTTCAAATCAATAGTGTACTTCTTCCCTTGGCTCTCTATCGATAGTGTATTTCTTTTCCAATTATGGTTCGCCTTGGCAGCAATTAGCCATCCCCGTCCCAACAGTGCATTGTACGCCTTTTTCTCTAGTGGGATCACGACAAAATTCAACAAGAACTGTTGCGTACCGATCAACACTTTCTGTGCCATTAAAGTACCGAGAGGTTTGATGCTATGTTGATTGGCGCCAACCAATTGGAATGTCGGCGGCCAGAGTGTTGGCTTCCCGAGGCTCTTCCATGTATCTTCAGGTAGTACGTTGACTCCCGATCCTCCGTCGACGATGGTATTGGAGAATTTCATCCCCAAGATTTCCATCTGTACAACAACCGGTTTCCTCCCGACACTTATTGCGAGTAGCGTTGGATCCGTGGCCTCTCCTGTCGACTCTGTGGTATCTTCATTTGGGCCCATCTGAGTATTGTCTGCCATGACATTTGTGAGTGCTACTCTTAGTTGAGGCATGGTTTGTAGAAGGTCTGTTACCTTGATTGGTACAGTTGTGTGAAGCACCTGCCGTACTATGTTCTTCTCCAACTATGACTGCAACGACGTACTAGTTCTTCGTTCATTTGCCATTGCTTCTTCTACTTCTGCCCTAGCTTCTCAGAGCCTTTCTTTCTCCGTACGAGGGTCTGGATAATTAGCCTTATTCATCTGCGCCCTTGTAAGTGCCAGGACTTCTTCGTCGGCTACCTCCAGCATGTTGATGCCTTTCTGCTTCGAGCAGTCGGTGTCTTCGTGATCGCCTGGACCACACCATTTGCATAGTTTCCCCCCGACACCTTGACCGTTCTGGCATTCCCTAGCAAAGTGACCCCATTCATTACATCTCCGACACTGGATCATGGGCCTACCCTTGCTGTCATACTGAATTTTGCTTCTTGGCGTATTATTTCTCCGATTGTTGCGATAGCCGCCAAGGGATGCGTTGTTGTTCTAAGGTTTTGGCGGTGTGGTGGGAGGGGTTGACTGTTTCCCCTGTGTGAAGAACACTTGCGAACTCCATGTTTTCAAGTTGTACAGGCACTCCTTGACGGAGTGTCCCATAACTTGGCAGATGTCACAGAACATTTTCTTCGGACAGTTCGCCTTCGTATGACCTTCTATCTTGCATTCCGTACACCATAGTTCGTTTGCCTCCTTGGACACTTCTCTGTCCGCTTTCAGTTCTTTCATCATTCTCAACATATCATGACAGAGAGCTTGTACGGTTTTTGATTCATCCTCACTCTCCCCCACGCTTTCTTCCTCATCATGCTTCTTCCCTTTGGAGGATGTCTTGTTCTCGCTTTCAATATCCATGGCACGGTTATATGCTTCAATGTACGAGGATGGAGGTACCACCTTCATTTTCTTCCGTAGTGAGGGTAGCAGACCTTCATAAACCATCTCTTCTTTAAGCCATCTGCTAGCTGTGACTCAAGTTTCCCCAGCAGATCCTTCAATTTCTGGTTATAGGTCCGCACACTCTCGTGCTTCCCTTGCTTGGTGTTATAAATCTCTGCTACGATCTCACTGTCATCCCTCAAGAGTCTGAATTCATCCTGAAATGCTTGCTTTAGTAATCTCCATGTAGCTTTTTGTGCTTGGTCCAATTTTGAGTACTTGTCGATGGCACTATCTTTGAGTGTCGCCGGAAACGCTTTCAACCAATGATCCGGGTCATCTTCTTCACTTGCTATTTAGATTGTCTCGCACATTTTACAATGTCGTACTCGATCCTCTGACCCATTCCCTGTAAACTTCGGCAGCTTCTGCCGCTCTGGAGTCACCATCCTTCCTCGATGTGCTCCTTGTGTATTAGACCCGACTGGACCGGTTTCCCGTTGATGTTATAGCAGTGGGAGATATCTTTCTCTCAAATTTAAAAATGATGGATAAATAATACCAAGGCAAGTTGGACTTGTTATATATAATAATTTTATGAAAAGTCACCTTGTTTCTTAAAAGAGTCCAACCCAAATGAAGAGTCACCTAGTTTTGTATAAATACAAGGTAATGATCATTCATTTGATCATCAAGTTCATTCAGCATAATTCGCATTCTGGAGCAGCAGATCGAACTTGGAGCAGCAGATCATATTTTGTAGCAGCAAGTCGATTCAAGGAGACACATAACATTTGTATCTTTGCATCTAGGAGAGGTGCTGTTCATTGTATAAAATTGGCATTGTGTTGTAAGCAGATTTCTGCTCTTATTCAAATCAATATATAAGAGATATATTGGCTGGGTTTTTCTCCCTAAGGTTGGAGAGTTTTCCTAGAAAACCTTGCCGTGTTATTTGTCTTATGTGCTGCATTTTCTAAGTACTTTTTGTTTTAAGATATCTGATCATAAAAAAATTAACATGGTATCAGAGCGGGTTTGAAGAAGATCTTGATCAGATTTATCTTGCAACAATATTCCTTATTCTCCTTCACCTTCTTGATCTCTTCTATCACTTCGTCAAGATGGTGAACGGTCTCAAGATCGAGGACAGACTTGAGGGAGCATCAAATTTCACATCATGGAGATTCAGAACTATGCTCACCTTGGAAGAAAGTGAGTTGGCAGAGTTTGTGGAGAACACAGCTATCGAGTCTACGGATGAGGAAGAAAAGATTCAATGGAAGAAGAAAGATATCAAGGCGAAAAAGATGTTAGTTGATTCCGTAAAGGACCATATTGTTCCAATCATCTCTAAGTTGAAGACAACAAGAGAGATGCTTAAGACTTTGGTGGAGATGTATGAGATCAACAACACAAGTCGTGCTCTAGCCTTGAAGCAACAACTTCATCATGTTAAGATGGCGGAAGGAGAATTTGTCCCCACCTACTTCATGAAGATTTCCGAGTTGAGAGATCAACTCTCTACCATTGGTCATATTGTTGATAACAAGGATTTGAGCATGTTGGTTCTTAATGGTCTTTTTTCATCTTGGGAGTCCTACATTCAAGGTATAAGTGCAAGATTAGAACTCCCTAAGTTTGATCATTTGAAAGCAGACTGTATTCAAGAGGAGTCGAGGTTGGCTGCGAGAGGTATTGGTCGAAGCTCTACAAATGAAGACCTTCATGTACTTTCCACTCAATCCTTCAAGAAGAAAGGGAAAGGTGGAAAGAAAGGATATTTCAAGAGGAATAGAGATAAAGAAGCTGATGGTGTTCCTGCATTCAAAAAGAAGATGGACCTCTCCAAAGTCCAATGTTTTCGATGTGACAAGTTTGGTCACTATGCTAAGGATTGTCCAACCAGGCCTAATCAACATGCTTCATTTGTGGATGTGGATAAGATCTCTCCTCAAAATGATTCTAGGGAATTTCTATTCTAAGTCATGGGCCCGTGTTCAAGCCATGAAGGTTGTGTACTGATCTGAGTGCAAGAGCAGCGTATCATCCTGTGTCCACCCATCAAAATATTTAAGAGATAAGTATTCCTTGTTTTGATTAGAATTACCTTTCTAGGCTAAAATTCAGGGGTCTAAGTTGTGCAAATCTGACATTTGCTTGGATTACGTGTGAGTAGTAAATAGTGATCACTGGGATAAGATTCTTTAGAATTAAGAATTATTCATTGCAAGTTGTGTCATGCTAATGTCTGAGTGTGACTGAAATAAAAGGAGAACTAAAATTACAATTATGATTGATTTTCTAAATGCATGATCTATGATTCTGTGTAGATTGTCTTTTGTCATGTTGAGATTAGCTCTTCCGAGAAAATGGAAGAAAATCCTGTCAGAATCAACGAAGATGAATGATGAATTAATTATCTGGGATTACTTAGATCTTGATTTCAATGAGATAAGTATTGCATGGTTGCATAATGTTCATGAATTGTTATGTGGTTATTAATTCATGCTATAGTCAATCATGTATGCTTCTAGCAATGGTACTTCTATTCGAGATAGTTGAGTTACATGAACTATTAGTAATCTCTTCTAAATGCTTTCAGGACGAATCAAGAAGCATAAGAGATTGCTTTCAAGAAGAGCTTGATGCATCCTGTAGGTTGAAGAATGGAGACACTGCTTGCAGCTATTAGACTGAGTGAATGGTTGAAGACTTCTCTTCGAAGAGGAAGAATTAACCTTCAGAGGGAGTTCTATGACTCACTGAGACTAAGGGTTGCAATATTGCAAGGCCAGATGCTAAATTCTTGAAGTACCTCTTTAGCAGTTGAGATCGGAATTGCTCAAGTCAATCAACTTGGATTTAACATTGGTAGCTCCACAAACCTATTCAAAATAGAGTGATCTGGGATGAGGTCGAAGAGGACAGCCCTAAATTTCTACAGAGGTGTGCGTTGGTAACCATTTCTCTAAGGCAAGCGTTGCAGTCAAATCTTGGACGATGAGGTCAGGAGGTTGATGCAAGTGCTTGAAGATTTAGAGGGAGCCTACTGAACCTAAAGAAGATGGTTGTGTTGCTGATCGGAAGAGTACCTCTGGATGTTGTTTCATTTGAGGTCTGCTATGATATCCTGGTATAGCAGGAAGCAGTCTTCTGTGGCACTGAGTACAGCTTTTTCCGAGTACATTACAACTTGTGTGGCAGCTCGAGAAGCAGTGTGGCTTTGGAAGCTCCTTGCAGGATTGTTTGGACAATTATTGGAGCCGAATGCCATCCATTGTGATAATCAAAGCTTTGAGAAGCTTTCTATCATTCCAGTGTTTCATGACAGATTTGAGCATACCACTATATCAGAGATATGGTATTGAGGAAAACAATTCAATTGAGGTATATCAACACTGATGAGCAGATGGCAAACATTCTCACCAAGCATCTCTTCAGGATAAAGCTTGTGTACCTTCGAGACAAGCTTGGTATGGTGGAGAATTAAGCCCTAGTTGAGAAGGAGTCTCAGTATCAATGATCCTCTTTAATGCATTTCTCTTTGAGAGAGATTTGAGGTGCAAGCCCTTGTTAATGCATTTCTCTTTGAGATTTGAGGTGAAAGCCCTTGTTTCCACCCTTTGGGAGAGTCATGGTGGATGTCATGTGTGTGACTCCATGACAACATCGCAAGAGAGAGTCCATTATGATTTTCTTGTACTTGTGTTTCACCCTCTGGGAGAGCTATGGTGAACGTCACGGTGAGGTGACAACATCACGTTGAGTGATGAGCACTTGTACATACCATCCATGGGTGTAGCCATGATGGTTGATATCACGATGAGGTGATATCTTTCCTTTCCACATATGGGGTAGCCATTGTGGTTGATATCACGATGAGGTGATAAGTTCTTCTTTCCACACATGGGAGTAGCCATAGTGGACGTCATGTTGAGAGACTCCATGACGACATCACATTGAGAGACTCCGTGATGAACCTTTGAGTTTTCCGCAAATGGGTGTAGCCATTATGGGCGTCATGTTGAGAGACTCCATGACGTGGATATCTGAAAAGATACCTCCCTAGCTAAGAGGGAGTGTTGATGTTATAGCAGTGGGAGATATCTTTCTCTCAAATTTAAAAATGATGGATAAATAATACCAAGGCAAGTCGGACTTGCTATATATAATAATTTTATGAAGAGTCACCTTGTTTCTTAAAAGAGGTCAACCCAAATGAAGAGTCACCTAGTTTTGTATAAATACAAGATGATGATCATTCATTTGATCACCAAGTTCATTCAGCATAATTTGCATTCTGGAGCAGCAGATCATATTTTGTAGCAGCAAGTCAATTCAGGGAGACACATAACATTTGTATCTTTGCATCTAGGAGAGGTGTTGTTCATTGTATAAAATTGGCATTGTGTTGTAAGCAGATTTCTGCTCTTATTCAAATCAATATATAAGAGATATATTGGCTGGGTTTTTCTCCCTCAGGTTGGAGGGTTTTCATAGGATACCTTGCTGTGTTATTTGTCTTATGTGTTGCATTTTCTAAGTACTTTTTGTTTTAAGATATCTGATAATAAAAAAATTAACATTTCCCCGTTACGTTCTGGTGCGTCACTTGCACTCTCGGCGACGTACGAGTCACTCTCCTATACATCAGCGTCCTCGACACTTTGAGTCTCCTGTGTTCCACTCCGGTGCTCCCTCTGCCAAGGGGTCTTGGGCTTAGATCTCCCAATCCTCAGCCCTTCGTTGTCGTCCGATATGGACAACTCCCGGATGCGTCGGATGTTGTTCTCAATTTCTCCACTCAATTCATTTTCATTTTCTTGACTTTTATAGCTTACTACGTATAGGCTGTTGAAGGGTCCTTCGTCCCTTCCACAAAACTCTGATTGTGCTCTACTGATAGATTGGTCTATCTGCTCAAGATTTGCATTTGTTCTTTTTATACTTTGATCTATCTCAATTAAATCTTCATTCAATTCCTTATCAACTTGCCTTATTCTTCTTCACCGATTTTCTTGCTCTTGTGCTCTTAGTGATCGCCGAATCCTTTCTTCCTCTCCTTCGTTCTCGAATGGTATTCGGTTCTTGTCTTTGTTTGGCCATATGGGCATTACAGGTCATTCACGCGATCATTGTTGGTTGCCAGGGGTACGTCTCCGACTAGTGTCTCGTTCCTCCTCTTCCTGTTTGGTTCATTCTTTGTACCGCTGCAAGATTTTTTGCCTTCGGCGTTCCTGATCCTCCTCTGCTCGAAGGTCCTGTAGGATAATTGAATGGCGGGCCAATAATCTTGGCATGCAGTGGAGAAGGTGATCAACCTCGTCGTTCACTTCCAGTCGATCCCAAATAACTGCCTCAGGGATTTCTCGCCTGAGGGCTTCCCTCCGTACGTGATCTCGTAGAGATATGTTCCAGAGATTTATCAAATCTCGTGTCAAGTCGTCCTCTCTTTCTTCATTCATTTCTACGGGCTCCTTCGCCGGTTGGCCCTTTACGTTGCCATTATGACAAGTGCTTCGCTGGTCCGCTTAGGCAACGACACCAAATGTTTACTCGCGTTATGAACTTCACCATATGCAATGAGTAAACGGAAATAATTGACAAAACATAACAACGTACTAGAAGGTAAAGCATAAAATCATCACTGTTGTCTTTATTTATTCAACATATGCCAAGTACAGATATTTCATGACAATCATAACAGCAGCAATTTCCATTAACTACATGACTCCGATACATATAGCGGGCGGAGTTGGTTGAGTACCAACCATCGCGTCGCTTCATTACACTAATTATCCCTTCGGGAACTAATTCCTGAACTATCAACTAACAAGACAAAATACTCAACTAAATGCCAACTAACTAAGTCTTATTCATTTTATTCCCGACCGACTAATTAGATTATGGCCAACTACAATGTCTTTGAATTTCTAGAGCTGGTCGCGCCTTCTTGGAGATTGGGGTTTCACTGTGGTTGCTTTGGAAAGTGTGCATCAATAATCCAGAGATATTTGGTGTGGTTTCTCCATTGGTACTTGATTGCCCAGCTCCTAGCTTTCGTTTGCATTTAGTTTCATCTTCATCGGAGGTGTTTGGAAAGATATATGAGCATTTTGGTAAATTCTGGACTTACTGGTCTGATTTTTGTTTTATACTGTTTCTAATCCTACTTGAATTAATTATGATTTTTTGTTTATATGAGGCTAAAATCTGATTGTATATATTGTATAAGTTAAGGATAGCATCCTTCATTAATTGGTTATGTTTAACCTTTATTCTAATATGTTTTTTTGCTGAAAATCTTATTTAGTGTAAGGCTGGTTGGTAGTACTAACAGTCATTTTACTTGCTGCAATTTATTTCTGTATTAAGCTCTCATTGGATAAGTGTTTGAAGCATTTTATTTCCAGTAATTTAAGTTTAATAAATTCCCCCCACTGAACAAGTGGCAGTGAGGATTCATGGCTGGCTTGCCGCTTATTAATAATTGTAATTAGTTTGCTCCCGCTGAATAAGTGGTCGAGTTCATGGTCGTTTATCCACCTACAACATTGTAATTTTTTTTCCACTTGCTAACGATCCCTGACACCATATGCTATCGCTTCGACCACATTGGGATCTTGGTGAACATTCTTGGTGAAGGGTTACTTTCCAAGCTGGTTATCTTTGGAGCTAACGCTAATCAATGGTGTTTGTGTTGATATTGTTTTGATGAATTTCAAAAAAATTAAGGAGGAATATTTCAGTTACCCAAGTCATTCTAGAAGAATCATCAATTAATAACATGAAACAATACTCACCTTGCACACTCTTTGTTCGTGTTGGACGACAAAGATATATGTTTGTACAAGCTCCAATAGTTTAGATGTAGAATATTCTTTTGTTTTGAAGCTTACTCTTGTCTGCTTTCCATGCTGACATTGTTTGCAAATGACATTAGAAGGCTTGTAGATCTTAGGCATGTCTCTTATTGCCTGTTTTTTGCTGATCTTTACTTGGTTGTCAAAATTCATGTGCCCTATCCTCTTGTGCCACAGCCAACTTTCATATTCTTGACATATACAACACTTTTCACCTTGGATTTCGCTTAGAACATAAATATTGTTTTCCATTCTATTGGCATTTGCAACGAGTTTCTCTGCTTTGCTAATTTCACACCCCTCTTCATGGAATGTAAGAGTGTGACCTTGATCACACGTTTGGCTTACACTTAGCAAATTATGTTTCAGTCCTTTAATGTATAACACATTCTTATTCTTGTCCTTCCATTATCTAGGCTAAGAGTGTCCAAATTCAATACAAGAAGTTATGATAATTTCAAATGGAAAGATGGTACTCCCCTTTTGAAAATCAAGTCACATAGCCTGTATAAACGATTGATTGACACCCGAGATGTGTTTCCCGATGTCAACCAAGTCTGGACATTGAGTCTTGATAAAAATGATTTGTCTATTTCCCTTAAAACTTGCTGGTTTAAAAAAGTTGATGGTAAAAGATGGTGTTTAGATAGCTTCTGTTGGTAAAGAATCTTGTTGTCGGTCCTCCTCAGATTTCTTGTTCTGTTTGTAACTGTCTTGAAGATATTGAGCACATTTCTTTTAATTGTAAGTTTTCCTATTTTATTTGGTCCAGCCACAGGGGTGGGACAGTAGAAATAGTATCAACTGGTATGAAATCTTGAGTGGTTATATTAAAGGTCTGATTGCTAACCTTAATGCTTTTTGGATTGTTCTTTCTACTGAGATTTTGTGGTTTATTTGGAAAAAGGGAAATGAGAGCCTGTACCAGGGCAAGAAGAGATACCTTAGTGAGTCTAGTAATTGACGCCCTACTCTTACTATTGTTGAGTAGGTTATTTTGACCTTAAAGATACCAATGGACAAATTCGTGAAGATATTGGAAGAAGGCTCCATGCCTATCTTTAAAGGTGATATTCAAAATGCAAACTTTCGGCCACAGGATCTGAGGAAGATTGATGATATGTTTCAAAAGGAGTATATTGATTTTTAGAATCAGTATTGCAAGCTACACTAGGATGAGATCAACAAAGATGCTTCTATTAGAGTCTTGGAGGTGTTTTGCGCAAATTATGACAACAATGGCTGGGAAAGAGTGTCTCCTCATTTGGGGACTGTACTTGGTTTGGACTCATATAATGGCAGCAAAACTCATGCAAATAACTAGACCTAGAGCCATGCTAATGAGGCTAATGCACGACCAGTTGATGATAGATCTTGAATTGATTTTTTTACGTAATATGTTAATATGATCTTATGATCTTAGTTGAAAACTCTATTGTGTCTTTGACTAAGACTGCTATATCGTTTTGTATATTTTGATATTTAGCCTGGTGGGGCTCTTGATGTACCTACATATATTTTATCTAGACTTGATCTTTTAGTAATCGAATTTTAATTTAAAAACAGAAGAAGAATCAATAATGAACCTTTCCCTATTACTTATTTTTGTAGATCTTGGTGTCATATCCTATTATCATGTATTTATTTCCTGTTTCAATTTAATTATATAATGTGAGTCCATTATGAGCATTTTATTAGCTATTCTAGCAATGAGATAGCCTCGCACTAGAAAGTCTCCATTTCTCATCAATAAAAACTAGTTTTATATAGTTTACAGTTAGTTCATTGTTATGTGAATATCAACAAACACTTTGACTGGTTGACTTGATTTCTCTCACTTATCGAATGCTTGACAATTTACTAATCTGCCAAAAGACTTTTGGATAACATGGCTAAAAAATTTATCCTAACATTTAGGGTGAGATGCCTCACTCATCCTTAGAGGAATGTAGTTTAGTGGGGAATCATAAACCCTATGGAAATGCCTTTCTTGCAATAATCCTTTTCTAAAACATACTTATTTCCTCTTAACTTTGACATAGACCTGCAAATAATATAAGTTGGATTGAATTTCTCGGGACTTAGTGAGATGGTGGGATGAGCAATTTCTGTTGAATTCATATTTGAAATAAAATGGGCATAATTGAAGTCCACTTTATTAAAAAAAAATTTAATCACCTACTAACACATTATAACGTAAAATTCTTTATATGATCATATGCTTGTAATTCAACATTTAGAATAATGATGATACAAATATTTTTGAAGTGGGGTCTAGAATTAGACCTAAATAATTGAAAGAAAACGGATTTGAAATATTTGCATTGAGATAGATGACATAAAATGTTAACTTCTGGAAATCTCAAAGCATTTGACATTATATGATGTTTATTTTGATGACCTTTTACTTTGAGAATGTTGATGCATATGAAAAATAAACAGCTGTCATACCACTACAGGACTTTAGGACTTGAGGAACTCATTATCTTGAGGAAACTCAATGTCTAAGATAATGAGTATAAAGCATTTAACTATTTATTTATTTACTTGATTGGCAAGAACATGTTTGTTTACCACCTCTATGAAATACATTTTCCCTTTGTTAATATTCATTTGATTGGTTATTTGATATTCTAGACAGTAAACAATTGAATGAAATTTAACAAATCATATAAAGCTAGAGATATTTGACAATTAAATAAAAGAAAGGACATGCAAATACATTTCTAATCAGGTGTTATGAATGCTAGTATCATGTGTTTATGTAATTAGCTGCATGGTTTGCAGGAACTTGTTCGGGAGAGCATGGTGTAGGAACTGGGAAAGTAAAGGTGAGTTAAATTGTTTTAATACATTTAAAATAAATAATTATATTATAATATAATATGAATCTTGAGCTTTATGAATGTATGTATTGGTTCACAAGAACCATAATTGCCAAAAATCTTGCAAGTGAATGGGAGCCATCTTAACATGTATAGAACATTTTACTAGTTTGCATTTATGTCAATGGTAGTAGGTATACAAGTAGAACAAAAATATGCATGGGAACATTTTAAATCCTTCTATCAATGATATTAGCAACTATTTCACCTTTGACAAACAAGTGTTGTCAAACTTAGAAAATGAAGGTTAGCACATGTTGTCTAAGGTTTCTAGAATCAGCAGCATTTGAGGACTTTTATTCAATGTTTTGGATCTTGTGCCTTTGACGAACAAGTTTTGTCAAACTTAGAAAATGAATGCTAACATATGTTGTCGTCTAAGGTTTCTAGAGTCAACTATGTTTGTGAATTTTTGTTCAATGCTTGGGATCTTGTAGCTTCTAGAACTATCATTATACATTTGCTTCCATTATTCCTTGAAGATGGATCTAGAAGTAGGATGCAAAACAACAAACAAAAATTCACATATACACACTATTCCAGAAACCTTAGACAATATAGGACATTGCAAACAAGACAATATGGAAACATGATGAGCACACACTTATACTAAGAGGGTGCTGAATCAGTATAAGGCAATCTTTTACTTTTCAAAACTTAACATCCATAGCAATATCAATCACACAAGATCAAACAATTATGCAGCACAAGAACACAAGATTTACATGGAAACCCTTTTAGGAAAAATCCACGGCAGAATATTGCTTATATTCAACTTGTCTTACAAACTTTGTAGGCACCAACCCATTGGAGACAGCAATCCCCATCATTGAGAACCAACCCAGCAAGAGACACCAATCTCTTTAATGAGGGGCACCAACCTCCCGATCTCCTCAATTAGGAGGCACCCACCTCCAAATGAATATTATGCTTACCTTCTTGAGTATTGCTGCTGCAATATGCTTCACAAATCTGCGTTAATTTCTTCACAAAACTCAGTTATACTTTGGATCACAAATTTGCTATATTTATGCTCTTAGATCCCCTACAAATCTGCTATAATCTTCCCCCTGGATCTGCTATAATTTCTTCATAAAATCTGCCATAATTTTTTTTTTTCAAATCTGCTCATAAACTCCTTCAAATTTGCTTATAGATCTAATTTAGATCTGCTCCTCAATCTGCCTAAATAGGAAAGATACTCAATAATTGCTTGTTTTCAAAAACACTCCACAAACTCACTTTTATAGCTTCTTGAAAGGGAATGACTTCATGTAAGGATGTGCCTTTTCCAACGGATGCAACTCTTGCCTTTGTACATACCTTTTGTAATGCCCCCTTCTCAGTAGCCACCCTGGAGGTCATTTAGCCTTTATTTATTTGCGAAGGCTAAACAAGAGAAATAAGGGAGTAAGTATTAAATTAATTATTTATTAAGTTATTTCAATAAATTAAAATCATAAGGTAACTTTATATTTAATTAATTTAATAAAATGACTTAAAATAAAATACTAAATTATAAAAGTCACTTGGGGAATAAAATAATAATATTTTCTAGAAGCTTCTTGGAATGCATTGAGAAATCTTTATAAGGAGTTGCTGGCCTAGCATTTGGGCATGCTTATGTCTTGGATCATATTTTCATTACCAGTTTGGTAAGAAGCTGAATGCTTTGCTTGTCTGAGGGTTTGAAGACTTTAGGATACCAGATTTGGTTGTGAAAGATCAACCCTAGCTGGAAATTGTGGAGGAATCCATCCAGGGTTTCTACAGGTGCTTCATTGGAGACTTTGAGGTGGTGCAATAGCTGAGGTATTATTGCACTTCTATTAAGGAGTTTTTTTAATTGCAATAGTTGGTTTATTATTGCAATTATTGGAGGATTTGCAGGTTTGCAACGGCTGAGGTATTGTTGCAAACATCATTTCATCTGAGGAGGTTTACTTGCTGGTTTGATTCCAAATTTTAATGGTCTTGGACCAAAATTTGGAGAAGATTCAATATTTTGATTTGAAGAAAATAATTACAAATTTTAATTTCACTTTAGTCTTGGAGCAATTCGATTTTGAATAGATTGGGAGATATTTTCAGTCACCAGGAAGTTTGATTTTATTCCAGCTGTTTGAGGAAAGTATTGATAGCATTCGATTTCTAGTTTTTGGATATTCTCATTTATTTTTGAAGAAATCGATTTATATTGTGGAAACATAGCATTCAAAAAAGTTCCAAATTCTGGCTAAATCTGGGTGCATCCTTCTATTCGAATTTTGGAGAATTTTATTGGTTAAAAATCGTGGCTCTTTAAGTAGCAGATTGGCAACATAGTAATTTCGAATTTTGAAGAAATTACATTGAGGCAGGTTCAATTTTGTTGGAGAAGCATTTTGTCTGGAGAAGAATTCACATTGTCCCTGGTATCATTGGTGTAACAAGAAGATTCAAAATTGGGACGATTTTGGAGAGTTCTGCTAATCAGGTTTTTTGTGTAATCACATTGATATGCATAATACCATTTCCTTTTGAGTCGCTAAGTCTTTATGCATTTGGGTCACTGCTGTACAGCATTGTATTTACATATTATAGTCATCTCCAACCATTGCTATAGTTGCAACTTGGTCTTTAATGTATCATTGTCATAGCAAACTTGAGTCACATAGTGATATGTAATGTTAAGCCAATTGCATTGTAAATTTCCTCTATTGAAGGGCAATCAAACCAAAGTCAATTAGCATTGTAATCTGCTTAAGTTCATATCTGCAATATAAGGAGTTTAGAATATCATGACAACTGTTTGTCCAAGTGTCTCATTGCTGTAGCTAATTATCTGATTAGTGCATTTGCATTTTCAGTCATTTAATAGCTTGAGAAAAGCCATAAAGATATCTTGCATTGCATGTAGTTTTCATTTACAGTTGCCTTGCATATTTAGTTAAATTCTTAGAGTCCTTTCATGCATCATAGCATCAATAAAAACAGAAAAGTCAAACAAGAAACATTTACCAGTTGAAAGCACTTTGCAAACTAACTGTCTGACGAAATTTCTAAGTGGCCAAATCTGAAAAATAATAGCAGATTTAGCAAGGGTCTTTACAGTGGTTTTAGAGCCAAGAATCCTGTTAGCCTGTTGGGTAGTTGATCTTTGTTTCGGCTAATCTAATCAGATCTGAAAATTCAGTTGGGTTACATGGCTACTTCGAGCAATTCAAAGGAAGTTTTGATGGGATCATTGATTGAACAATAGGATAAAATGATTAAAAGAGTGGAATTATGGAACCAAGATGTAATGTCCCCTTCTCAAACCTGATCGTGCATATGACCGTTGGCCTTTTTTCTGGAAACCCGAAGGCTAGTCGGAAGGTTAAATTAGGGTTTCCTATTTTTGAGGAGGTCTTGGCTCAGAGATGGTGGATTCAATGGCGGATTCCTTCTGGGTTTTCAGAGGGCTTCGCAGCAGTATGTTCATCTCGGCATTCAGAGCACTTTTTGGAATTTACTATTTTTAGTAAATTCTATTTTTGGCAGCTTTCCAGTTGAGTTCAGCTCGGTTGACTTCCTGCTTCAGTTTGGTCAGATGTTGGCTCAGTATTGGCTTCAGGGCACCTCCGGAGGGATAAGCTAAGTCATCTAATTAAAAAGTCACGTTTAAATATTATATTTTAATGTTGACCATGGGCCTAGATTAATGACTTAAAGATGTTTTAAAAAGGGGGTCTTTGAGGGTGGCGCCCTCATTAAAAGATTATTTTAATTATTGCAAAGTCAAAGCAAGGTTATGAAGGGCGAATTTATCAAGCATGATGTTTATTTAAAATATCAAATCAAAGCCATAAAGGAGAAGTACGCCCTCTTGAGGAGATGAGAGGTTTTGACCTAAAAGCTGATTTTAGGGTTTTGCGAAGTCAAACGAAAATTATAAAGAGGAGTCTTGTGCATCATTTTGGGCATCTTATGTTTGGAATATTGTTATGCTGCCGAAATGGTGCTGGATTGCTTCGAGGAATGAATGCCTCCTAGCCTTGGCTCGACTTCTTGCTTGAAAGACAGCAACTAGTGGAGAGTTAGATTGTAGTTGAGTGAGATTTGTAGTGAGATTTTGCATTGTAGAAGTTGTTTTGCATTTGTAGTTCGGTTTCTTGCATTTTAATCAAAATCTGGAGTTGCTGATTTTTGTATTGCAGATTGAAGTTTATACTCATAAGTCTTTGGGTGAATTTATTTTGGTTCTGGGTAGTTTACCCATGCATTTGCTAGCCTTGGGCGCCCCTCTATGCCAAGTTGCAGATTTTTTAGAGGTGTCTTGGATTTTATCTTGTTGGTAGAACATTTCTTGAGCCTGTACCATTCTGTTTTGCCTGGCAAGTGTTTAAAAAAAAAAATACTTCAATTTTTCAGTTGTTTCTTTGTCTAGTCTTCATCGTCATCAACCTAGCTTTCGTTTGCATCAAGTCTCATGCCATTCTGGCAAGTATTGAGTGAGTTGTGAGCATTTTAGTGGATTCTAGGGTTGCTGGTTATGCATATTAAGTTGCTGTTCTGTCATATCAGCTTGCGTAAAGTCTATCTTTTGAGTTGGGTTTGGGTTGAAAGTCTTTGTGATCATTGAGGAGACATTATACTATATTGCAGCATGGTTAGACTTTCTTATTCGATGTATTTGACAGGCAAATCTCTAATTATTGTAAGCTGAACAGTAGTACTGTCAGCATTTCTCTTAATCTTACTTTACATTCTGAAGCTGCATTGTATTTCTGTATATCTCCGCCATATGGTCGCCTCATTTCCACTCTGGAATTGGGTAGCACATACTTGGTGTTGAGTTTACTTTCAGCATAGTTAGCATCTCCGTCATATGGTAGCTCCCATTCCATCTTGGTTTGGAAAGCACATTCTTGACGTTGAGTTCCTTTCTGTATTTAGAGAAGAAGATCCTCTGACCATATGCTCGCCATCATCGGCGCCATCCTTGGTTAGAGTTGCTTTTTGCATAAGCAGTTTAATTCAGATCCTCTGACCAATGCTCACACCTTGCCCACATCGGGATCCTGGTGTACATTCTGGTTAGAGTTGCTTACTGCACGTTTTGGTTTATCTTCTAACCTTAACGGGTGCTTTGTTTGAAATCTGTTAATTGAAAAAATCAAAAATAAAAATTGGCTTGGTATATTTCACAAGAACAGAATAAACTGATTGAAAAATTGTTAAAGTGGAACAAAGAACAAGAGGGCATCAAGGATTTTCATAAGAGATTGAATTTTGTGTTTGAAAAGCTGAAATTCTTACCGCAGGTTAAAGTATCTCTTCTTAACATTTTGAATGAGGCTGAAAGTTGTTTGTGTAAGGTTGGACATCCACCTTCTCAAGCAATGTATAAGGCTATGGGACCTTTGGTGAGTTCTTGGTTAAGCTAGAATTTTTGCAACATTAGGATGAAGAGGTTAGACTTGCAGTTGCCTCTTGCATGATTGAAGTTGTAAGGATTGCAGCTCCTACAACACCATATGGTAATGATACTATGAATGTAATACTTCAGGTGATGGTGGATAGCTTTCAGAGGTTACAAGATGTTAAAGTTCTACATTTGGTCAAAGAGCAAAAATCTTGGAGATTATGGCCAATTTTAGGGTATGTTACCTCTTGCTCGATTTCGGGTGCAACAATTTGATTCTCTAGATGTTTGACTACTTCATTTCCGGAATCAGGAAAAGTCATTCATACAGTGTGAAAGAAAGTATGTTCAATATCTTTTTGCCGATCCTTGATGAAGATGCAGATGTTTGCAAACAGCTACAATCAGATTTGTTAGGCATTTGGAGAAGAGAGCAACATGTTTCTTTTGCAACATTTGATCTCACAAAAAATTTAGTTGAGCAGAAGATTGAGAAGTTCGAGGAACTATTGAATGCACAAGAGTTAATCTCATTTGGTCTACCAGTTACATCTTCTCTACTTGAGGAAAACATGCCATCATCTAGTGGAGCAGTTAAATTGGATGATGAAATCAAAAAACAACTTGAGCCCTCTTGTGTTGAGACACTTGATAAGGGAATTGATGGTGTTTTTGCAGGTGGAATTAGTGCTGATCTAATTCCAAATCAGGATATGTGCATGGATGACATCACCGAAGAAAACAATTGTGTAGCTGAAGCACTTCCAGAACAATCTGATGCTTCCTTTGATAAAGCAAAGTTTGTTCGTAAACCTAAACGTTCGCACAACGTGGAGAACCAGTTGAAGGTGGGTGAGGATGAGATTGTGGTAGCCTTATTTCATCATGATAAAATGTACAAGTTGATTGAGAATCATCTTTGGATGGTTCAATTGGAGGGAAGACAAAAGGGAGTTGATGCAGAGTCTTCTCATGATAGCTTACATGCAATCAAAGAAGGAATGGGGACAATGAAAACAAATTATTTGCACCTTATTTCAAATCGTGATCACCTTCTCAACCTCGTTGATGTCTATTCAGATGCTTTGAGAAGGAAAGAAGATGAAGTAGATAAGCTTTCCCACGAGCTTATTGTTTCCAGTGATTCTTTGAGGAGTACTCAATTAGCCCTTCAGGAATCCGAGATTCATGTTGATGAGCTCTGCTTAGAGTTGAGCTTGACTAGATGTTCATCATGTTCAGCAGAGACATAGTCATCTATGGAAGCCAGGACACATGATGAGGAGAGTAGGATGAGATCTCCTAGCGTTCACACTTAGGATACAGGTGTAGTGCCTCTTGTGTTGGATAAGCAAGAGGAGTTAGTTGGTGATGGATACATCGTACTTGAGAGGTATATGATCGAGTTGCCGATTGATTTCAATCTATGGGTTGGAGATAGGCATATTGGTAGCAGTATCCTAGCACCATCCTCATGGGTTTTACCTCTTACTTCTTTGGTTGATGGCTGTCCTACTTCATTAGGATACACTTTGAGGGCAGTAGTTGTTAGTATGGATAGGAGGAGTTGGGATGGTCACTTTGGAGTTAGGAGATGGAGTGATGATGAGTTCTTATCATCCATGGGCAGTATGGATACTTTTTGCTCCATCGTGGACTTGATTCACAAGGTACAGGGTGACGTTCTGATTTATGCCAGCAGCTTGATAGATGTTGGTATATGTTTTTATGCACCTATGTTGGGCATCTTTCACATTTGCAGGAGACAACTCAGTGTGGAATGGGTTGCTGTTGATACAGACAAATCAGTCTTGGCTGCAGGATTAGGCATCATGGGATATTTGAGCACTAGGCTCTACATTGGTGCTTTTGAGATTGATGTTGGTCAGTCGTATCAGGAGAAGATGGTTTCTTTTCTGTCTTACACGCTAGACTTTGATGCTGTTTTAGGCTCTTTTCAGGAGATTGATAGTATTCATGATGGTATTCTTCTCACTCCTGAAGGACCAACTCATCTTGTTGTGAGTTGTGAGTCTTCTTCTGATGATGGCAGTGTAGGGTGTACACATTACTACTCTAGTATTCCATTGGCGTAGACAGGGGAGTTTCACTTCGATTGCATCATGAGGTGTGCTCATCAGTTTTCTTTCAACCCACAAGATTTGAGTATGTGCTTGAGGACACAAAGAGATGGGTTGAATAAGAGGTGTTCGGATTCACTCTGGTATGATATATTTCCGATTTTAGGTGATGAGTCCAAGTTTGGCAAGTCTCTCACTTTGTTCTCTCTAGTCAGTTGCTTACAAAAGCAGGTTTTTGAGATTTGGTTCGATTGGACTCTAGGGGTTATCAAAGTGGCACAACGGAAGTCAGTTAGTGTTGAGTTTGGAGGACTTCCAGTTTGTTCATGGGATCCAGGTGGAGTTCACTTATGGATAGTTTGGATGCACGAGGTACATCACCGTAGTTCTTGGGTGGCAGAGTTGTTTTTCAAAGAGATCATTAGATTGCATGGGCTGTCAAGATTCTTAGGTGGTGACAGAGATAGTAGGTTCCTGAGTGCCCTTTGGCAGGAGCTATTCAGATGGGCAGGTATTGAGTTGACCTCACTTCTGGACTTGGATTTTGGGAAGTGTAGAGCTCCTAAGGCTAAGTATTGGATTCAGGGGAACCAGTACTTCTTGCAGGCACTCCAGGATAGTTGGCAGGTGGCGTAGAATCAACTGAGGACATACGATGATTGGCATAGGGTTGGATGTAGTTTTGAGATTAGAGAGTTGATCTATCTTCGGTTGCAGCTTTACAGGCAGTCTTCTTTGGGGAAGAGTAGTGTGAGAAAACTCAAGGCTTGATTTTATGGACCTTGCAGGATCATTAGGAGTGTTGGGGAGTTAACCTATGAGTTGGAGTTGCCAGAGAGCAATAAGGCACACAGTGTATTTCATGCTTCATGTCTCAAGAAGGCACTTGGACAGCGGGTTAATTCTTCATCGGAGTTGCCACCGTTGGATGAAGAGGGACATTTCGTCCTAATTTCGGAGGAGATAGTTGATACCCAGGAGAAGAGATTGAGGAGCAGGGCGGTTAAGAGGTATTTGGTGAGATGAAGAGGTTCGCCAACAGAGGATGCCACGTGGGAAGATGAGCAGATTCTTCAACATCCCAGTTTGCAATTGGTTGGGGACAAGTAATTTGGGGAAGGGAGGACTATAATGTCCCATTCTTAGTTGTAATGTCCTTTCTCATTAGTGAGGAGTTTTGTAGCTTGTCAGCCTATTCCAGAGGCCCGTAGGCTTGCCAAGGTGAAATTAAAATATTTCCATCGTTTGGAGGTTTTTGGCACTTCTCAGAATTTACTATTTTTAGTAAGTTCTAATTTTGGCTGTGGTCTTGTTGATAGCATCACAGTGAGTTTTCTATTTCAGTTGGAGCAGTTGATTATGTTGGTTTTGGCTTTTGAGGTGAAATATTGGAAAAAAAAGCTATTTAAGTCATTAATGCTATAATTTTGAGGTGAGATCGTAGCCATTGAATGCCAAGAACGGCATCTGTGTCTCCAATGTTAACAACATAGAAGTCGTCTTTGACTTCATGGTTACCCAACTGTAAGGACATGTTGGTAACTTTGTGAGTGAAAGAGATGTGGAACCCGTCAGCAACCATCACTTTGAAGCCCTCAAATTCTTTTGTCTTGGGTTCCCTCTTTGCCACTAATCCTTCATCAATGAAGTTGTGTGTTGCTCTCGTATCAATCAAAGCAACCAGATGATGCTTCCCAATCAAGCCATGAACCTTGAAAGACTCGTTCTTTTGGAAACTTGAGAGTTGGGCAAAGATGGCCTCACCCCCTTGCTCTTCTTCAACCTCCTCTAGCTCACGTTCTTCATCACTTTCAGCCAACTCTGAGTGCTGCTCTAAGTGATCAGATTCTGATCCGTAATCAAAATAGGCCTCCATATGGTTAGAGCGGCCTCTTCCATAGCATCTGTGTCCCCTTGTTCAAGGTTCTTTGCATGTGTAACACTTTCCTTCCTTCCTTAGCTTTTCTCTAGCATCATCATCCAATCTAGGAGGGAATTTCTTATGCTGATTTGAAGGATGCCTTTTGTCTTGTCTATGGGGAAAAGGCTTGGATGGAAACTTAAGCCTAGGTGCGGACAACTCCATGTTTCTAGCCTTCTTGATAGATTCTTCAAGACTGGGTGGGTCAAAAGCCTTTACCCATCCCTTCAATGGTTCCATTAGACCTTCTGAAAACAACACCACTAATCTTCTTTCGGTGATGTTGGGCACCATCACGGAAAGCCTTTGGAAATCCCCAATGTATGATTCCAAAGAACCATGTTGTTTCAGTTGAGCAAGCTCCCTGAATTTCACCTGAGGATCCTTAGTGTCAAATATGTCAATCAGCTTGTTGGTGAACTCTTCATACGTTTTGATTAGGTTGTGGCCAAGGGTGACCAAACCATGATACCACCATTCATGGGCAGCACCTTCCAAGTGTAGGGTGGCAAATTTGATTGCGTCCTCTTCCGCCATAGGTCTCAATGATAAGTAATTATCCAGTTTCTGTACCCATGCTCTAGCTGTGCATGCATCACTTCCATCGAAATGAGCCAAGGACACCTTCCTGAGAGCTTGTTGGTAATCTGTTCTAGGACCCATAGGAGCTTTGTAGTCAGTTCCTCCACCATTCCTCCGGTTCCTTTGATTCATGAATTGATCAAAAGACCACTGTTCCCTAAGATCAGGAGGGAAGGAGGCATACTCCAAGTAGCCCTGTTTGGCATCATCTGCAAAGTTTGTTGCAGCTTCAACTTGATGTTCTTCTCTTTGTGTGAATGTTGGAAAAAGTGGCCTAGAGGCTGATCCTCTAGATGTGGCGTCATGTTGGCCAATGGTTCTGTCTCTCCCATTGCCATTGTTCCCATTAACTCCACTATTTTCACTGTTAGAGTTGTTTTGATTATGGGGCTGATTATTTGCAGCCTGCTGATCCATTCTTGCAAGTAGACGGCTTAGCATGTCAATCATCCTGTCAAACCTTTTTACCATTTTGTCTTCTCTCTCATCCGTGGGTTGTTCGTTGTTGTCTGCCATCTCTTCAACTGCTTTACCTCTGTCAACTATTTTCCCTGTTTCTCTGAGTGCCTCAGAAAAAGTATCTGCCTCTAGTGTGCACGAAAACTGATATGGCGGATTTCCCGCCTGACTTCTGGTGCAGTATCTGTGGGCTCTGTCACTCATCGTTAACTGAACTCAACTGAATCACAAGTTGGCAGAATCATGGCTCTGATACCACTGAAATATACCGGGCCAATTTTTTTTTTTTTAATTTCACCACAGTTCAATTCACCCGTTAATGTTATAAAAACTCAATCAACTGAATGTAACCCTCTCCCCTGATCAACCCAGATCCCAATGCGGGCAAGGTTGAGAGCATACACGAAAGGGGATCATTAGCATAACTGAAGCTTGCCGAAAGTAACAAAGGAAGTACAATCACTCAACCACTTATTCAGCGGGAGGACTGAAATGAAAGTACAATACGGAAAGTAAAATGCAACTCGACCGCTTATTCAGCGGGAGCATGTTGACAGCTCAACCGATCAGGAAGATGAGATAATGCAATTACATAAAGCAACAGGCGTGTTGGCGTAAGAACTAACACCTCTGGAGTGTGAGTTTGTACGGACAGCTATGCACACTACGTAATGAGTGCTCTTCAAATTAGGAGGGGAAGCTCCCTTGTTGTGCTGGAATGCATGAAATAGAAAACTAAACTAATATCCTATCTTTTTGTTCTCAGCTGGTAGAGGCACAAGGTTAAGAAAACCTAGAACGTTGCAGCTAAGAATTTTCTGGTTTCGCAGATCATCTAACTACAACTAAGCTAACTTCTCTAAATCTATCCAGTTTCCTCAAGAAACAGAGCATGAGGAAATGGAGCAGGAATGTATTATACGATAAACTCCAGGTGCGGACTCACAACATGAAGGCAAGGTAGGCGCAACTATTTGCTAATCCGGGAAGAAGTTTATTAAAACAAACAAAAGGACGGTAAACCTGGTACAGCTTCACAACATGAAGGCAAGGTAGGCGCAACTATCTGCTTGGCTGAATGAGTCTACTATAACACACATCAAACGATAAGCTTTAAGTACAGTTTCGCAACATGAAGGCAAGGCAGGCGCAACTATTTGCTCTTCTGAATAGGCTTATAATAAACAAAACAAAAGGTAAGCAACTGGGACAGTAGATTGTATAGACGCAACACTCATGCAATAACGATCAAACCAGCAACCCCATTTAACTAAGATCGAATAAACACCATGACAATAACATGAAGGCAAGGTAGGCGCAGCAATTTATTATAACAGCAATTACTCTTTGAATAGATACAATAATAGCAATACTACAGGCAAGGTAGGCGCAACATGTATGCTATCAAGCAAAAGTTAAATTACAAATGAGCTTCAAGCTCTTATTTATAGACTTCAAGGTGTAGGCAACCCTAAAATCACCTTGAGTCAACTAAAGTCTTGCAATGCATGCAAGATCTTATTCCTAAACCCTAATTGAATGAAACTATACAGTTAACTGGGAAACTATCATCAGTTAACTGAAACATCTAATCTAAATGGACAAGGTGCAACATGCACGTCCTTATTGAAAGCAAGTCAACTGGAATGCTATCATCAGTCAACTGAAAAATCTAATCTAATCTCCAAGTATATGTAGATGTTTACAAGAAAGACATGCATGCAATGTATAACAGCAAGTTAACTCGGAAAGAAGCCTCGAGTTAACTACTTCTGATGACTCATCGTTGTAAGCAACTGCATGGTCTAACTGAACATCTACTCCAAGTTTATCATCTCCTCCAGGAATTTATCAATAGTATCATCATCTGGCACTTTGACGCTGTCCACGATGATTAACTGCTTGTCCAACTCTTTGTCTCCATCTCGGATCTCCCTCTGACTATCTCTAACCTCTGTGGTCACCTTTTTGAAACTGATAGTCAGCATTGTAAACTCCTCTATCTTGGACGCCTCTGGCCCTCCACATAGGCTATCACGAACTAACATTTCGAACTCAGCTTGAACTGCCTCTAACTCGGCGTAGGTACCATCCTCATGCCGATAATGACATGGGATTTGAGTGATGTATTCGCTGATGAATCGAAGAGCTGCAACAACCTTTTCCTGAATCATGCTCATCTTAGCAGAAATCCTGTCATATGTCTCCACCCTGCAAAGATATAATTATCTCCAAGTGAAGACCTTCTTCTGATCTCCATCTGCTTCAATGGCGTCATAGATTCCTGCAAGCTGTGATATCAAAATCAGGTCCTTCGGCTTACGCTCGGCTATGCAAATCTCGAGCTCCTGAATTCTCTGGCGAAGACTATGTGCGTCAACCCTCAACTGATATAGCTCTATGAGGAGGTGTCGACCAGCAATGATAAAGTCTTCAATCCAGGTATCCAGTAGCTTTCCTCGATTAACCAAGTGTTGAATCTTTTGCTGCTCTGCGGCGGTTTCTCAAAGTTGTGGAAGTAAAGGTGCTTGACCCTCGTTGCCATGAAGCAAACCCGAGATGTACCTGCGAAGTTGTCTGATTTCAGCCTTGAGAACTGCCTTATCTTCACCATCTTTCATGACACGCTCCTCTAGATTACTCGCGACGACTCTGAATAGATTCACGTCGGTGTGTCGAGTATTCTTACCCAGATTAGTTTTGACGAAGGTAAAATCACCAACATCAACTTCATCCAAGTATTTGTCTTTTGGAGGAGTAGCAACCTCTATGACGATCTCTGCCTCAAGATTCTTCTCAATATTTATCTGCTTTCTGGCCCTCTTATTTAACCTGTTCTGATAGGGCTCACCAAACTCAGATAAATCAAGATTATATGAAGGCATACGCCTCTCCCTCTCCAATGACTTCTCAAGCCAAGATGAATAAGGAATACTGTCCTCTCGAGGTGGAGTCGTTTCTACTGTATTAGCTGCTGGCAAATCCACTGGTATGCAGGTCTCATGTATCGAAATCTCAGGCTCCGAATCAATATCTATGGGAGATGAGTGCGCTGAAAAAGGTGAACCTGGAGATGACAAACCGGCCTCAGTCTGAATAACTGGCTCTGGAAGTACTATTTCTACAACTGGAAGTGTTGGCTCTTTCTCAACCTGTTTCCTTTTGGTGATGCTTTTTCCTTTTGAATTAATTCCCATCTTAACCCCTTCAGGCGGCCTCATAGTAACCTTGACTCGAGGTTTAGCTCTAGAAGTAGAAGGTAAAGAAGAAGCTACCACTGCTGGCGGCTCTGTAACTGGGATCACCCTTCGCTTCCGCTTGCTCTCAAGGAAGTACATGGTGGTTTTGATAACAGACCTGGATAAGTCTTTCACTGAAGTGTTCAATGGAACATACCAATCAGGTTGGCGAAGTGGCTGGCGAGCAACTTGGTCTCTAATGAATGAATGAAGTAGTATCTCGCCATCATCATCAGACAAACCTTCCACATCCTCTGATAAGAAATCAGCAATCTGTGGAACAGTAAGCCTACAATAATGACGACGGCGCACCTCAAATTCATCCTCACAATTGACCCAAAAGTCCTCAAGCGCTGCCGAATGTGAAACATTTCGCTCCAACCTTGCTGAATAATGACCCAACGGATCATAGGCACGCTTCTGAGGAAAACACCCAAGCTGAAGTTTCTCTAACTCGTGTGCCATTAACTTGCAATCAGCAGCTGTTTTGCATTTGTAAATACCTAACTCAAACGGAAAGGTGAAAGCTGGCTTATGTCGATTGCGAAGAAAAGTGTGAACCTCATGTGCCTGTCTCATGAACTCCATGAAAAGAACCTTATCCGATGGGTACCTCGGTAGCATCAGAGGCTCTCCTGTATATCCATATACACGAATATATGTGAAAGTAGGAAATTGGATAAACCAATCTGCCCAACTCTCCATTGCTGATTGTGCCTCCGTAGAAATCCTCACATGCATCTCGTTATCTAAATTTTTGACCGTTCTCATAAGAAAATGATCATTCACTGCTGTAAAGTCCTGTTCAGCTTTCGAAAACTCCAACTGAGGGTAGTATTCGTACACTCGCTGAACACCCAGAACTCCATCGGTCTTTAATAATTTAAAGCTGCCTTGAAATGCAACTAAGTAAACCAGAAAAGTTACCATATGGAATTCATGAATCTTTAGGAACTTTGTAATCTGCTGGTGAAGACACTCGCTGATAAACATGGCCCAGTCAAATGTTTCTTTTTTATCAATAACTCGTGAGATGAGGTAGAACATCCATGTTCGGAAAACACTTGCATCTTCAGAACCTGCTAACCGGTTAAGGAAAGTTATCAAAATAGCAATCTCGTCCTTGAAATCTCCACGTGCAATCTTCCTTGGCATGTTGGTTTTCTGAATTTTCAACCACCGTTGAGCTACTTTCTTCTGTGATCTATCCTTGTCCTCCTCCCATATTCTGTCACAATCTGAAATGGATACAGCGAAATGATCTGAACGTGGAGGAATAGAAAAACATTTTTCTACATCCCTCGGCTTCAGGCTACAAATAATCCTTCCATCTGTCGATCTGATTTGTCTGGTAGACGAGTCATAATGCTTGACACAAGCAAGTATGAACTCAAGATCAAAGACTGAGATAGGAATGGACGCTGCTGCAAATATCCCTGAACGTTCAAGATTTTTGATTGTAGTACTGCTGATACCCTCCAATGAGTTCAGATTGACGATGGGAAAAACATGACTTAAGTCGGTATCGGTAGTTTTCAGAAAGTTATGAAGAAAGACCTGTTTGGCCTTATAATCTATGGGATTATACTGCATTCTGAAAAACTAGACTTTTGACTGTAAAGTCGGGTATGTTTGGACAACTTTGGAAAAACTGAAAAAGCTCGGGGATAGGCTAAAAATAGCAAGGGGAAGTGAATTTTTTCGAACAAATTCTAAGATATGGGTTTTGTGCAGAATCAAATTCTAATGCAACCCAGAATGTCAGAATTTCGAAAAAATGGGATTTAGGCTTGCATGCAAAAGGTTTTCGGTTGAGATTTGAACTGGCAGTTAGGGGCACTGGGGGCAATTTTTCCCGCGAAAATCTGGAACATGGGTTTTGTGTAGAAATGGATCCTAAAACAACCCAGATCAACAGATTTGCGAAAAAATGTGATTTAGGCCCACATGCAAAGAGAATTCTTGAAAAAAGCACAGTGCTTCTAGAAAAGAGGCAACGGAGCAATTTTCACAAAATAATCTAAGACATGGGTATTGTTGTTGATGCTGAAATATTCGAACCCAGATGATGCTTTTCTGAAAAATCTGTCGTTTTCTTTGACATGCGAAGAAAACCTAAGACGAGAATAGAAGAAAGTAAGACAGAAGAATAGAAGTTTTATTTTTTGTTTTCTCTCTTCTTCTGTAAAAATTCGCCTATGGTTGAAGTAGAACTAATAACACCTGCATGCAAAATAGAAACCAAGTTTGAAATAATCTTCCCTTGAACAATCTGAATCTGTAGCTATGAAGAATACTGAAATCTGACACCTGTAGCACTTGCAGATCAATTTTATGCTCAAGAAAGATGTTTCTTGTCAACTCTGATGAAGAATAATGGACGCCATTAGCAAAATATATAGCAAAATATCTTCTAAGGCGTGTGAAATGCGTGTCAAGTATTGGAAATGGCGCTTGAAGTACAACTAGTGCTTCAAAACTCACGCATGGCCTATATTTGGCTTCAAACTCAGTTAACTGAATGTAGAACAACCCCAAATTAGGGCGCCACCTTGAAAGACTCAGTTAACTAATGCATGCAAACTAGTTTTTTGCCAATTATGACTAAAAATAGGTAAAATAGAAGTCGACTTGCAAAGAGTTTAACTGAAGATCTAAATTTGGTAAATTGAAAACTCTCTTCATGTGCACTTCTACTTTTGAATTTCAAAAAAGTCAACCTTTGACTTTAGGCGTCCTTCCTTACTTAGACATTTTCTGAAAATATAGAATCTAAAACCTCAAACGAAGCTCATGTTCGATCACTGATTCTGGTTGACTGTCACGTCGGATCAACTGGCTGACAATCTCGATGAAGAGCAGGACCAAATCTAACAAGAAGATTCCTTGAGGTGGCAATTCAAAATTCAACCATCTGAGGCTTCAAAAAGATGGGCGCCCCTAGCCTCCAGGGGCGCTTTTGACCTCAGTGTTAGAATATTTTCAGGCATTTTCATCATTTTCACTGATAACTTGACCATATTTCACTTGACGTTTCCCGATATTTGACAAAACTTCAGAACACGCCGACTGGCTCATTGCGGAGCAGACTGAAATCTGAGCAAAGGCTCCTGATGAACACTTTGTATAAAAACATCATTAAAGCTTCCTAAATCATGGGCGCCCCTGGCCTCTAGGGGCGCTTTTGCCAACCACTGTCATCCATTACTGCAACTGGCAAAAAATTACTCAACTTCCGACTGCGGATTGCCAAGACATCTTTTGAACTGACTGAGACAGGGAACGGAAAGCTGACGCTGACACGAACGAGATGAGCATCTGAAATCATCAAACAGATTTCATTTAAGGTCTTAAAACCTTGGGCGCCCCTGACCTCCAGGGGCGCTTTTGTCCTTCCTGAATAGTTTCTGATCAAGTCTGGAACCTCAAGTTTGACCACTGATGGCGGCAACTCGACAACTCAGATTCACCTGCTGACAGATGCATTGTGGAGCTGGACGAAAAATAGAAGCAAACTTCCTGGGTGTCACTTGATCAAAAGACTTCATTTGAATCTTCAAAAAGATGGGCCAGGGGCGCTTTTTCTCTTCAAAGTCATCTACTTCGTATTTCCCTCGTTCTGTACTGAATTTACGTTTTCAAGCGTTTTACTCCTCAGTCGGACTGGCTGGCTAGCTCATTGCGAAGCTATCAGGAAACTGAAGAAATCATCTTGGTAGAAAATCTCACAAAGTTGAATACAACTTCCATAATGATGGGCGCCCCTAGCTGAAAGTGGCGCTTTTGACCTCCAGACTTAGAATATTTTCAATCCAGACTTAGCCAATTTCACAGTACTTTTACCTCGTTGAAAATCTCCTCCGTCAAAAAGCATAATTTTCAACATCTTTCATCGTAGAGTGTTCTTCTTTGAGTTTCAGGCTTAGATATTAACACCTGGTACTGGCCAACTGCCATTAATGACCTCAGAGGTCCTAACTTTTCTCTTGAAAAAGTTATAACTACCCACCAGCCTTAAACTGACTTTTAACTGAAACTGACTTCACCACTGTGATCGTGATGTGAAATAAGCCAATCAAAATTAATTTCAGCTAATTCTGACAAGTTCTTATTTTTTAGGGTTTCGGGCTAAAAATAGACTTCAGAAACCCTAATTTTCAAAATTTTCAAATTTTGCCAGTATCTTCCTGGCATCACACTGACTAAAAGCCCATACTTTATTTGCCCAAAAACTGAGTTTTGACCCCACTTTTACAAGTTTTAGACCATTTTAAGCAAAATGCCTTAATGAAGCAAAAATTTCGGTTTGGGTACAACAAGGCAGCAAGCCGGCCTCTTCCACTTGTTCAGCGGGTGATACAATAATGAAACCTGAGCTACAAACTGGATGAGACTAGTCTCTTCCACAATTGTGGTAAATGGTAATCAATTCAATAATGCTGACAGCACTACTGTTCAGCTTATAATAATATAGAATTGCCTGTCAATAAGATCCAGTGTATGAAGCTGCAATAAAATAGAAGACTCCCCTATCATTTTCTTGACTTCCCAAACCCAAACCACAACTCATAGACCTCATTTTAATCATCTGATTAATGACAGACCTGCACTGAAATTGCATGATTAGCCACACAGAAATTCACTAATTTATTGATAAGTCAATCAAATCTCACTCAAATCCCATGAACCAAATGCAAACATTGCTAATGCTGATGGCACCCAAGGAGAAACCAAGAAACCAACCCAAAGTCATCATATTTATTTAGCACGGAATTCAATGCATTTCGAGAAATGTATGACCCTCAAGGAGGGGCGATTTTGCCTTATAAAAATAAACACTCAACATTAAAATTTGAAACTTGGAGGAAAGGGTCGCTCCAACCTGCCAATAACATTTATCAACTATCCATAACCAAATAAAAATCTCTCAAAAACATTTAAGGACAAACTCAGTTCAGTCACAGTCAAACCAGCAACTGTAAAATGGACTGAAAATATAAAAACTCAACTGCAGATTACAAAATAACTCTAAAGAACCTATTCTCAACTAGTTGTTATCTTTCAAGCAAGAAGCTAAACCAGCTAGGAGGTATGCATTCCTCGAAGCAAGTCTGACACCATTCCGACAGCATAACAATACTGAAAATCTGAGATAATGAACCCAAGAGGCAACTTCTCCATATATAGCTTTTGAGAAGACTTTCTAGAAGCCTCTAGAGAAGTGCGCCCAATCCAAGAGTCAACAAAAATTCAAATTCCATGTTGACTCAGAATCCTCCTCAAAAGTGGCGTCCTTTTTCCATGAAAGAATTATTTAATAAAATGAAATAATCCTTTTTCCCAAGTGGCGTCCACTTAAGTAAATCACAAATTATACTTTGGGAAATATTAGTCTTACCTCCTGATGAGGCGTCCACCCATGAAGACCACTTTTTAAACACAACATCAAGTTATGTCACTACGCCAAGGTCATAATATTAAAATATAACATTATTTGCTTTAAAATGACTTGTCTCGCCAGATGAAGCAACCAATGGCGAAATCAAACACTGCCAACGGACTGTCCGAAGAGGAAAGCCAAAAGTACTGATACCAACAGGGCCACTGCCAGAAATAGAATTTACTAAAAATAGTAAATTCAAGAAGTTGTTCAGAATAGCATGCCAGTCATACTGTTGTGAAGCTCTTAGAAAACCTAGAAAGAATCCCCAATCAGAACCTCAGAAATCCAAAGGAAAACTTCTGAAAAAGCTAAACAACCACCGCCAGATAAGGAAACCCTAATTTTCTCATCCGAGTAGCCTACGGGTCTCAGAAAATAGGCTAACGGTCACCTCAAGATCACTGTTGAGAGGGGGACATTACAACGCCCTTCTTACTGCTAACAGAAGGTACGGTAAAACTAATAAAGTATTTACACAATGTACACTATACTTACGAAATGGGGGGGGTGTGTCACATTCATGCTTCTTGTAAGAGACCAGGTGTCTCTCAGCCCTGACTTCTGACGAGAATGCAATTTTTGTTTTTTTTGTTGTATTTTGTGAATTTTTGTAGTTTTTTGCAGTTAAGTAGAAAGGTGCGATTTTGAAATAAAATGCTATAAAATTCATAATATATCCAAATATGATAAATAATGCATCAAATAAACTCCAGATGGATGGCAAATGGATTTATTTCATGTTTGAACGATTACAATGCTGAATCAAGGACATGCATAAAAAGGCAAGCAATGTATTATTATAGAATTTTTTTACTTGCAGCCGCCTGGAAGAATGAATAAAAAGGTACGGCTAGCTTGATGATTGACTTCTCCCACCAAATAATGATTGGAATGGCTTCCAGAGACCAAGTCGCCACCAAAGGAAGAGATTAGAAGCTGAAAAGATAGGCGGTTTGGCTTCCAAGTAAAAGACATCCCTGCTGCTATGATGAAGTACAGCATGTCAACAGCCAATGATGATTGGTACGGCTGAAAGATGAATGACTAATAACAATCAAAGTGAATCCCAATCAATTCGTAGCCTCCCTTGATGAATCCATCCAAAAAACTCAAGCTGAATCTCCATTGTAAGCACAAATATGACTTCCGAATAAAGTCACCCTGATGAACAAGCTTCAACTGGTATTGCACAGTCTTAGTATGTCTGATTCCGAAGAGGGAACGTTTTCCAAAATCTAATGTTTGCAGAAACCCTTGTTTCACAAACCCCAATGCTCTCAGAGAGAATAAAATACAAATTAGAAAAATCATGAATGAATTCGATTTCTTTGGTCAAATATATACTTCTCTTCACAAGTTCGACCCAAAAAAGCAACTTAAGAGACATTTAATAAAATCATAAATTCGTCCCTTTTAGACTTAGGAGAAAATGTTATAAGTGGCGTCCAATTCAAATGAGTAATAAATACTCATTTAATAATAATAATGCTCCTTTATTATAAAGTATTAAATACTTTATAATTTGCCATTAATAAATACTTTAATATTTTATTAAAGTGACTTTATATTATAAAGTCAAATTAATAATCTTTTAATAATTATCAAATGCTCCAATAAACATTGTTTGCTCATCAAATCATCAAACTGGGTCGAGACTAAGCTGACCAATTGAACCAGGTGCCCTGCCAGAAATAGTAAGCCCTGTCTGCCTAACTTACTATAAATAGTAAGTATCTGAAAAACACTTTGTAAGAGTCTATCAAGGCCCAAACCTGAATCAACTGATGGGGTAAGGTTCCCAAACGCAGGATAACTGCCTCAAGCGACCCTCTAAACACATCTATCAACCTACGAGGATCTGAATGATAGGCTAACCCCTGAATCAACTATACTGCCTAGGAAGGGGACATTACACTTCTCTCTTTTTTTAGAGAAGATGTTTTACAATGCTTCACGGTTAAAGTCTTAATTCAAGATAACTTTAAACAAACAACGAGCAGTAATGCCAATACCTCTATCTTGTCAAAGCAAAGCGTAGACATACCAGATATGATTAATAATAAACAAATAAAAGAAAAGGGAAAGCTCACGAAGGCACAAAATCGTTCCGTAGCTTTCTCACTAATGGATCTGCGAAAGATGTATCGTTTGTTGCATTAAAAGCACAAAGTCCTCTTAGATGTGCAGCAATTCCTCGAACAACATGAACAATTACAAGCACAAAGTCTTGTAGATCTTTCAACAAAAGTATCCAAACATAAACATACATCCAAATAAGAAATGTAACACAAAGTCTATATAAATTACTTGAAGCCTTTCAGATATCATCTACTAATCACCACCAATAAGCTCAATTCACAAGATTATCGAATCGAACACAAAGTCTGGTTTGCAATTCTCTTCTTTATTGATCAGATTTCATTCACAAAGTATGAATGCAAAGTTTCACAAATTTGCTTCAAAAGGGCAGCACTACATTGCAAAATACTAAAGGTAACTATTACAATAGAGATACCTCTTATTTATAGAAAAGAGGGAAGAGTTAATCTAAGAAATCAGTTGAGTGAAAATAGGAAATTTAGGTGAGCAAAAGTAGGAAACCCTAACTTTGACTAAGTCAACATGTAAACTATCTCTATGAAATTACATCTCATATTTTTGGTGTAATTACACTTTACAAAAAGACATTTAAGATGTCGCAAACTATTTACAAGATGCATAAAGGGAAGCATGAACATTGGTGAACACTGGAGACAAGAAGAAGACTTTATTGTTCTTTACTTTGGGTGCGGAAGTCTTCATACTTCTTTTTAGTCTCTTGCAGGAATGCTTCGTCTGGACCGACTGTGTAATCCACAAGGGTGTGTATTTTGGTGATCGCTTTCCTGGCAGACAAGCCAACTTTCTTGCACCTCTGAAGATGCGTTTTGAGACAATCAAGTGATGGCCGTATATCACATATGCTATGCATGGTGTTCTTTGAGAAATCTTTATCGTCCATTTGCTTCATGATAGCTTCATTGAACACTTGTGTTATCTCACTGAGCGGGAGGAAGGTATGGTTGTCATCAACGAGCTTGCCTGGTAACTCCTCCATATCTTTTACAAGAAGAACACGATGCCCTTCGACATCCTCCTGTAATTGGTGAACATCGTCAATCAAAGACTTGATTACCTGTATTCGATGTTTTAGTGATTCTTTCACCTCCACATAATAATCCTTTTTGGGAATAACCCCATCTTTCACCAATTTACTGAGCTTTGCTTCTTTCATCTGTAACCATGACGAGAGGCATTTCTCCATTTCTTTGTGCTCCTTGGATAGTATACTTTTTTCTGCATCAAGCTCCAGTTCAAGCTTGGCTTTCTGTGCAGTTTTCTCATCTGCTACAGTGATGGCCTGTGAACCGTGATCTAAAATTTCATCAATGAAATCGTACAACACTTTACCTTTAGAGGCAAATTTCTCTGCCTTTTGCACTGTCGGTTCTTCAACATTCACCAAGGTCATAGTTTGGGTATCTCCAATAGAAGAGCCTGCAATGTTCCTTAGGATGTTTGCATAGCGCTCAACTTTTTCTTTGTATAGATTCTTGGCTTGCTCCATCTTGGAGAGCCTTCCTGCCAGAGCATCCAGAACTACTTGGGCATCCGCTTTAGCACTTTCATTGGTTACTTTCCCAATTTGAATTCTTTGAATAGTGTAATCCTCCATACTTACATCGCCTTCTTGTTGTGGAGGAAAACCTACCTCGACATACTTTTGCTCGACTTTATCAACATGAAGTCTTGAATGAGCCTTTGCCTTTTTCTTCCCCTTGGTCTTTGGTGGAGGTATTTCTTCAAGATCCAGCTCATCTAGAGAGATCATCTATTTCTTCCGCTTGGATACTTGTGAGACCAACCAAGGAGGGAGAGAAGAAGTGTATCTCTGCAGACATTGTCAATTCTTGAGTTGCCATGACTTCCTTAGAAATGACTGGGATTCTGACTGTTGGGGTAGGGTTAGTCATTGCTGGCCCAGTTATTTGCACACCAAGTTAATTCTGCAAAGATTCGTCCATGAACCTATTAAATTCAGTTTCAGAGGAAATGTCAAAAGATGGGGATGACAAAATGGGTATGGAGGCTGGAGAGCTGGATAGGACATCAACAGTTTGTGTCTGGACAACTGTAGAAGAAGCCAACATGGTTGATATTGCAGGAGGGGAAGAAATATGTTCTACTCTTGAAACTATTGTAGGAGGAGGAGAAGAAGGAATAGGAGGAACAAGAGTTTTAGGTGTTGGAGGAGTATGAGGAATGTTGGCATGGCCTAGTGAAGATGTAGAAGGAATATCTCTAGTTTCATTTCTATGAGGGGATAAAATTTGCTCGTCATCATGTCTGAGCTCTTCCTCATTATCTTTCTCAACTTCTTGAGATTCTTCATGAGATTCTTCTTCCTCATTAGATTGTGTTTCCTCAGACTCTTCCTCTTATGATTCTTCAGATTCAAACTCTGTATCCCCTTCTTCCTCTTCTGAGGATAATTCTTCGGAAGCAAGATCTTTACCTTTTGCATGTGGTGTTTTAGATCCTATTGCTTCTTGTTCTTCAACGGTCTATGTAGTACTTTTTCCAACAGTGAACTTGATCCTCGGGCCTTTCCGAGATGAAGAGGGAGTAGCTGCATGCTTGTCTTTGGTGCGGAGTTCTTGCCGTGGGTTGGATTTTTCCTTGGGCGGTTCTGCTTCTGAATCAGTCTTGAAGGATTTCATCTAATAACCATGCTTCTGTAACCATTCTGTTGTGTTATGTAGAATGGGAGCGAGCCTTTCCCTCATGTAAACACATTCTTTCTTTGACCATTGTACTGGAGGTAAAGGATTCCTAGCAATCTCATCATCTTCATAAGCAGAGTTTAGGATGTCACGAGGATCTGTGAAGTCTTCAGGTAAATCAGCCACACCAAGGGCTTTGATTTGATCAACTGTCAGCCTACAATAATCCATCCTACAGATATCTTCCTCATCTCTGCATTCTACCCATATGTCTTCAAAATGATAGACATGACGATGACCTTTCTTGAGTTTCGTTTTCAGATCTCGATAGTCAAAATCACACCTATACCTGTAGGTCTTGATAGTCATTATCTACATCTTTGTTGCAACATTTTTTGCTTTTTGTACACTTTTGATAGTGTACCTTCCAATGATTAGGGGGAATTTGAATCTTGGCTTGTGGATCCTCTGTTGTTCCTTGTGTATAGAAATCAATTGCCTGCATAACTCCATGAGAATCCATTTGTCTGAGGGTACCTGGGTAGCATGTAGGGGCACCCAGTGAAGCAACCTACTCTTATGTAAGTGAAAGTCGGGAATTGTAAAAAGACACAACCAACCTTGCTGACCACTTTGTATGCGTCATCCGATACTCTCTTCTTTTCGAGAGTTGGATCAAAAGTAAAAAGCAGAGGTGCAAAGAAAGCATCTGTAACCCTTTTGAAGTGATGAAAGCTTTCTCTCAAATTTAATTGATAGTAATAGTCATATACCAGAACAGAGTGTCTGTTTCCCTTGGTAGACAAGCCTGGGTATTGCCTCATTACTGCAGCTGCATACACCAAATAAGAAGTCATGTAGAACTTCAAAGTGGTTGGCACATTGATCAGCTGCTCATGGATTTCATCGCTGATTGGCATTTCCCAGTCAATATGTGTTTTCTTTCTTTTGATTATACGGATGTATTCATACATCCAGTCTTGTAAGTGAGAAGATTCAGGTAAGCCTTTTACTCTGCTCAGAAGAGTGATCATGTCTCTGACATCCTTTTTGAAATCACTCCGAGGAAGTCCTTTAGGCCATCTGGAAATGGCATGCCTAGGAGCTTTCTGCCATTGAGTGTTGATCAATGTTTTGGCCTTAATTGAATCATTGTTAAAAATCTCCTATGCCTTCTAAATTGTGATAGATGTATATCGTTCCATGTGTGGGACCTTGAAAACAATATCAAAGAATTCACCATCAAGCCTCATCATTACTTGACCCGGAGAATCTCTTACAATTCTATCCTCTTGAATATAGTGGGCTGCAACTTGGAACACAAATTCTGTATTGTGAGCAGAAGTTGGGAAAGTAGATACTAGGTGGAGATTACTGTGAGCAATAGCCTTCGAATTTTCATCCCACGATTTCTGTTGAATTCTTTTGACGAAATCCTCCATATCTTGGTGACCAATCTCAGTATCTTTAATTTCATCTACTTTGGAGATCACCACAGTCGACGAGAAGACGCCTTGGTATTTGTACTTCATCTTTCCTTTTGCCTTGGGAGATGATTGGGGTGTTTTGGCTGTCATCTAGGGAGGCCAAATTGATATTCAATCACCCTTGAAGATTACCTGATAAATTTGATGGTAGCTGCAAGAACAGTGGATCAACTGGTGTTAGGAAAAAATATGCGACATGGCGAAGCGTGAAGTGAGAAAGATGATGTGGGGCAACTGCATCTGGGCAATATGGCACGAAGAACAGAGCGTGAACAGCGAGGTGGAAGCTAGAATGAAGAATTTGAAAATTTCTCAGTGTTAGAGAAAAATGCGGATTTTGGTGTCAGGGCGCTGAAAAGCAGCGCTTTGACACAAAATGCTGAAAATCTTGTCTAGTGCTCAGGCGCTGTTTTTCAATGCCTTGACACGAGAGTGTGTGATGGTTTGGTGTATCGATGCTGAAAAACAGCGCCCGAGCACCAACGTGTTGGTGATAGTCTAGGTGTCATGGCGGTGAATTTCACCGCCTTGACACTTGGGTAGGAAACGGTTTAGTGTCACGGCGGTGAAATTCACCGCCTTGACACTATAGGGTTTTGTGGGATCTAGGTGTCGCTGCAATGAAATTCACCGCCATGACACTTAACAATTTTGGGATTTTGGTGTCATGGCAGTGAAATTCACCGTCATGACACTTATAAGTTTGGAGTTGAAAAATTTCAAAGACCAAGCGGGTTTGGCGAAGAAACGAGATGCCAAGTTTGTGTGGCGAGGAGGTTTTGGAGAAGACAAAAACGAAAAAGGTTAAGAACGAAAAGATAAGTGAAGAAAAACGCAAAGCTAGGGTTTTTGTAAACAATGGTGACAAAAATAATGTTGAACAAAGGTTCAAAAGATGGTTCTCATGACAAAGGAAGAATAGGAGAAGTAAGAAGAAAAAATGAATGACCAAGAGAAAGAAAAGAAGGGAACGACATACCTTTCAAATAACGCAACAACAAAAACTGTTGGTACAAACTCCTATTGTGAAATCCGCAGTTGATAGGTACAAAAAACGGACCTCGAAACTTTAGAAATGCAGAGGATGAAGTACGGCTTGATGGGAGGAAGAAATGAAGGGACGAAGTGAAAAATGAACCTTTAGTGAAGTTATAGGTTTATTTTTTCAACTTGAATCATGCATTTAATTTCGCCATAAATGACTCAAGTCAACTGGCAAATAGGTGCAAGAGCGGTGAAAATCACTGCTTTTGCATTTATTATGAAGATAAAAGTTTGAGTGCAAGAGTGGTGATTTTCACCGCCATTGCACTTCAAAATTAAATCTTAAGGGGACATAAGGCTAAGTGCAGGAGCGGTGAAAATCATCACTTTTGCACTTATTATGAAGATAAAAGTTTGAGTGTAGGAGTGGTGATTTTCTCCGCCATTGCACTTCGAAATTAAATCTTAAGGGGACATAAGGCTAAGTGCAATGGCGTTGTTTTTCAGCACCTTTGCACCAAAAGACTAAGTGCAATGGCACTGATTTTTAGCACCTTTGCACCAACGACAAAAAATGGCTGACTGTTGGTAGGGAAGAGTTACAAAGACATTCGTTTCAAAAATCTTCAAAAGATGAACGAGGAGAGACACTCACGTGGACTATGTGAGGTCGGGGACCACGAGTCGAGGGAAATTTGAAATTGCCTTGTTTTGCATGCTTGCAACACAGGGACCTAGGAAACACACCAGTTTCGTAGGGGGGTTATCCATGGATCGAGCGCTGCTAGATTCTTAAATAACAATTTTTTGGCATAATGTTTGAAGGATCATATTCACTTGTAATAGAGGCATAGAGAAAAAATATTACAGCAGTTTGGAGTAGGTTTCTATTGAAAAAATCATTGTAACACTTGTAAATTGCAGATTTATTTCATTGTAAGGTTGAGAATTAGTAGTACTAATCCAGTCACTATTATTGCTGCATTTACTTGTGATTTTTATGCAAACACTTTAACCCGTGGATGGTCTACTGCCAGTGTGGAGGAAATTAATATTGTAACTTCATCTTTCACCCACTGTTTAAGTGGTGAATCCCCATTGTTGAGTGGATGCTCGCTGATAGTGGATGAATTGTTCTTTAATGTAATTATCATCCCCCCACTGAACAAGTGGTAGTGTGGATCTCATATGGTCGGATCACCGCCTACTTCAATTCAACATTGTTCTTCTTTTCAGTGTGGTTGCTAATGACCCCTTCCCATATGCTATCACCTCGCCTTTCAAAGGAACTTGGTGAACATTCTTGGCGAAGGTTACATTTAGTTTGATTATATTTTGGAGCTAACGCTAACATTTGGCGTAGTGCTAGTTGTGTTGGTGAAATTTCAAAGGAAAAAACTAAGGGGCACATTTCAGTGGTATCAGAGCCCAAGATCCTACCATTCTATGACCAACGGTGTTCGGTTGTCAAATGAGCGATAGAGACACCAAATACTTCAGTAGAAGTCAGGCCAGAACTTAGCATCAGTTTCCACCAGTTCCCGAGGCAGAGACGCTGTCAGAAGCTCTAAGAGATACTGGTAAAGCAGTAGAAGGTGTTGGAAAAACAATTGAAAATATGTCAGAGAGTCTTAGACAAGCCGTGGAGGAAAAAGAAGCGAGTATGGAAATAAAATTTGATGGAATGATTGATTTGATGTCGTGGTTGCTAGCAAAAATGGATCAACAAGCGACTCAAAATAATCCTCAGCCCCAAAACAATCATACTGGAGAAAACAATGGTGTCAATGGGAATAATGGCAACGACAGCACGGAGGTCAATGGAAGAGATAGAACGGTAGGACAGCATGTTGCAGCCACTAGAGGATCAACCTCAAGACCTCTTTTCCCTACTTTCACCCCAAGGGAGGAACAACCACAAGTGGAGGCTGTAGTACCTTTGGTGGATGAAGCAAGACAGGCCTACATGGAGTATTCTACTTTACCTTTAAATCTTAGACTTGTGGACCTTTGATTAGTTCATGAATCAAAGGTGTTGCAAGTATGGATGTGCTTGGTGGTGTTGTCATTAATATTGTCATTGATGTCAACACAGATTTGTGTATTTGCGAACTGCTTTTGAGAAAATTTGAGAAATAATGAAAGTAGGATTAACAGTGTGTTCTGAGTGTGGTCCGGTATTGTGGTCCGCATTTCTCATGTGTTGATCCTATGCCTATGCAGATTTGTAGGTGTGTTCATAAGCTTTAATGAATCATATATACTGAGTTTTAGCTTCTGATTTGATGAATAGTAGAAGATATGTTCACCAGTGTGAACCGGTTTGCCAGAACTATTTGTTTGTGGACTGGGAGAAATCTTTTGGCTCCACAGTCTTTTGATATTTGGTTTCAGATCTTGTGGATCTGGGAGATGATTATCTTTGATGGTTTTTGCGTCTTGACAAAATTTCTAGTGGTTTGGCGTTTCGGAAGACCTGCTCTAGAGCTCTTGTGTTTTACTGTTTGGTCCGGTTGGACTGGTAAAGAGTTCTCTAAAAATGTTGGCTGTAATTGTTGTGGATGTATCTGAGATGTTCTCAAAGATGGTAAAATGATGGTGAAGCGTGTTGAGTGATCCACGTGTGATTATCTTGCTGGAGATGCGCATACTTCAAAGATCATTGGTGTTTTCATTAGGTTTGGCCGACTTGGTGAACATTCTTGGTGAAGGTTACATTCAGTTTGATTATCTTTTGGAGCTAACACTAACATTTGGCATAGTGTTGGTGAAATTTCAAAGAAAAAACTAAGGGGCACATTTTAGGTGCTTTTTTAAATATTTTAATTAATATTTAGCAACCTTAGAAAATAATTAAAATAAAACCATTAATACACTCATTTTGCAGAAATTGCCGAAATGCATCAGAATCGAAAACTGATTGCATTGGAGTGATCCTGATGAAGAATAATGATAAACGAAGCCAACCGAGTGACTTACTATAAAAAAATGCCCTCTCCAAGAATCTAGGAGAACACACTAGAAGTCGAAAATCACCTTGGAATGTGGCATATGGGTCCTCTTGACCTCTTGAGCTCATTGGAATCATCAAATAACTCCTCTGATCACGTTGACATTGTAATGCCCCTTACTCGGACTTTCCCTAAAATTCGTTTGTCTGCCCTAAAATTTGCTTGTTGATTAGTTTTAGGGTTTCTTCTTTCCAAATGAATGTCCTTACTATAAAAAGATGCCCTCTCCAAGAATCTAGGAGAACACACTAGAAGTCGAAAATCACCTTGGAATGTGGCATATGGGTCCTCTTGACCTCTTGAGCTCATTGGAATCATCAAATAACTCCTCTGATCACATTGACACTTTAATGCCCCTTACTCGGACTTTCCCTAAAATCCGTTTGTTTGCCCTAAAATTTGCTTGTTGATTAGTTTTAGGGTTTCTTTTTTCCAAATGAATGTCCTTTTAATACAATAACCCTAGATTGGAATCTGTATTCATCACATTAACAACATACCTGTTAGCATTAATATATAGATATCCCAAAATCAGACATGATCATAAATATAGATTGATAAACATAAAAGGAGTCACTCAACCCACCAGGAGAGGAGAATCCCTAAGGGGCCAACAGTCTACCACCTCCTATTGCCCAACCCTTGTTTCGAGCTAGCGGGGCAGAATATTGCCCAACCCTTGCTCGGGCCTGTGGGGTAGAATCTACGGTGGGACCCTCACCCCTCCATGACCCAACACTTGCAATGGGCCTGTGGGGCAGATTGCCCAACCCTTGCTTGGGCCCGTGGGGCGAAACCTGGGTGAGGTTTTTACACAAACCACTTAAGTCATGACTCAGCTCTCCTAGTAGGATTATAATCACAATTCAGACAATTAATATACAGTCACCAAATATGCAGTCATTAGTACTTCATTTATATTCACACATATATGCAATAAGAGTATTTAATATGATCATACAATTCCTTGAGACCTAATATGAGGGTATATCATAATACAAAACTAAATTAAGCAATATTCATGTCTACATGTTCATTATGTTCCTTTGCAATTCAATACATCTTGCAAGTCCAATATTTGCAAAAATCAAATATAAATGCAGATTAATCATCATTAGAACCATATCTATAGAAGATAAACCATTTGGCCTATGATCAGTCAAGGATTACATAGTCCGCTTAATTACACTGCTGATTTCCAGTCTAGTGAAGTTTCTTTCCGGATTCAATATCAAGAAGGCATGGTTCTAACACATCAGAAGTGATTGTGGATTCCATGAGTAGAGTCTATTGGTTACATTTAATAGTACACAGATCGGCTGGGCAACAAGGTTCATGCATCATGGTTATGTCAGATTGAAGATAACTAAACATTAAAACGAAGTGAGTAGTCTCACCTGATCTACTGTGTCTTCCCATGTCTCCCTATTCCTTAATCGTCTTCCTTCAACCTTATACTGGATTGATCATAGGATGAGGACAATTCATAAATATACATAATCTAATTATGTTTATATTAAAGAGTCATCATTATTTATAAGGCTTAATAATTGCTGCAAGTATCATTATTGTATATTCACAAGTGATTCCCCTATCTACTTAGCCATACATATATATATTTCCAACTGATTTCAATTTACAATTATTTTTTGACATGAATACATATATTTATATCTATATCTGTATATATATATATATATAAATTTATTATATTTAACTTACAGTTAATGTATACTTGATTCCCTTTTACTGCTGCTGCCTCTCTAATATACACGATCTGCAGGAGTTCCTTTATTCCCAGCCCTGTTTCTTATCTCTAGCCACCCTTTCTTATCTCCTATCCAGCCACCGATCATATCTAAGACTGGTTCTTAATTTATCTCAGCCATTGAGATGTTTCCATAAGTTGCTGCCTAATCCTCTTTTCATATGTTTCCCCTTTTATGTCTCCCCACTTTGGAGAAAAGACACAATTGATATGGAGGATCGTGTCTTTAGTCAACAAACCTCTCCTAATATCAATCGCTGCCTTCTTAAATAGTTGCTGCCTTTAATAAATTATATGTCTTCATTTAAATGAATCGTTGCTCCCTTTATCACTGCCTTTCATTAACTAGACTTTAATCGCTGCCTTGAGTATAAATTGCATGGGTTTTATTATTTAATATGAATCGATTTATGATAAGTAGACAATGGTGTTATTACTATGATGTTTATTATGTATTGTTGTGTTTCATTTTATTATTATGTTTCTCATTATTACGTTTCTTGATAATAGTTATTATGGGCCTTACTGTTATTATTTTTATGGCTTATATGATAATTTAAAATGTCATCAAGGTAATTATAATTTGAATTGATATATATTTATATTTATATTATAATAATATCAAATTGTTTTATTTTGTATTGTTAATATTTAAATTAATATATTTGATAATTATAATATTATGTTATGATAATTATAATTATGATAATATTAAATTTTTAATATTTTGTTTTATATTTTTAATATGTATTTTGTTATTCATTTATTTATTTGTTCATGTTTCAACATTAGGGGTTTTAGTGTCGTAATTTCAGGCACATGATAATCCTCCCCGCCGAAGATTGCTTGCCCTCAAGCAATCATAATTTAAGATGTTTTTTTCCCTGTGGTGATGATATTATCTTTGACAAGAGTTGGAAGTTCTAACCCAAGTGATGGTTATTCTAGTTCTGAGGACAATGTATTGACTAATATTCTTAGGTTCTACTATTTCTCCATAAATCCCATAATCAACGAGTTAGAGTTTGTGACTCAGTACAACTTAAAACCACATGAATCAAAAATTAAAGAAAACAGGCAAGTAGCTCAACCCAATAGGCAAGTAGCTCAATTAGGAAAACAAGTAGCTCAAGCAAGCAAACAACTAGCTCAAACACACAAGTAAGTAGCTCAAGCACATAGGCAAGTAGCTCAAGTATAGAAGTAGGTAGCTCAAGCACATAGGCAACCAGCTCAATTAAGTAGGCAACTAGCTCAAGTAGACAAGTAGGTAGCTCAAGCATGTAGACAACTAGCTCAAGTAGACAAGCAGGTAGCTCAAGCATACAAGCAAGTAGCTCAAGCAAGTAGGAAACTAGCTCAAGTAAACAAGCATGTAGCTCAAGCATACAAGCAAGTAGCTCAAGCAAGTAGGCAAGTAGCTCAAGTAGACAAGCAAGTAGCTCAAGTATGCAAACAACTAGCTCAAGTAGACAAGCAAGTAACTCAAGCAAGCTAGCAAAGCACAAACAGGATGGCAGGAAAGATGCTCTGATACCACTGTAATGTCCCTTACCCGGACTTTCCCTAAACTCCGTTCGTCTGCCCTAGAATTTGCTTGTTGATTAGGTTTAGGGTTTCTTCTTTCCAAATGAATGTCCTTTTAATACAATAACCCTAGATTGGAATCTGTATTCATCACATTAACAACATACCTGTTAGCATTAATATATAGATATCCCAAAATCAAACATAATCATAAATACAGATTGATAAACATAAGAGGAGTCACTCAGCCCATCAAGAGAGGAGAATCCCTAAGGCACCAACGGTCTACCACCTCCTATTGCCCACCCCTCGCTTCGGGCCAGCGGGGCAGAATATTGTCCAACCATTGCTCGAGCCTGTGGGGCAGAATCTACAGTGGGACCCTCATCCCTCCATGACCCAACCCTTGCAATGGGCTTGTGGGGTAGATTGCCCAGCCCTTGCTTGGGCCAGTGGGGCGGAACCTGGGTGAGGTTTTTAGACAAACCACTTAAATCATGACTCAACTCTCTTGGCGGGATTACAATCACAATTCAGACAATTAATATACAGTCACCAAATATGCAGTCATTAGTACTTCATTTGTATTCACACATATTATGCAATAAGAGTATTTAATATGATCAAATAGTTCCTTGAGTCCTAATATGAGAGTATATCATAATACAAAACTAAACTAAGCAATATTCATGTCTACATGTTCATTATGTTCCTTTGCAATTCAATACATCCTGCAAGTCCAATATTTGCAAAAATCAAATATAAATGTAGATTAATCATCATTAGAACCATATCTATAGAAGATAAACCATTTGGCCTATGATCAGTCAAGGATTACATAGTCCGCTTGTTGAAATATGGTAGCTTCGGTCAAATATAACTGATCGAAATCTACTATATTCCAAGTATATTATCAATCTGCATTTAGAGGTTATTACTTGCAGATTATTGGCTTTCCATGTTTCATATAGGATCCCGATCGAGCATCATTATCCGTGATTATTTCCAAATTGGATATTATTTATTTGTGCAAGATAAATACAAATCGAACTTGGTAAGCATTTATGTTTATTAAGTAACAAACCCCGATTAGAGATTGGGTGTTTAGTTAAGATGAAAAGGCACAATTCATGAGACATCTCATGAACGGACATGCCTCCACTTTGTGGAGACATGTCCGCTCATGGGATGTGTCTCTCCCTTATATATTTAATACAGATCCGATCCACAATGCGGGACATCGAAATCAATAAATGTTCTGCTCTTGTAGATCATAATTGAATAGATAGATCAAATCTGAAGAAATTTAATCATCATCAACATGGTATCAGAGCCAAGTTAAGAAAGATCCGATTAGATTCAAGATATCAGATTACTTTAAAACCATATTCTCTCTTGAAATCGCAAACACATTTCATTCTTCATAATGTCGAGTGTAATCAGATTCGAGTATCAAGTATCGATTCTCTCCTCCTTGCGACTTGCTCCAAAAGCTATCGCGCCATTCATATGAGATTCAAAGGCGCACCTTCAACTGTCCGTATTGAGAAGAGATCTCGAGAGAGCATCGTTAGTCGATGGCATCCAGACTTCTAAATATTCGCATCTACCTGGTCCCTTCGATCTGGCCCTCACCTCACGCAGAGCAATAGGTTCCGATGGGCATGATGGCTGCGTAGCCATCCGGCGGTCCTTCTTCATAGGTCCATCTCATGGCACGAGATGATTATCAATCAAGCACTTCACGAGGGGCGGAGTTGTGCTTGACAAATTTGGAAATCATACTTCCTGGCTAGAGCTAGAGGACGCAGTCGCTCAGTCCAATTCGCCCGGGATCAAACCGAGTGGTAGCAAAGTTATACGCCGTCCAAGTAGAGCCGTTGGCTCTGGCCGGCGACATCACCAGTTAGCAATTCGCGTCTTGAGGCTATCGGTATCATAAGGAACTTAGCGGAGTTTTCACGAGCTCATTCACAGTCAGTGTCTTTCTTAAGATTTATCGCATCATCTTATGAATGTTGGAAGGTCGCGTTCTTCATTGTGGAGGTCCCGTGATTCACCCAACACCTGATCTAGTCTCTTCATAGCCCGCGCCAGCCTACATAGAGCTGCGGGCATTCAGCATAAACAAGGGATTCTACAGGGGCCGAAGCTTGTGCACGGGAGTGTTCACTGTATAGGATTGGAAACTCAACATTTTGATCGGAACTCATAGTCTGTAAGATTGAAAGCTAATAACATTCGCAGTACACAAGGATGTGTTTCACTAATCGAATGATTCTTTTCCTGTGCAAGTCTTTGTTAAAACTGAATGAATATCAATGAAGAGAAGCCACCATCAATACTTAGAGTAGAAGTATTAACACATATATGGTGAGGGTTGTGTAAAGGATGTCTAAGTCCGTAAAGACCTGTTGATATTCAGTTGCAACTGAAGTCAAGAGTTTGCACTGAGAGCAGCAGCGATCGACATCATTGTAAAGGGCGGAGAGAGCAGATATTGTGATCGTTGATTTCGATCCCTCAGTTTCTGCGTACAAGATTTTGACTTCATTAAGATAAGTATTGCATGATTGAATAATGTTCATAAATTGTTGTATAGTTATTAATTCATGCTATAACATTGTGAGAGCAAATCTAGCAGTAGTATTTCTCTTCGAAATAGTTGAGTTATATGAACTATTAAGGAATCTCTTCTTAATGTGCATTAGGATGGACCAAGAGATTGCTTTCAAAAGAAGAAGAGAATGGAGATACTGCTTGCAGCCATGAGATTGAATGAATGGCTGAAGACATCTCTTCGAAGAGGAAGAATTAACCTTCAGAGGGAGTTCTATGATTCGCTGAGAATAAGTAAGGGTTGCAGTGTTGATGCTAAATCCTTGAAGTACCTCTTCGGCAGTTGAGATCAAAATTGCTCAAGTTAGTCAAACTGGATTTAACATTGGTAGCTCCGCAAACCTATTCATAATAGAGTGATTTGGAATGAGGTTGAAGAGGACAGCCATGAATCTCTACAGAGGTGTGTTGGAAACCATTTCTCTAAAGCAAGTGTTGCAGGCAATCTTGGATGATGAGGTCAGGAGGTTGATGCAAGTGCTTGAAGATTCAGAAGGAGCCTACTGAACCTAAAGAAGATGATCAAAAGAGTACCTCTGGATGTTGTTTCAGTTTGAGGTCTGCAATGATATTCTGGTGTAGCAGGAAGCAGTCTTCTGTGGCACCTAGTACAACAGAAGCCGAATATATTACAGCCTCTATGGGAGCAAGAGAAGCAGTATGGCTTTGGAAATTGTTTGTGGGATTATTTGGTGAGCCCCCGAATCCTACTATTATCCACTGTGACAATCAGAGTTGTATTAAGCTTTCAGTGAATCCAGTATTCCAAGATAGATCAAAACATATAGAGATTCCTCACCTCTATGTGAGAGACATGGTAGAAAGGAATGTGATCCAATTGAAGTATATTAGTACAAGCGATCAAACAACAGACATTCTCACCAAACCTCTGTCCTGAGTTAAAGTTGAACACTTCAGGAAGAAACTTGGTATGGTTGAAATGTAAGTTATTGTTGAGATTGAGACTCAAATTGTTTATTTTGTACTAATATATTTAAAAGATGTTTAATGTGTAAACTCTTTTGTCATGTGTGTGACTCCATGACTTTATGGGCCCTCTCTCCCCCTGTGTACATTATTGAAAGGTGACGATCTTTCTGATAATGAACACTTGTATTTGACATTGTAAGGTGACGACTTTACAATGATTAGTTTCACTATCATGATGGATATCGTGTGATTTGATATCCGTGGATATGTCATGATAGTATCTCTTGGACATTTTGATAGATATCATGAGACTTGATATCAGTTGAAGATCATTATGATCCTTATGAGATAATCATGGTGGATGAATGTATCCTTGGATATGCCATGATTTATTATGGTAGACATCATGAGACTTGATGTCAGTGTACCATAATGAAGATGTGTTATGAAGAATGTCATGTGACTTGACACTCTTAGAAGCATACCTTATCTTATGATATCACGAGTAAGGTGATATCACTATTTGACAATGATTAGTTTCACTATCATGTGATTTGATATCCGTGGATATGTCATGATAGTATCTCTTGGACATTTTGATAGATATCATGAGACTTGATATCAGTTGAAGATCATTATGATCCTTATGAGATAATCATGGTGGGTAAATGTATCCTTGGATATGCCATGATTTATTATGGTAGACATCATGAGACTTGATGTCAGTGCACATACAATAATGAGGATGTGTTATGAAGAATGTCATGTGACTTGACACTCTTAGAAGCATACCATATCTTCCGATGTCACGAGTAAGGTGATATCAGTATATACTTGGTTAGTTTTATCTTCCCTAGCTAAGAGGGAGTGTTGAAATATGGTAGCTTTGAACAGATATAACTGATCGAAATCTACTATAGTCCAAGTATATTATCAATCTGCATTTAGAGGTTATTACTTGCAGATTATTGGCTTTCCATGTTTCATATAGGATCCCGATCAAGCATCATTATCAGTGATCATTTCCAGATTGGATATTATTTATTTGTTCAAGATAAATACATATCGAACTTGGTAAGCATTTATGTTTATTAAGTAACAAACCCCGATTAGAGATTGGGTGTTTAGTTAAGATGAAAAGGCACAATTCATGAGACATCTCATGAATAGCCATGCCTCCACTTTGTGGAGACATGTCCGCTCATGGGATGTGTCTCTCCCTTATATATTTAATACAGATCTGATCCACAATGCGGGACATCGAAATCAATAAATTTTCTGCTCTTGTAGATAAGAATTGAATAGATAGATCAAATCTGAAGAAATTTAATCATCATCAACACCGCTTAATTACACTGCTGATTTCCAGTCTAGTGAAGTCTGTTTCCAGATTCGATATCAAGAAGGCATGGTTCTAACACATCAGAAGTGACTATGTGGATTCCATGAATAGAGTCTATTGGTTACATTTAATAGTACACAGATCGGCTGGACAACAAGGTTCATGCATCATGGTTATGTCAGATTGAAGATAACTAAACATTAAAACTGAGTGAGTAGCTCACCTGATCTACTGTGTCTTCCATGTCTCCCTATTCCTTAAGCGTCTTCCTTCAACCTTATACTGGATTGATCATAGGATGAGGACAATTCATAAATATACATAATCTAATTATGTTTATATTAAAGAGTCATCATTATTTATAAGGTTTAATAATTGCTGCAAGTATCATTATTGTATATTCACAAGTGATTCCCCTATCTACTTACCCATACATATATATATTTCCAACTAATTTCAATTTACAATTATTTTTTGACATGAATACATATATATATATATATATATTTGTTTTATTATATTTAACTTACAGTTAATGTATACTTGATTCCCTTTTACTGCTGCTGCCTCTCTAATATACACGATCTGCAAGAGTTCCTTTATTCCCAGCCCTGTTTCTTATCTCTAGCCACCCTTTCTTATCTCCTATCCAGCCACCGATCATATCTAAGACTGGTTCTTAATTTATCTCAGCCATCGAGATGTTTTCATAAGTTGCTGCCTAATCCTCTTTTCATATGTTTCCCCTTTTATGTCTCCCCACTTTGGAGAAGAGAAACAATTGATATGGAGGATCGTGTCTTTAGTCAACAAACCTCTCCTAATATCAATCACTGCTTCTTAAATAATTGCTGCCTTTAATAAATTATATGTCTTCATTTAAATGAATCGTTGCTCCCTTTATCATTGCCTTTCATTAACTAGACTTTAATCGTTGCCTTGAGTATAAATTGCATGGGTTTTATTATTTAATATGAATTGATTTATGATAAGTAGACAATGGTTTTATTACTATGATGTTTATTATTTATTATTGTGTTTTATTTTATTATTATGTTTTTCATTATTATGTTTCTCGATAATAGTAATTATGGGCCTTACTGTGTAATGTCTCGATTTTTATCACTACATCTTCCAGTGACTGTTAGCCTATTCCTGGATGCTCGTAGGCTAGTCAGAGGCAGAATTAGGGTTTCTAGCTACTTGGAGGTTTCTTTTGAGGATTCACGGGTTTGCATGTTGGATCTTTATAGATCGGATTTTGGATTCCTTCTGGGTTTTCAGAGAGCTTCGCGACGGTGTGACATGCAACTGAATCAGAGAACTTTTTCGGACTTACTATTTTTAGTAAGTACTACGGCTGCTCGGATTATGGTTAAAATGAGTTTGGAACAACTTACTATTTTTAGCAGTATGCTATTTTTAGTAAGTTCTATTTTTAGCAGTGCTATTTTTAGCAAGGTTTCTGTAGTTCAGTTCAGTAGTTATATCTGGCAGGTCAATTGGAGCAGTTTGGTATCCAACACCCTTGGTGCTATTTTTTGTAGTGTTTTAACAACTTGGTATTATGGCTATTTCGAGCAGGGCAGTATAGTCAGTTGGTCTCCAGCATTTGAGGTGATTATTTCGGCAAGTTTGATATTTGATGAGAATATTATTTCAAGTGAAATATTTAAAAGGCATGTTTGGACGCTTTGGAGAAATAAGTGGTCAATTATATTTATATTTCACTTTAATAAAGTGTTTCACTTTATTATTAGTTTGGACGCCATAATATACTTTATTGACATTTTAATAGAGTATAATACTTCTTGGAGGAGGACGACTTGGAGAAATGAAATGCAAATGACACAAATGGGCATTGTGAATTTGAGTTTGGTTTTGGCGTCCATTTGGAGGGAGATTGAATTTGAATTTGGAGCAGGAAATGTTATAAATAAGAGCATTGGGCTCTTAGTTCATTATCTTATATCTACAGTAATGTTATGTTGTTGGAATGGTTAGTGAGTTGCTTCGAGGAATGCGTACCTCCTAGCTTTGGCTTGACTTCTTGCTTGAAAAATAGCAACTAGTTGAGATTTGGTTGTTCTTAATCCTTGAGAACAGATTGAGCACATTGTAGTTGAGTTTCTTGCATTTTTATCAATTTTTTGTAATGCTGGTGTGGTGTTTGGCTGAAGCACATTTTCGATCAGAGCTCCTTGCACAATTTTTTGTTGGTTCTAGGTATTGGCTTATTGTTCAAGTGTACCTGGGGCGCCCCTTCTTGCAAGTTTTTAGATTTTTCAGAGGTGATTTGGATTTTATCTTGCTGGTCGCCCTTTCTTGGAGGTTGTACTTTGCCTGCCATTGCATTGGGAAGCGTGCATAAAATATCAGAGGTTGTTTGCTGCTATTTCTTGGTTTGTACTTGGTCGCCCTTCTCTTATGCTTCCTTTGCACTTGATTTCACATCAATCGAAGGTGTTTTGACGAAGTTATGAGCATTATGGTGATTCTAGGGCTTATTGATTGTTCATTGCATTGTAATGCTGAATCAGTAGTACTAATCAACTTTTTACTTTCTGCACTTTATATTTTGTATCCCCACTTTTGCGGAAGATATGGGCATCATTTCAGTCTATAGTTTCAGGTTTCATTTCTTGCATCACCTGTTGAATAAGTGGAAGAGGCTAGCTTCTAGACTATTTATATATTCTAATGCATCACTTCATCATATTGCTGATCGGCTGAGCCATCAACATGCTCCCGCTGAACAAGTGGTCGAGTTGCATATTTAATTTCAGTAATGTACTTTAATTTTCAGTCCTCCCGCTGAATAAGTGGTTGAGTTGATTGTTATGTCCTCTCATTACTCTTTCAACAGTTTCGGTTGCGCTAACGATCCCCTTTCAAGTATGCTCTCACCTTGCCCGCATTGGGATCTGGGTTGATCAGAGGAAAGGGTTCCCTTTAGTTGGATTGTGTTTTCACTAACGTTAATGGGTGAAATTAATGTGTTAAAAAATTGAAAAAATTGGCCGGTATATTTCATACTGTTATTATTTTTATGACTCATATGATAATTTAAAATGACATCAAGGTAATTATCATTTGAATTGATATATATTTATATTTATATTATAATAATATCAAATTGTTTTATTTTGTATTGTTAATATTTAATTTAATATATTTGATAATTATAATATTATGTTATGATAATTATAATTATGATAATATTAAATTGTTAATATTTTGTTATTCATTTATTTATTTGTTCGTATTTCAATGTTAGGGTTTTTAGTGTCGTAATTTCAGGCACATGACAAACACACATCCACAAGGTCAGTGCCAACTACACTACAAGGCAACTTGAAAATGTGGACATTATAGTCCACCCTCCCAAAAGATTGCTCCTCTTCAAGGAATGCCAAACCTGCATCTTGCAGAATACCGTCAAATGACAAGTATCTCCATCCAATCAAATGTCTTGTGACCACACAACTCTTCAACCTGTGGCTACAACTCCCAAGAAGAACTTCAAGAATACCCAATGAAGTGAGCTCCAGTGGCATATGGCATACACACTCGAACTGAACTCAATCCCATCCTCGAGAAAAAAACAATGCTCTCAACAAGTGCCAATACCTCCAAATCTCCAAAGGCTCCATCCTACAAGAATGCAAAATCCATCAAGGACCAAACACTAGACCAATCCGAAGCCTTGAAGAAAGCCATGCCTATCAACAAGTGATGAAGAGTGTGAACTCTGAAATGCAACCACAAGTCTGCAAGCTTGTGCTGCTCCACTCTGTCCAAATCATCATCAACGCTCTGTGAGTTGTGAAGCAATTCATCTAGATCCAAATGAAATGATGTGCCAAGCATGTCATCACCTAGATCCCAAATCATCACATCCTTACATCCATCAAACATGAGGAGATGGAAGCATCTCAAAGTGCTAGCAACACAAAACTGCTCTCCAACTTCTATAGATCTCGCATGGTTGTAAAGAATACCCATCATAGGTGCAAGAAAATATATAACAGCTACTCCTAGGTTGTTGATATGGAACAAAACAACGACGTCAATACTGAAAATCAGACCTATGTGGATACAAATAATACCGCCAAAGTCATAGGATGATAGAGTATCAACCCTATGCTGCTCTCTAATGATGAGGAGATGATGCAACTCTCCTCCAAACTCTCGAACAACCGCTGTCCTCCAAGAGCTATGTAAGAAATCCATGTTCCGTGAAGTAGAACAGCCATCTCCTATCAAATTTTGGAGTAGAACTCCATCAATTAGGGTTGGAACACCAATGCCATCATGCTCACTTCCTAACTCTACACCACAACCCAACTGAGACACAAACATTAGCGACTCAAAATCAAATAGCATATTAATACCTCCATACCTAGGATCATAGCTCCGCTGAAACTTCATTCCTCCAAGTGTATGCCACACAAGGGTAAGTGTCTCCATCGAAAATCCTTGAAGTAGGGAAGCTGCAAACTCTACCAAAAAGTCTTCAACATGATGAGACTCATCACAAGCAAAATCTCCATAAATGGTCAAAGGCTAAACCACATCTCCATCACTTATATCTCTATCCACATATGTAGTCATAACATGAGTGGCTGATCGACAAAGTGTATGCTCCGTAATGCCATCCAAGTCTATGATGTGAGCCTTCAAATGGCTCTCCAAAAGAGGTGACACGAAAACCTCATGAAGCAAGCTATGTAAAGTTGTAAACACTCAAGGACTTCTGAATCTTACCTCAATTTTGATTGCTTCACTTGCTTAGCCACCATACAAGGCTCATTCCTCATATGCCACATGCTCTGAATCTTCTTTGCCTCTGCCATGTCATGTTGTACTAACTTGGTCTTCTTGTGTCTTGGACACACAAATAATACCTCATGTTTGTCTACGAAATGAATGCCAACAATAGAAGAAGACTTCTTACTATCATCCTCATGAGTAGGAGCCACCAACTCAAGATTATGGAAAAACCAAAGACTGCTATTCCAAATCAGAAAATAAGAATAGTTGTCATACCTTTCCATAGTGTCTTCATTCACCTCAAACACTTTCTTCCTACTTGCTGCATCAAGTGCTGATATAACATGAGTCTCCCAAGGGAAATCACAAGCCTCAAGGTTGATCCTCTTGTCTGTTATATCATGATGATATGAAGATAAGTGGCTACTATCATACATCAGAAAATCAGTCCTTACCTCATGCCCAAGTGTGATGTCTTCCTCAATCTCAATCATCTCTCTTTCCATGAATGGATGGATATTAACAAGTGCTAGTATACTAGATGTCTTCAAATGAAAATCAAGTGTGCCATGTGTCACAAACTTTGTCCCATGGATGGAAGTTGAATCTTAATGTGTATTTGTCTCTTCAGAAGATGGCTCATGTCTTTGATCCTGAATGGCTAACTGGGTAGATGCTCTGCCAACCCTCTTTGCGTACCCAATAGCATACTCTCTATCATGGAATAATTGGAGATATTTTGATTTTATCTCCTCCAAAGCACTCCTGATAATCTGCAAGTCACAAATGTGAGTACCAGTTGAGACCCCATACCGTCTTTCCTCAAACTTTACGGTCCAAAGAAGGTACTTGACATACTTATGAGTGCAATCAAATCGAGATAAAGTTGAATCAACCTTCTCTCCTATAACCTTCATTTGATCCCTCCATCTTTGTGGCTCAATAGGCTGTCGATCGAGATCAACTGCAAGGGATGAAATCTCTGATTTGCTTCCAAGAGAGGGAAACAAATCAACATGAAAACCAATATCCCCACTAGATGATACCCTGGATACCTCTCAAGAAGAAGACGGAGTAGCGTGGTGATTTGTCACACAACTCTCTAGAGAATCCACTACTTCGCCACAAGAGCTACGAATAACTTGCTTAGCATCACCTATAATGGGACTATCCTCAGGAACACCAGGTGTAACACACTGTTCCCTACTGAACTCAACCAATGCACTCATCCCATATGTGTCACCTACACCTGTAAGTGAAATGGATGTTGCCACATCCTCCACATACTCATTACCACAATCCGTGGATGTATGCTCATCACCAGCAACTGTCATAGATAACGGAACTATATCTATTGGGAATGACGACTGCGCTAAACTCAACTCCACGGTAAGTTCAGCTATCTGTAACTTTGACTCTTGAAGGGATGTTTGAGCACTCTTCAATGAGTCCGTGGTGACCTCAAGCTCATAGGTGAGCTCACAAACCTCCTCTTCCTTTCCCTTTAGAGCATCATAATAGATACCATCAAGCATGAGAATATGATCTCTATCCGATAATAGCTGTAGGTAATTATTTTTCATTACCCCAACTGCATCTCTAAGTTCTTGTAACTCTGCGAGGGAAAGTCCATTATCATAGTGCACATTTGCCTCAAGAGTACTCCAACCATAAGTTGCCAACATCTGACGAGCAACATCAAAATGTTCCAAGGCTGTAGCAATCATACTATCATTGACCTTCAATTGTCCTGCCAAATGATGAAACCCTTGTGACAAATTATCTCCACACAAATTTTCTGATTTGTAATCTGCACTATGATAAGAGGCTGAATCATCATCACTCACCGTATGGAAACCATCATTATGTGTGCCATTAACCTTGCACACATTAACATTAAAGGTACTGCTATTATGTGCCTCATAGGATGACTCAAATGACATGGTAGAAGCTGCTGATTTGACATTATCATCGCACACTTCATCTTCCAAAGTAGATGCTTAATCATCCAAAAAGCTATCCTAGGACCCATCACCATTAAGTACATTTTCTGACTTATCTTCCATGGTCTGATTTGCAAAATCAGACTTATTGTGGCATGAATCCTCAAGACATAATGCATCGTTAACACTCAAATCTTGAGTATCAATATTAGATGACTCCACACAACCATCATCCTCACGTGGAATGGCTGAAATCTCATGATGATGCAAGGAAGTATGATTGTTGTTACACAAATCAGAATTGTTCTCAAAGTTGTTAACAACTCCTTGAGTGCTGAGAATATCATCTTGGGGTTCTACGGTTCTACCAAACCATTTTCATGATGTAAAACTTTCTCATCAACAACCACTTCAAATTTGCTTCCTTCTTCTTCCACCAACTCCTCATCAACTTTCCCAATATGTTCATCAATAGGAGTTGTCTCACTCTCTGAACCAATCTCATTGCCTGCTGCAACTCCTTTTCTAAGATCACCTGCAGGCTGAAAATCACTTTGAAGCAATTCTTTTTTCTTATCCTTCCATTTAGATTTTGTAAACATCCTTAGAAGGCTCTGTTGTGTTTCCGGATCCCTCGTCAGATCATACAAATTTTGCATCAAGTCAATCGTGGATTTATCAAAAGCATCTTATACTGTGAAGCAGGTCAATGACTATCTTACCTTGTTTGACTGAATTTCTTTAGCGATATTCTCTGTTTTCTTGAATAGGGAATTGTGTAATATTCCCTGCTATGTCTTAATGTGCAGCACCAAAGACTTCAATTTGTCTTCTTTCAAATCTGCACACTTTTCTGTTCTGAGTTTGTTTCACAATGCATTTATAATATGATATTCCCACAAATTTATCCTTCAATTGTAAATTGGAAATGACAAGATAAATATTATTTTATTCCAAAAAAATATAAGCCACTGGGTATAACAAATTGCAAAGATAATAGTCAATCAAATCTGATGTCAACGTTGTGGGTCTGCTATTACACATACACAGATTTGAAGTCTTGAAATTATTTTCAGAGTAGAAATAATATTTAAATGGCACCTTGTGTTGAAGCGCAACACCCTAGCATTATTTCCACGACTTGCATAGAGGTCACGATTCCCTTATATTGGGTGGAAGTTTATGCAAAGTTTGTCTCATCTGGTTACTGATTAATGATTTTGGATACCCACAATTTCCTTTGAAAGAGATTCGATGGGAGAATTAGAGGTTGGCGACTCAACATTATTTGTCTTAACTGCAGCTTGTTTTTTCTTTTCTGATTTGTATTTTTTGAACCTAGGCTCTTTCAAAATATGACAATCTTCAGACTATGTCTTTCTTCCTCCACGTCAGTTGTTCAAGTTTGTCTCTTACGGCTTCAACAGGAAAGAGCCGATGCAATATAATGTGGTGGCGGTAATGTGAAAGCCTCGATAATCTTCAGATAGGTGTCGATAGACTCCTTTTGACTTCCATGCTTCTTGGGCACTACCACTTATGCCTGCCAATTTAACTATTCTTTGAATGGTGATGATATTAGCAAATCTCAACTCCTTAGAATATGTAACTAATTTAGGATCACCCATTCATATGAAACTTGACATTTCTTGGTCTGCAGCGGTGGAAGAATGAATTTGGCCCTCCACGACTTGACTTGGCTTGGCCCACGATTTTCTTTTGATCCCACGGTTATTGCCTTAATCTTGTTTGTCGGAATGCCCAAGCAGTGGCTATATTTTAATTCGCCTCTTATTGTTTGTCTTATCTGCACACTTGGATTTGTCCTTACCCACTCTACATCAGCCTTCAAAGACTCCCATACATGTACGACACTCCTCAAATAAGTAGCGATCAACTTATAAGAGAATGCGATTAATTTTCCTTTGTGATGCTTGCTTGCCTATCAGCCTCACAAGCATGTAGCTCTCATTACCTTCCATTCTGGCAACTTTGTTTGTCCCTTCCCAATTTGTCTTTTTCTTTTTGAAATCGCCTAGTCTTCTTGTGACTACTACGATTTTTGCCATAGTAATAATTTGTCTTTTCTGCAAGTTTTAAATAGTCCTTTCTCTGTCTTGAGGCATCAAATATGATATCTATTTTAACTCGATGCCTAATAATTCAAGGTTCGACTCACCATACAGATAAACTTCCACCCAATATAAACTTCCTTCTAGTGGATACTTGGAAATAATGCCAGAGTGGCAATAGAGACAAGAAGGCCCGACTTGTCTTATAAAAACTTGGTGGCTAGCAATTTACCCCTCGTATAAGAATTATTTCTGAGGGGACTCCTGATCCCTCAATACTCTATATCTAATTCCATTTTTTTTTAAATGCATTTCAAAAGATATAAGCAGCTCCCCGATATAACTTCAAACTCCCACGTTACAACTTCTCTCCAACAAAATATAATCGATAGCCCCAAGAATTGGCTTGACTTTGATAGCATGAAAAGATTACATTAATAACTTGAAACTCTTAAATAATCAGGAAACTTCAAACCCTAAGTATCTAAGAATTTTCTTTTAAAAACCAGCATAGGATGTTAAGAAAACCGCTTTGATACCACTGTAATATCCCAACCCTTCTTGAGATATTTGCTATTGAAAATTGCCTTGTCTAATTGTTTTGGATTTTTTGTAGAATTTACCAAGAAACGCATAAAATTGCAAAACAAATGCAAACAGAGAAATGTTGAAAGCAAATATATCAAATGATCAACTTTGATTAATTTATTGCTTTGAATTTACAATAAGATCATACTCGGATAACAATCTTCTGATCTTGAAATGATGATGGAATCTTCAAAACCCTTGTGAAACCTTTAAGATTTTCTCCAATGAAAACAATGTGACTTTTGTAGCAAAGCCACCTATTTAGCAAACTTCAAATGATTTTTCACACCCTCAGAAAGCTTGATTCAAGAAGAAGCTACACTCTCCAAAACTGTTGTAGCTGAAAACCCTAGTTTCCACCTTCAAATTGCAAAGCACAAAGCCAGGATGATAAAATGTTCAAGAATGAATGAAATGCCTTTCAAAGGCCTTTATATACTTCTCAAGAGGTCGATTTTCAATATGAGGCCTTTTAATCATTTAAAATATCATTAATATCATTTGCTTTGACACTTTATAATATATCTCATAAAGTGGGTGCCCAACATAATATTATAATGACTTGACTTTATAACATTAAATTCAATTCAGAACCCCACCCCTAAGAGTTCTGTGAAAATTGAACTAATTGAAAGTCGACCCCACTTCCCATTCAAAGAATTTGCTAATGCCTCCCCTAAAGTCCTGGACCCCTCATGGTCGACTCTCTTAAAAATAACCCCTGAAAAACGAAGTGTTGCCCCCCTCTATACTGTTGCTAATAAGAAGAGAAAATTGTTGATTCGTGAGTTGGGTGCTGACCCTAATACTATAACAATATTGGATGATAATGAAAATAGCCTTGAATGTGGGTCCACTACCTCGGTGGGACGAAGATATACTCGTCTGGCTCTTGCTGCGTCCAAGGGATCGGATAATAGCAAAATATCAAAAAGTTTGGTTGAAAAGAATTTGGAAGAACCTCTGAATAATAAAGGGAAGAAGGTTGCCAGGGAGGAAAAGGCCTCCTCCTCTGAAGAATGTGTGCCTGATAGTCTGGGTGAAGCTGGGTCTCTTGAGGAAGAGGAGTCGGGGTCGGAGGACGTGGAAGATTTGAGCCAGGAGGAAGAGGAAGGTGTTAATCAGCAAGATGATGTGCAAGATGTGAAGGAGGATACTGGTATGGCCGAGGATAAAGGAAATGCTACTACTGAATTAGAGGAGATGGATATTAATGTGGTTACCCCTGGTAATAAGAAAGCTCGAAGGAAAAATATACGAGTATGGAAATAACTAGAGTGGAAAGGCTGGAAGAAAGATTAGCCCTTCTTGAGAAGATGATGCAGAAAGATGATAATGCTAATAGACTTCAGGCTCTTGAGAATGTTGTGCTGAATATGTGTAGGGTTGTTGATCCGGTGATGAAAAGGGCAGTGATGGCCACCATATTGGGACAGGGTAAAATCAAGAAATAGCAGAGGAAAAAGGAGAATAGGAAAGAAGTTGATTTGTCTGGGAAGATGGAGATTAAAGACAACATTGAAGACTCTGTGGAGGACCTAAAGAAAGCTTGGAGCCTTACTGAGGATGCTTAATCCTCGGTTCTTGCTTTTCTTGTTTCTGATGCTTGCTATCATTAGGTTTTTTGGCTCTTCTCTTAGATTTTTAAGTAGTAATGGCTTGATATGCCAGAACTGTATAATCTTAAGTTTTATTTTTGTTCTGAACTTTGTGAACATGCCGGATATTCTCTATAAGGTTTGTTTATTTTACCTCATTTTATGGATGGATGATAAAATGCACTGGTTAAATTTGTACTAGATCGTGGATAGGTTAATTTCTTTTGATGCGGTTGGTATAGGTTGATGTGGTTTTTGGTTGGTTGGGTGTGGGGAAGTGGTTCTACTTTAGTTCCGCTTCCTATGTTTTGTTGTTCTGTCTAGTTGTTATCTGGACTATTGTGCTACTTCTATAAGGGATCAAGGCCCTTTCCTTGCTTAATCAATCAAAAACATTAAATGCACCTTTATTATAAAGTCAGTATAAGTCATTAATATATGCACTTTTATAATAATTAATTATTATTAAAGCTTTACTTTAATAATAATTAAAACTCCATAAATAAACGTCATTCATCAATTCTAACTTCGCCACCGGCTTACCCACTGCACACTCTGCCCAACAGGATGCCTTACTAAAAATAGTAAGGTTGGCCTCTATCAACACACTGACTTACTATAAGTAGTAAATATATGAAAATGGAGCCAAAACACCCTGTATAACATAACCTCTAAATTTGTCAAGGATCAAGAGATGAAAACACTACCAACTGCCAATTGAAGAGCTAGCTAACCCCAACACTAGGCCCTCTAATGTAATGTCCCCATTTGGGATAACCATAATTCTTGCCTTGATTTTTTGAAGATATCCTTTTATGATGGTTTAGTGTTTAGACTATATTCTTTTTTTCCTTTTCTTGATTGACCATAGGATAAAGACATTCATAAATTTATTCATTTTTCTATCAATTAATCACAATTACTTATAAAACTCAATAATTGTTGCAAGCATCTTTATATATATATATATATATATATATATATATATATATATATATATATATCTCACATAAATAATGTCAATGGAGAAAAACATATCAGCAATGTTATAAGATAACTAGTAGCATGCATGATTTATTATTCCCAATGTCATCAATAAAAAAATAGATAACATTAAATAAATAGCATCATATATGAATTATTATTAATTACACTATTATTTAAATCCATGATGTATTTATCAACATCATTATTCAAATGTACAAACATTTATCTAACTTATTATTTAAATTCATAAGATACTTATCTCCTTATTGCTGATCAATTCTGGAGATATCCCTATTTCTCCAAGCTACCATTCTATAGAACCTCTTTATTTCCAGCCAGCCATGCCTTTCTTTCTAATTCTATTCCCTCCCTTCATATTTCTGCTATGATGATCATGGCTCCCAAGAGCACTTGGATCTGTTGTTCTGGAATATATATATATCCTAACATTCCTTGATTCCAATCTGATTTCTTTCATCCCCCTCAATCGATAATTCTGAAATTATGAATCATTTATAATAACCTAAGGAAGAATCATAATTCTATTTAATCATACTAACAGTTGGAACTCTGTTGAGTGTCCTGCTTTTCCCCCGCTTCTCTTCCCTCCCCACTGTTTTGGAATTATTTCCCTTTTTATAGTCATTTGCTGCCAAGAGTCATGTTACTTGGTAACTATCATATCACTTCAGACAACTCCCTCTTTTAATCGTGCCTTTTTTATTATAATCGCTGCTGCAGTTAATTAATGGTAATTGGGAGTCAATGCTTTAACATTTACTAATGTTTGGTGACTACTATTTATTTATTTAGTTATTAGTTTCTTGTAATTATTATTTTATATCTCTTCTTTTTATATTTAATATTCATTTTATTTTATATTGCTAAAATATATATATATTTGTTTATTTATTTCATACTTTATATTTGTGTATTTTATATTAATTTTATCTTCTTTTTTGGCAAAAGTGGCAAGCCATTGAAATATATTAATATATAAAATAAAGTATACAAAGTCCTAGTTCAGAGGGCATACCGGTAGGAAAAAACTAGGAAGAAAACCTCCAGTTATAGCTCAAATCGTTACAAAATATATGACCCAAGTGTTTCCAATAGATTACAAAATTGTCCCACGGAATTTTACAAATCAAATCCTTGACAGTTCATTATGACTTATTGTACAACCATCATTTAATCATACGAATATCCATCCTTCTCTTTGTACACTTTGCAATGTATATCAAACATCATGGTTGGTTCGATCGCTGTACAAACGGTTCGGTTCAGTTCCCTCTGTAGACCAACCGTCAATCTCACCAGTCATAGAACGGTCACCACCAACGCCTTTCGGTTCAACGTGTTGAAGTCTCGACCAGGCCTATCGGCAAGACAATGTCCCTCGGCAAGAGTTCATAGTGTCACATCGAAACCTTAAGTCACCCCGATGTCATTAAGCTCAAACACCTTTCGAGCCAACTTGTCGGCCTAAGTCACACTGATGAACAACATGAACAGGTCTATCAGCATGACCAACACTATCGGTGAACATCTAAGATGTCACCTCGATAGACGAGGTCTCTTCGATGTCCCAAAAAGAACATCAAGACCACATATCGCCAAGAGTCACTCCGAAGTACACCCGATGTCCCTTAAGAACATCAAGACCACAACATCGCCAAGAGTCACACCGAACAGGTCTATTGGCAAGAACAACACTATCGACAAACCCCTGGGATGTCACAACGATAGCCCAAGTCTCCCCGAAGTCCCAACAGTTCAACTGTAGTCCGAAACACCTCATCGACAGGAGTCACACCGATTTTCAACTAGAACAGACTCATCGGCGAAACAAAGTGCTTCGTAAGAAGTTCAAAATGTCACATCGAAGTTCCATGTCTCCCTGATGACCCAACCTGGACGACCTTTCCTTGGATCGGCAAGAGTCACACCGACGAAGTACTTCGGCATTGTTGGGTGAAAATAATGTAATCGACTTTTCAATAGATTACACCATCTAGATTTCAGCCACAGCTATGTGAGATTACTCTCTCCTCTCGAAAAGGGGAGGCGCCCTTCTTACCGCTAATTAGAAGCTATAGTAAACTTTAAAGAATACTTACAAAATGTACACTGTACTCATGAATTGGGGGGTTGTGTTACATTCATACTTCTCTCTTTTTTCAGAGAAGATGTTTACAATGCTTCACTATGAAAAGCTTTAGATCTAAAACAACTTAAACTTAAACAACAGCAGTAATGCCGATATTCCTATCTTGACAAAGCATAGCTTAGAAATACCAGGTAGATTTATAATAACAAAATTAAAGAGAAAAGGGAAGGCTCACGAAGGCACAAAGTCGTTCCGTAGCCTTTTCAATGTTGAATCCGGTGATGATATCGTTCGTTGTATTAGAAGCACAAAGTCTTCTTAGACACAGCGATTCTTCGAACAGCAAGAACGATTACAAGCACAAAGTCTTGTAGATCCTTCAACAAAATCTTCAAACGTAAACAAATCCAAATGATAGATGTAACACAAAGTTTACATCAAACACTTGAAGCCCTTTCAATCTCATACAATAATTACCACTGATATAATCAACACACAAAACAATTGATTCCAACACAAAGTTTGGCATGCAATCTTCTTCTTTATTGATTAGATCTGAATTCACAATATTGAACGCAAAGTCTCAATGCTTGTTTCAAAATAGCAGCACTTTGTTGCAAAATCTCAAAAGGTAACTATTACAAAAGAAATCCCTCTTATTTATAAAAAGGAGGGAAGAGCAAAATTAGGGAATCAGATGAGTAACTATCTACAGCAGAGTTTGGCAATGGAGCAGAGTAATTCATTTTATCAAGAACAAAACACCAACAGGATTTTGCAAATGGACAGTGGAGAAACAGATGATCATGATCTTCAAATGATTGGTTACATAGAACACAATTGAAAGGTTCCGCAATGCCTAGTTTGACCAACCTTTCAATGGTCAAGACTCTTTTTCTCATCACTAACCAAACAAAACTGCCTACTTTTGGCAGTACCACACTATTCCAACAGAACAAGAATGCCCTTTGAGATTGATTTAAGTTATCCCTACTGATAATTTCCTTGTACCCCTGCTTGACTGAATAAGATCCACTTTTAGATGGTGCCCATATTACTCGATCTGCTTCTCCTGATAGGAATATTATTTTGTTGTTCATGATTTGTGACAATAAGTCTTGTTGATTTTGTGAAATTTGCTCCAAAGAAAAATCTTTCCAAACCACTCTCCCTGATGGGGGCTCAACGTGCTTAACATAATCTATTAATTTTGTTGCCCATAACTAATAAAACACTGGTATTGCTGATTGCAACTCTTGACAAGTTTGTAATGGGGGATGCCTGTTCCAAGAATCACTCCAAAAATTAACTTCATTTCCCTTATTGACCTCCCATGAAATATATGATGTAACCACCTTGTTGCATGAGATCATGAAGCTCCACATGCCTGATCCTTGGGGAGGGTCAGCAACTGTGAAAATTCTCTTGGGATCTTGGTTGTCAAGATATTTAGCCCTAATCAAGGAACACCATTTTGACTCTGGTTTGGTATACATTTGCCAAATGAGTTTCCCACCAAAAGCCTGATTACATTTTGGAATATCGTGTAAGTCCACACCTCCTTTTAATTTTTCTGACACCATGCTGTCTAAGGATATTAAAGGAATTTGTTTTGAGTCATTCATATTCCCACTCCACAAAAATTTTCTTATAATTTTCTGAATTTGATCCACTACTGTGTTGGGTGCCCTTAAGACTGAAATGAAGTAGTTAGGTATTGTAGAAAGGACAGACTTTATTAAAAAGAATTCGACCTGAAAAAGACAACCACCTAGCTTTCCATGAACATATTTTCTGCTTTATTCTCTCAATAATCTTAGCCCAATAGGCCGGCTTATTGGACCCCATGAAGAATGGAATACCTAAATACTTACAAGGAAGATCCGCTTCTTGGAAACCCATAATTCTGATAACGTTCTTTCTTATGGCACCTTTAGCATTGAACACATAGATTTTTGACTTTTGAGTATTGATTCTTTGGCCTGACACCTTTGAGTATTTATCCAAGACTTATTTTATTTGCTTAGCTTTTGGGATAGTTGCTTTACCATATAATAGGGTGTCATCTGCAAATAAGTTGTGTGTAACTGACACATCTGTATGAGGGATGGGAATTCCTTGCCATAATCCCTTAGAATGCTTGTCTTTGATGGTCCTACTCAAAGCCTCTGCCATAATTATAAAAAGGAAGGGCGACAATGGGTCACCTTGTGTGTAATTGACACATCTGTATGAGGGATGGGAATTCCTTGCCATAATCCCTTAGAATGCTTGTCTTTGATGGTCCTACTCAAAGCCTCTGCCATAATTATAAAAAGGAAGGGCGACAATGGGTCACCTTGTCTAACACCTTGAGTTTCCTTAAAGAAACTGCAAGGGGAGCCATTGATTAACACAAAGAAATGTGCTCCTGACAGGCATGACAATATCCATTTACACCATTTCTTGGAGAAACCAAATTTATCAAGTACCTTGATAAGAAAATCCCAATCCACCCTGTCATATGTTTTCATCATATCTAATTTAATGAAAGAAGACAATTGATTTGATTTAATAGAATGGAGTACCTCATGAGCCACTAGTGCACCTTCTGCAGTCTCCCCTCCGAGTACAAAGCCTCCTTGTTCCTGAGATATAATTTTTGGAATGAGGGATTGCAGCCTAAAATAGATCGCCTTTGTGAAGATCTTGTAAATTGTATTACAAAGTGAAATGGGCCTAAAGTCTGCAAATGTTTTAGGTTCCTTTACTTTTGGGAGGACAGCTATGTTTGTGACATTGAAGTGCTTCAACATTGTACCTGATCTGCGAGATTCCTCCAGAGCAAGGAGAAGATCATACCCCAGCACATCCCAACATTTCTAATAAAATAATGCCGTGAACCCATCCGGCCCCAGGGCTTTATGTAATGTCCCCTTTTTGGGATAGCCCTAAATCTTGCCCTTAAACTCCTAAATCAAGGTACGTAACTAAGTCCAGAAATAATTTTAATAATAATAAGCTGTGACCTTAGTGAGAACAGCCTTCTGGCCAATATTGTTTATATATATAGATACTGGTTAATCATATGCAAGTAAGTATCCACTATAAGTTTTGCTACAGAATCTGTGATTCTAATGTTTTAAGAATGTAGAGAGGGTACCCCAATATGGATATTGTTCTTGGCTTAACCCTTTTCATTCTTGCACTTAGGAAGGATACCGAACCTGAACCTTCTGGTTCTTGGCTCTAAATGCTTGAAGGATATTTGATAGATCTGCTTTAATCTTCAGTCGATCTTATATTTGCTGACTCTCCGTTCAGTATATAATTATATCTTCTTTCCTATATATCCCCCATCCCTTCACATCTTATTACCTATATATATGTTCATGTCTCCTCCACAAGAGACGCACCACTATGGATCAAGTTGACCATTGAAATGGTCACGACTCTAGTTTAGGCTTAATTATTATCTACTAAGTATAATCGCTGCTTGACATACTATTGCAGCCATAAGATAATAGAATTCGTTTCACCAAGTCACTGCGTTAATCTTCTCCTTGGGGTTATTTGGACACACTTATTTGGACGGTGGTCATGCTGACATGGAGTTTATAACCGAAGATTATCTCTTTGTTGACAGTCATGAGCCAGTGGCTCTATCACTCATACGATGGAGTCTATATTAAAGTTGCGATAAAGGATTGATGACAATCGCATATGCTAAAGTCAGTAAAAGACAAACTCGATTACATATTCCTTTTGTACGATGCAACTGCTTCTTACAGGGATGCCCAATATCAGGATAACAATCGCCTAAATTGATATCGTCTTCAAGGGATTTTAGATGTCCTCATAACAAATGTCACTGGTTACCGAATCTCCAGAATACGGGATAATACAATGCCTAAGAGACTCAAGGTATATTATATGATGTAATGTCCCTTGTATTATATTTTAAAGTATTACGTGTCTTTGTTTATCCATAATGAAAATCATACTTGTCATTATTTATAATCTCCTTTAATATGAATAAAGTAGTTTATTGTTTATTTAATGATTGCTTTTAATAATATATTTAAACATGTATAAGATCATTTATTTTATTATTTATCCGACATTATTTATATTTTAGTATTTATAATATTATATATAATAATTATAATTATGATATCTTCTCATAATTATAATTATAATAATATTCAAATTGTACAATGTAATTATATATATATATATATTTTTATATCCATTAATATCATATTGATTGTAATATTTAAATTGTTAGCATTTGTTATTTTAATATCAATAATATAATTATAATTATAATATTGTCTCGCGACAATTATAATTATAAGGATATCAAAATAATAATTTTAAATATGTATTTTTGTTATCTTTATTGTCACATTTTTGGGGACATGACAATCTAGTGACAATGAAAAAACCACTTTCCTTAATTCTTCAAGTGTAAATGGTTTGATCAGAGCTTCATTATCACTTTGGGAGATAAGATTTGGTATTGCAGAAAGAACTTCTTATTCCTTGTTGATCTCCCTGAGCAGCAGGTTTAAGGGTGCAAGAAGATCTATGAAAAATTTTACTCCCTCATTTTGAATTTCCTCTGCCTTATTGATTCGGTTTCCTGAGCTTATCTCTTGTATTGAAAAAAATGTATTTGAAGCTCTTTTTTGCTGAGCTAATGCATGGAAGAATTTCATATTACGATCTCCCTCTTTCAGCCATAATTCTCGTGATTTTTGCTGCCAATACATTTCTTCTCGCTTACCCAATTTTGACCACAACTGCTGAAGATCCTTCTGTTTGACATAAGTATCAGAGTCCATACCATTTTGAATAATATGCTCGTGTACATTTGCCAACTGTTTAGCTACTTCTTCCTTTTAAACAAAGATATTTTTGAAAGTGCTAATGTTCCAATCCTTTATCTGCCCTTTCACATGCTGCAAGTTTTTGAAGAACTGAAACATTTTTGTACCATTGTGAACTAGAGCACTCACCCACCACTGTCTTAACAAAGACAAAAATAAAGGATGTCTTAGCCACATCTTCTCAAACTTGAAGGATGGTTTATGAGTTGGAACCCCTGTTGGCTTTGTTATACTTAGTGATATGGCAAAATGATCGGAGCCAATAAAGGGGAGGATTTGAAAAGCCAAGTTTAAAGATGCACAAGCCCATTCTTGAGAAACTAGGAATCTATCTAGTCTTACTGCAATCTGACAAAAGTCTCTTCTCCGATTTGTCCAAGTAAATCTTCCTTTTTCTGGAATAATATCCCGGAATGCATTATCTATAATGAAGCATCCAAAATCCATCATGGTTTTTTGCGGAGGGCAGATGCCTCCTTGCTTTTCATTCAAAGAGACAATAGCATTAAAGTCCCCTACAACTATAATCTTTTGATTACCCATGTTTTGCATTATATTTGTCAGAGTATCCCATAACCTCTTTTTATCCTGTGTTGCTGTTGGCCCATAGACATTGATAAGCTTGAATTGAATGTCAAAACTGTGAACATTCATGAGCTGCAAATTATGATCAAAATTTAATATGTCCACTGTGACTGACCTTGGGTTCCATAAGGAGATTAAACCACCTAAAGCCCCTTGGGCGGGTATTGTCGCAACTTTCCATTTGCTCCATTTAAGGGTTGTTGCTTCAAAAAATTCCTTCGATAGTTTAGCTTCCTGAATTAAGAAAATGTCTGCCCCACTAGCATCAATCTGACGCTTGATGTGGGCTCTTTTGTCAGAGGCATTGATTCCCCTGACGTTCCATGATATGATCTTCATTGCATATGAGGAGAGCAACATGCTCTCCTCGGTCATTTATTGATTGAGAATCCCCCATCTAAAGTGGCTTGCATGCTTGCTTCAATCTCCTCTTTTAATTTATCTGCCTTAGATTTCCTTCCTCTTTTGGCTGGGGTTTTTTTTATTACTACCTGAGCGATGGGTGTTTGAGCTTTAAAGATAACTCCTGAGAAAAATCAAATTCCACCCCTGTATCTATCCCCATTTCCTTTTTTTCTTCGATGCATAAGTCATTGTTATGTGAATCTAGCTGATTTGATTGTGCTCCTGCAATGTCCTCCTCATGAAAGATTTCATTTGCTATCTCATCAAAGAGCTCCGAGCCTATGGAATCAAGCATTTTTTGTGCTATGTACTCTAACTTATCATGAGAGACCATTTGCCTATCTTTAGTATTCTCAATAGTCATATGCCTTATTTGCTTTTGGCACTTAGGTGCACAGAGGGTCTCAAGGTTGGGCACCCCCTTTTCTGAATCAAACTTTTCTATTCCATAACATATGCTCTTCATTGGAATCCTGTGGGAAGGAAAAACCACATTGGTAAATGGGTGAAGTGTTTCCTTATAATTCTGAGCAGGACAGAACAGTAGTCGGATAAGACACTGAAGCTGATCTAGTGTGAAGGAGAGACTAGATGATGAAGGAGACAAGATACCCAGTCTGTTGTTTTTGCTTGAAAGAGCAAAAGGAGAGTCTATGGGCTATGAATGATCGATCTTCTCCTCCAAACTTACTGACTGAATTGGTGTCTCCTTGTTTGATTGGCCCTCATTCTTCCTTTTCCCAAAAGCTCGATTCGGACTTCCTGAAAGACTATCTACAGTCGAGGGAGATAAATCTTGACTTTTTTTTCCTGAACAGTTAGCTTACTCGCCTTACTAGCTACCTGAGGCTTTCCCAGGCTCTCCTCCCTTAGAAATTTTATCAGTTAGAGGGCACACCTCAGCCATGTGCTCTAAAGAATGGCATTGAGAACAACAATTATGACTATTTTCAATTGTGATCTCTTGTTCCCAAATGCCCTGTTTGGACTTAATATCTAACTGATTTGGGAAGGGTTTTGTGGTATCCAATGAAAAACAAACTCTAACCGATAGGGATGGATTAGCAAAACACAAGCTGGGCTTAAAGTTTGGCGTCCACATATTCATACATAAGCCCGAGCCTTCATAGATCCAAGATTTAACCTTGTAAACTGAATCCCTCTGACCTTTTGTTTGAAATAACACAACAAAAACTCCCTCTGTTTTATCTAAATAAAAAACTTTGGAAACCCCATCCCATTCGTCAAAAAGAAAATCTTTTAATAGGTCAATATCAAGAATTTGATCCCAAAACTTGCAAATTAGGGCTCGATGGCAAAGATCTGAGATTTGATTTTGGAGCAGATCATCGGAAAAAGTTATTGCTACCACAGATTTTGTATTTGTTGTTCTGCCATTATGCGCTAGCCATTGCATCTCCTTTGATATTTTTGCAAGTTGATCTTTCTGAACTGGCGTTTGCTGACCCGGAGCCTTCTCTTTGGGTGAACTTTGATTGACAAGGTTTCCTACCAGCTCCCTTTCGGATCTATACTTCCTTTTCCATTGTAGCTCTGTTTTCTTTTTGGCTTTGGCATTCTTTTTCTTAGGGTGTTTTTTCTTAGGGTTTGTAGATTGAGGACGAGTCTTCGAGGCCGATGCATGATTCTCCAACCCTTGCATTGACTGTGTCTCAAGAGCCAATTGCCTATCCTGGTGAGCAGGTTCAGAATGAAGCTTTGACCCTTTCCTATTGTCTGCTTTTGCATGATATCCTGCGTTCCCATTCTAGATTTTTTCTTGTGATTTTGGATTGAAGGGAACCCCTTGCGTATCTTTTTTAGGGCATGCATGTTGATCAATATTCTGTCTTGTGTCTTTTGATTGATGGTCTTGAATCGATATATTTCCCCCCGCTTTAGGATCTTTAAGGTCTACTTCAAAATCTCTGTATCTTCGATCTAATGATTTTGAGTCTATTTCTCTTAGACTGTTGTTGAAAACCGATTTTTTCCCATCAGGAAATCGATCATCTTCATATAAATCAAAAATAGGCTGCTTATTCTTGCTAAGAATCCGGTGAGCAGGAAATGGCTTCCAGTTTGGCCTTGTAAAACGATGTCGTGGCACGTTGGAATGAGTATCTGCATGATGTCTGCGTTGATTACCAGTGGGACCTTGAAGTTGAGGGTTTTGTTTGGAATAACCTGAGGCTCGTGTAGATTGTGCATGCAGATTCCCGTCACTGTCTAGAATATAGCCATTAGGTTGCCATTGCCGATGTTGTGCCATTTTAATTTATATTAATTTTATCATCTATTATGAATACATTATTTAAATTGTTTTATATTTTAGTATTTATAATATTGCATTTGCTAATTTAATTATAGTATTATCTTGTGAGAATTATAATTAAATTACTAATATTTAGAATTTTAATATGTATGTTATTTTTATCTTATTTACTTATTCCAATGCTCATTATGTTATGTTTTTCGGGGACATGACGTCTAATCACCCTGATTAGCCTACGAGGACCCAATGATGGGCTAAACCACCAAACTTTGATGCTCGCTCAAAATGGGGACATTACAAAACATCATCATGATCAAAAGGAAATTCATTAGGTCATGTAGGATCCTCATTATACTTAGGTGCCAACACATCCAGGTCCCATGTGCTATAAGGGCTGATTGCTTTGTTCAGAGACAAAATGTTCATTGTGCTCCTCAAGAGTGGTTGTCTCTTTGAAAAAATGAGTATTGAAATCATCATAAGAATCCCTCTTCATAGGCTTGGTTTGGAAGTCAAACCAAAAACCACCTAAGTTATCATTTCTGGAATGAGATAATGAATCATCATCATTAGCTGATTTGAAGACATCATCATAATTACCCTCAACATGCTCTTCTTCTTAAGGTACACTAGTGAACTCATCATAAACATCAGTTCTACTAGAATCATCTAGGAAGTCATTAGTCTTAGAATCATCACTAGATGAATCCGAATTAGGATTCATGGCTGCTGTTTTGTCTTTCTTGTCAAACAAATCCTCATCATCACCAATTACATGCATGCCTAAGAGGTCGTTTTGGGGCTCTGTCACACATTCCTCATATATCAAGGCATCTTCTCCATCCAAATGTTTAGGTTTTGTAACAATCCTTGAATATGTCTTTTTAATGTCAGAGTCCTTCATTAGCATGCTTTGTTCTTGCATCAACTCAAATATAGACTTATCTATAGTCATCTTTTTTAAACTTTGGTTCTAACAACTGTCAAAGAGAGGCACGAAAAAAGACATGCTAGTGCTGGTCACCAACATGCAAAAAAGATGTGAACCATTGAAACTGAAAACACTACTAAAACTATGACATGCAACTGAAGAAATGTAGCAAAAGTTAGAACTCCAATAGATTCGCAGGAAAACCAGCTTTGATACCACTATAATGTTCCCTCCCCCCCCCCACGTCTACTTTTTTTTTTTGGTTAAACCAGCCACAACCTATATCATAATTTTGCATTAAAAACCTAGTAGATGCATACCCATTTTTTGCTATAAAAAGTTGCAGGTTTGATTACATAAAACCAGCAAGCTGGTACATACAAATTTGCTCACAAATCACCAAACCCTCGTTTCTCCACTGTGAAACGGATATGCAGCAATGTCTTCACCCTAGATGTTTGACCTCCAAATGCTCCACGTCCTGCTGTACCAGAATGCATGGCCTGCAAAGTGGCAAACCACTTCAAAACACTCTCAATTTTTGCACTTAACTCTTCAAAATATGCTCAGATATCTCTGTGGAATTATCATTGAAATAAACTCGATATTTGTCTTGGAAAATCTCTCCGCAACAATCCTACAACTATGCCAATAAGCTCATCGCAATCCCTGCAACGAGACTACCAACAACATTCAACTCTGTGTGAAATTTATGTGATTCCACTAGTAATTCCTTTCCTGCACAAACTGTAACTCTGAATGAGTCACACTGTAATAACCTAGATGGATCTTTCACCACCGTAGCTATTCTTCTCCAAGAGGGTTCTTCTCCTCAAGAAGGTTGAGATGAACCAAGTTCAATCTCCCAAAACCACGAGGGTTTCATCAGAGGAAAATATAATAATCTGCATAATTTAAATGAGCCCCTCAAATGTTTTCTATACTTTCTCCACCGAACTCTCCAGAAAGCTTATATTTTTAAAATTCACTTTTTAATTAAAACTCCATTTTAGCTTTGAAAAGGACCTTTTAATTAAAATAATCATAATTGGACACGCAAGGTCTTGCTTTATGCATCCACGATTTAAAACATTTAATCCTGATTTTGACAACTATAACTCTAAGTTGCTGTTTTAAATATTTTAATTAATATTTAGCGACCTTAGTAAAATAATAAAATAAAGCTATTAATACACCTATTTTGTGGAAACTGTCAGAATGCATCAAAATTGAAAATTGTTGCAGTGGAGTGATCCCGATGAAGAAAAATGATAAACGGAGCCAATCAGGGTACTTTAAATAAATGCCCTCTCCAAGAATCTTGGAGAGCACACCAAAAGTCGGAAATCACCTCAGAAAGTGGCATATGAGTCCTCCATTCCTCCTAAGCTCATTGAAATCATCAAATAACTCCTCTAATCGCGTTGACACACATTCACAAGGTCAATGCCAACTACACTATAAGGGAACCTAAAAATGGGGACATTACAAAGTATAAGTGAAAATTGGGTTTGCCAAGTTTTGGGGAGTCATGAGCTTTTGAACTATGGTTTAAACGATTATGGTTAAACATATTATTTAGTGCAAATAGGTGAACCCCCAATGTATTTTGCAGCTAAATTTGCACCTCAATCCCTTTAGCTTGAAAGAATATTTAGACTCACTTGGTATGTACAAAGGCTTAGATCTATGGGTGATTTTTCTTTGGCTTGTTAGAGGTATCCAATTTTGGCACTTTGTTCCTTTTGCTAGTTTTCTAAGGTTTCCTTGCTCTTCTAGTTTATTGGCATTTCTTTGGATAATCTACCTTCTTTTAGGAAGGCCTTAGTTTTCTTTCCCTTGTCACTTTGTTTTTAGGAAGGACATGCTCAATAAATGCATTTGAGAGGACGTTTGATTGATAGTTCATTCAAGTCACTTGGAGCTCCTCTTAGCCCCAAGTTGGCTTTCTACATTGAGTACTTATATCTTGTGGATGGGACCATTATTTGTCCCAACTATCTTTAACATCATTGGTCTCATGGTTTGAGAATTCTTCTTGGCTAGTTGAGAGTGAGCTCCAACCAGCTATGTGTTTAGATTTAGCACGATACTCTACAAACTAAAAGAGTTTATTGCCTTTGATTTATTTTGGAGGTGCAGAACAAGGAACATTTTGTTTTCTAATGTCTTGCCTATTTTTACAGAGACTGGTAGTTCTGTATCCACATTCTTTTGCTAACTTAATTAGAGATGCTTGGCCCATTTTCTTTGTGAGGTTGCCAGTTATAGATAAAGGACCCTATATGGAAGCCCAAGAGCTACTAGAGTAATTACTTTCTTCTCTCATCCTATTATAGATGTTGGAGGCAATAAACACCCTTTAGATACTATTGATTCATGTATAGGGGAGGGCAGATCAGTGAGACATTGCTCATCCTTGCAATCCACCACCACTAGGGATCCCCAACACTTTGACTCTCATTCTAAGGGTCATGGTTCTATCTCCTCTCGATGTCTTGGGACCCTCTAACATTTCTTCCTCACAACAAAAGTCTCAGGGGCATGCTAACATTACCAATTTCTTCTTTGTAACCAGTAGTTCTTTGACCTTGGGTGTTAAGAGAGGTTCTAGGGAAATTGTCTGCCTCCTAGGATCACTCAGCTCAGCCCCCTTAGTGCTGGAGACTCCCCATGAGTTTTCTCAAATCTTGCATTCATACTCAACTTTAGGTCCGTGAATAACAAATACTCAAGCTGAAGAATACATCCCTATGCATGCTTTTGGGTGCAATGTGGAAGATGGAAAGCGGCCTCCAAAATTTTCAAACTCTAAGCACTAATGCATTCATATTTCGCTGGCAAACATCAATGATTCCCTTGCTGGAATTCATAAGGTCCAATACACACAAATTGCCCATCATGACAACACTCAGCAACTATTCAATTTTTAGTTTAGAAACCTCCACATAAAGCTATCTTTCTAAACAAGAAGATAGCATCTCAATGCTACAGTATGCTTATCAGATATTCTCAATCACAGTGAAGTAATTAAAAAACTCCTTGGTGCATATCAAATGTGGAGAAAAAAGGCTTTTCAATCTCATCGTATTGAACATTACTTAGACAACAGGACATCTCACTTTGCCAAGAATTTCAATTCCATTGTAGGTGCAACATAGTTGGATGATTCAAATTTCCAAGGGGAAGCATGAATTGACAATATAGAATAGCCTTGGAACTCTGATTGCTACATTGGTGCTGAAACCCAAGCCAGGATAATATAATGCATTTTCAAGAATAAATATGGTTGAAATCTGCAATGTAATGTTGTTTAATGCTTCTTTCCTTTTGCTGATATGTCTGCATTTTTTATTCGGCTTCTGTTAGTAACTTGTTTGGTATGTGTCTTGAATCTTGCTAAGCTATGCCACAAAATATAGTCTTGTAGACTGCTGGTATCATTCTGGTTGTATACTGATCTCTATGCTTACTTGTCATCTCCCTACTGTTTTGTAAGTTGCACGTTTTTTATTTATTAATATACATATTTTCTTTATCAAAACAAAATATTCACTGGAAATATCTCAATAACATTTATACAACACCTAATATATTAAAAGAGAAAGTAAAAGAATCATTCAAATAAAATGCACATATTCACCTGATTGTGAAATAACAAAATTGACAATATATATGATGTACACGTCTTTAAAATTACGTTTAAAACTTTGGAGGATGTCATTGTGATGTTCTTACACTTTTTCTTGTTTATTTTTTGGGGGTTCTCAAGAGCTGTTATATAACATGTAGAAACTGAGGTAATTCTTATATCTACATTTATACATAAAGAAAAAACTTAAACAACAATTTAAAAGAAAAGAAAATTCAAAATTCAAAGCAACTTGATGAGGTTGAAGAGCATAGACTTGCATTTGCTTTCGAAGAAAGTATTGAGTAGGTATAATTGTCTTAGTAATTAATTTGGCACTTTTTTATAACTAGCTAGCTCAATAACTGAGAATTCCTTTGCATCCTTGACAAATTTGACAACACTACATCCAAATTACACGGGTTTTTCTTTGAGGCAACGAATCAGACCATTAAAAATGTAAGAAGAAAGTGAAAGTGTAGTAGTTTGTCTTGTGATCATTCAATTAAAAAACTGAGTACTTAAAAAGTATATAATTTGATGTTTTATTTTATTATTGTTAGCCAATATGAAATGGAAGTTGTGAGCTTTTATAAAAGAAATTTAGTTTCCACAAAAAATATACTATATAATCCTTTTGTCCTTGTGGCTTTTGCAGTACCTTGAAAAGGAACTAGGAATTGAGGCATTGAGAACAATGGCAAGGTTAAAAAAAGCATTGGATCCCAATAATATCATGAACCCTGGGAAGCTTATACCTCCTCATGTTTGTTTCTAAATAAGAATTGTATTTCCATTTTTTAATTTTGATAGAAGTTTGGTTAAGCTGAAGTAGAAAGTAATTTATAGTTGTTCGACATGTTCGTGTTGGCGATGGTATACAGTCAAGAAGACTAGATATTAGATGAACAATTTAACATTTGTGAATAACAATCCATGATATCTAGGGAATTTACATATTTGAGCAAGTCTAAGCTCTTTGCTTAATGTTGTATGGATTTCTTTGCTAATAATGATACTATATTTGTTTTAAATCAGGGAAGATGCATGTACGTTTATATTCAAGCTTAATGACATATCTAACTTAATTGTGCTATGATAATTTTAAGGATAGAAAATAATAGTTCCTGTAAGTAGTCTATTGTGATGTTCATATCGATGAATATCTATTCCATAGATAAAATAAATCCCTTATTTGTAATTTTAATGGTTTAATATATACTTTCTTCGATAGAAGACTTTTCAAAGGATGGCCTAAAAACTGGAATTCTATATTTGAGTTTTTCCAAAATTGATGATATTACCAATTTGGAAATGCTTACCTTAGGTTCTAGGTTCAAATAACAATAGGAACATGCCCATCCATATTTTATAGTTTTAAAATGATAGTAGCTACTTTATTGGGTAGGCCAAAAACTTCAATTGATAAAAAATGCTAACCTACACTTGTCCACTTTGATAAGTCCTAGAAGTACTTTTGCCTCTATGATGTTAAAGTTCTATTTTTATATATAGTTTTCGAAGTAACCAACATTTTATCTATTCACGGTCCCCATTCTTACCATAGAATTGCAAGCTTAGCTACATGGTGGTAGAATACCCTCCCCGATCATATGATTGTGGATGTTTTTATTTTTTATGACACTATAGTTGATAGGGCTAGTGCAGCTTGGGTGATTTTGTCATTCCCTAGTAGGACTTCTCCTTCTGAACTGGTTTAGGCATCTCCTTCATTTGATCCCTTTGCCCTATCAATGGGTCATGGGGAGGGACAAGGGAGGGGAGAGGGTTCTTGTGCTTGCTTGCTTTGAGGATTTTGTGCAACATACAATATCTTCAATTAAACAGTATTCCTCAATATGTAAGGCGACTCAAGTTGAGGCATTCAATTGAGGACTTCCTCTTCTCTCCACGATTGAAGGATTTAGATAATGGTGTGTCTTGGATGATTGTTTAAAGAAGGAATCCCAAATCTATTTCAAAATCCCATCCCTGGGTTAAGAGTGTGCAAATTGCAAGGACAAGATCAAGTATAGTGTAGGTTGGTGTTGGTTGTTCTCCAACAATAGTTTGGTTGTGGATGTAATTGAATGAATTTTTTGGCTATTGTTGCATTGCCCACATAAAAGGTTCTAGGCCCTTTTAAATATTGATATTTACCACTTAATCAAAAGCATTGTTGTATATTCATTAATATGTTTCAAATTTCAAATTTCAATTCATTTATTTCATTTTTTAATTTGTTTTCTTAGAATTATGATCCTTGCTATTGACAATTTATTAAAATATAATTTTAGATCATTTAGTATGGTGTCCATTGGGATTGTTGCCCATAGTAAGGAGACAAAGTTACATAGATGTCAATATCCATGTTCATACATTAACATGAAATTGAACTTAGAGCATGGGCTCATACAAAACATACTTTAAAGAAATATACTTTTGATTAAAAGAGAATGCAAAATCTACAAAGGCATAAGCAAACTAAAATTATGATCAATAAAAGTGGAGGCTCAAACGAGATTCCCCACAATCCTACCAAAATGTGAGAGGAGCTTCATCATATTCCATCGTGTACAATCTTCAATCGTATTTCGTGTTGCCCTCTTGAGATTCTCTGCCTTTGATTTCCTTCAACGCCAATTCTTCAAAAGTTTAACTAAATTGTTGCTCCCCCAAAAAATATGTAACTTTCAATCAAGCCCCCTCTACATTGGAGACAAATTCTACACTTCTTTAGAACTATTCAAGATTTCTTCAACAACTATTGTTGCCACACTTCACCATTTTGCATCTATTGATCCTCTTGAATTGAACCTTTCTTGGTTTTGATATGTTTTTGGTTGTAAAAATCTACCATGATTCCTCCATGGGAACTTCTTGCTTGGTTTTTTATTTCTGGGGACCCAATCATATGAAGTTCCCATGATTTCACTTATGTCTCCCAAGGCCCCTTTTTATAAAATAACATAGGCCAAATATTTAATTTAACTTTAATAAAATTATGCTATTTTAAATAATTGCATTGGAGTAAATAAATATTGAAAAATAGGTAATTGCCCCAACCAACACTACTAAAAATACTATGACATCTGGCTTCCTCGGCGCCCAAAATTGACTTACTAAATATAGTATGGGGGAAAACACCAAAACCACTCCAGGAAAGGGCAATACACAACTCCCAACTACACCATGTTAGATAAACAAACACAAAAGCTCCCTAACCACACCCCATTAGCTTATAGGAACTGTTGAATAGGCTAGGAAGGGGACATTACAGTCCACCCTTCCCAAGATTGCTTCTCTTCAAGAATTCTTAGTTTTAGATGTTGGAGAATCTACCCATTTTCCCACGTCACATCCTCCACTGGTAAGTTCCTCCATTTGACCAAATATTCCTGAATAACCCTCCTCCCAAGAGTTTGAAACTTGGAATCTATGATGGCCTCTATAATCAAAATCAACTTACACTCCTCATTCAAGGGTGGCAACTTAGATGAAGGAACTACATTGTGTCTTAGCACCTTTTTAAGCTTGGATACATGAAAATCATTATGAACCTTGCTCTCAGTTGGTAACTCAAGCTCATAGGCGACCTCCCCAACTCTCCTAGACACCCTAAAAGGACCATAAAAACCTAGACTTGAGCTTCTTTGCACCACTATTCTTGAGAGAAGACTATCTATAAGGTTGTAACCTCAAATACACCATGTCCCCAACATCAAAAGTTTGCTCTATCTAATGCTAATTAACATATAACTTCTATTGATTTTGAGCTTATTGTAGGTTCTTCAAAGATTTCATGACATCCTGACTTTCTTGCAACAAATCTTTGGCCTTAGGGACTCTACGATCTCCAAAAAGAAAATCTAGAAAGTTTGGTACCTCCTATCCATAAAGAGCCATGAAAGGTGGCATCTCGATGGACATATGATAAGTAGAATTATAGCAGTATTCACCAAGATGCAACCATTTAATCCACTTTCTTTGCTACCTCAATACATAGTTCCTGAGATACCCTTCTACCCATTTGTTCATTATCTATGTTTGCCCATCTGTCTATGGGTGGTAGTTCGTGTTGGGAGTGAGCTCAGTCTCGCTCAATTTGAAGATCTCCTGCCAAAAATGACTTAGGAACTTGCTATTCCTATCACTCACTATGCTCCTGGTCATTCCATGAAACCTAAAAATCTCTTTGAAAAATAAATCAGCCATGTGTGCAACAGTGTATGTCATTGAAATAGCGAAAAAATGAGCAAATTTGGTTAACCTATCAACCATTGCATATATGCAATCCTTATTTTGCACCTTAGGCAACCTAGTGATAAAATCCATAGACATACATTCCCATTTCTGATTGGGAATGGGCAAGGGCTAAAGCAATCCAATTGGGTAAGAGTGCTCATTCTCATTTTGCTACCAAATAGGACACTCCCTAACATACTTGAGGACTTCTTTCTTAAGTCCCTTCCATGTGCATCTTTCTCGGATCTGCCTGTAAGTCTTGAAGAAACCCGGGGACCAGCCATGGGTGCATCATGAAATGTCCTTATTATCTTCCCCTTAAGTTGTGCCGTTGGAACCAAATAGATCCCCTCCTTGTAAATGATCAACTCATTGAGCATTGTATACCTGTCATCATGAATAGTGCCCTCTATGATTCTAGTTGCCCAAGAATCCTTAGCATACTCTGTAGAAATTAACTCCTTCAAATCAACAAATATCTCCACAAGAGAACATAAATGTGGCCCCTTGCAAAGTGCATCAGCAACTACATTCTTCTTCCTCTTGACATAAACAATGTCAAAATTATATGCTTGTAGTCTACTAACCCACTTCTGCTGCCTATCATTAAGATCTTTTTGATTCATGAAATATTTGATGCTATTATGCTTCGTTTTGATGATAAATCTATCCCCTACTAAGTATGGTCTAAATTTGGCTAATGCATGCATATTAGCCAACATCTTTTTATCATATATAGAATAGCTCTTCTCCACAGCTCTCAGCTTCTTGCTCTCAAAGGCTATAGGGTGCTTCTCCTGCTTAACACCGCCCCAATGCCCTCTCCTGAAGCATCAAACTACACCTTAAATGGTTTGGTAAAATTCGATATTTTCAACATTGGACATGAGGACATCAACTGCTTGAAGTGCTTGAAACACTTCTATGCTGAATCAGACCATTTGAATGCCCCCTTATTAGTTAAATTTGTAGGTGGGGTTGTAATCTATGAAAATCCCTTAACAATTCTCTTATAAAATCCACACAATCCAAATAATCCTTTGAGCTGAGTGAGATTTGTTGGCGGAGGCCAGTCAACTATAGCCTTGATCTTCTTAGGATCAACTCTCACCCCCTCAACATTGATGATGTGACCAAGGTATAGAATCTTTGTCATACCGAAGTCACACTTGGACTCCTTAGCATAGAGAGACTCACTCTCCAAGATGCTCAAGAGCTCCTCAAGATGTTGCAAGGGCTCCTCCCAAGTTTTGCTAAAAATCGGGATATCATCAAAAAATATTGAAACAAATTTTCTCAACTGTTTTCTGAACACCTGATTCATGCAACTTTGAAAAGTAGCTGGAGTATTTGTCAAACTAAAGGGCATCACTAAAAACTCAAAAGTGACCAAAGTGGCATTGATAAGATGTCTTATCTATATCCTCCTTCCTCATCCTGATCTGATGGTACCCGGATCTCAAATCTATCTTGGAAAAGTAACGTGCCCCATGTAGCTCATCAATCAACTCATCTATCCATGGAATGAGATACATGTTCTTTATCGTCTTTTTGTTCAAAGCCTTGTAATCAATGCACATTCGCATTGTTCCATCCTTTTTCTTCACCAATACTACTATTGATGCAATTTGACTTTTGTTGGGTCTTATGTGCCCCATCTCTAACAACTCCTCAATTTATTTTTCTTTTTCATCTTTGTGTCTCTTAGGATGTCAGTAAGGGGTAGTAATCACTAGTTTAACACATTCTTCTAGCTCTATGGCATGCTCTATCCGCACTCCAGGAGGGATGCTTCCAAATATGACACTATGTTGCGATATCAACTTCTGGATGTCTGGATGGTAGCTTCTCTTTTGTTGATCAACAATTGTAGGCATGGTGAGACACTTGGCTTCCCACTCTACTTGTTCATGTCTGATTAACTGCTCCATCCTTTTGAAAGACACCACTCTAGGCCCCCCATCTGATAGTCCTCCAAGCACTATCTTCTTCCCATTGGCCTCAAACTTCATTTCCATCTTCTACAAATTTAAGAACTCCACAAGGGACTTCATCCAATGCATTCCCAAGACAATATTGGTATCTCCAATGTTAACCACATACATCTCATACTCTCCCAACCGTAAACTCAAATTGGAGATCTTAGAGGTACAAGAAATTTTATACCCATCTGCTACCATGACCTTAAACCCCTCATGTTCTATTTGTAGCCTTCTCCTATTTACTAATCCCCCATCAATGAAATTATGAGTGGCTCACGTATCAATTAGTGCTATGATTTGTTGCCCCTGTAATGTCCCTCTAACTTTGAATGTGACGACCTTTTGAACACTAGAGAGTTGGGCAATGGTACCATCCCTCTTTGGCTCCTCTTCTGATGATCTCTTTTCATCACTACTCTCTAAATCAAACTACTGATTTGATTTATTTGATGTTGTTTCATTAGCAAAAAAATTCTTTGTTTTTCTTTTTCCTTCACACTGCACTTGTACGATAGGTCCCAAGGCTCTCTACAATGGAAGCATAATTTCTTCCTTTGAAGGTCATTTACTTGTTCATTGTCTAACCTGTTTGTCTCGTGACGTGGCTGATGTACCTCCTTATGAAAATATTTCTTATCTTTGTCCTTTTTCTAGGGAAAACTCTTAGATTGGAATTTGGTTCTAAGAGTGGAGGTCTCCATATGTCTAGCCTTCTTAATAGCCTCCTGCAATAAAGATGGATTAAGGGGCTTAATCCAACCTCACAAGGGATTTAAAAGACCATCCATGAAAAGCACAATAAGCCTCCTCTCAAAAGTCTTTGTGAATAACATTGAAATTTCACCACATAAGCCTCCACCGAACACCATTGTTTGAGTTGAGCCAATTCCTTGAAATGCAACTCTGGATCTTTCCTGTCAAACCTTTCTATCAACCTCTCTATGAACTCAACATATGAATCAATTTGGTCATGACCCAAGGTGATCATGCCATGATGCCACCACTCATGCACACTACCAACCAAATGTATAGTCGCATACTTGATAGCTTTGTCCTCCTGCATTGGGTTGAGTTGGAAGTATGTGTCCAACTTCTGAACCCATGCTCTCATTGTGGTCTTCCTCAGGCCATTAAAGTAAGGAATGGATAGCTTTCCCACCTTCCGTTGTAACGCCCAATGATGTTGTCTACCACCCCTTTGGGGTCGGTGCTTCAACCTAAGGTCCATGTATTCACAAAAAGACATTTCAGCTTGAAAATCCAATCCTATACAATTTGATCTTGTAGCTCTTGTTGGGCAGGCTCATTCTCCACTCAAGGATTAACTCTCTACGAGAAGTTAGGCAATAAAGGCCTGAAATTAGTTGTGTTGGTTCTACCTTGCTGATTTGTACTTCTATCATTTAGCAAACCTTCACCATTACCATTGTTCCTGTCGTGCCCTATGTTGTCCTCATTGTTACCTCCATTGTTGCCACCATTGTTTTCAACATTATTTCCTTGATTGTTATTGTTATCCCCCAACAACCATTGATTCATTATGTTCATCATTTGTACTAAATTGTGTTGCACCTCACGTTGCCCTCTAGCAAGATCATTCAATATGTCCCTAAAGTTGGGTTCTTCTTGTGGTTGTTCCTTGTCACCCATTTCTTCCTCCTCTTCTTCTGATTCTAAATCAAACAAGTTCTCATCTATCCTGTGTCTTCCTCTCTTGTAAGTGATATACTTTATGTTTTCTTGATTCATGAAAAGTTTAAATCATCAAAACCCTTCAGGATGGCAAGATACTCTGCTTTGATACCACTATAGTATGCTGCCCTGTTTTGCCTTGTTTTTTTGGATGATTGTTTTGAGAGTTTTTTGCAATGTTTGATACAACAATATATTGCAACAAAATGAAATTGAAATAAAAATTTTAACTCAAAATTGAATATTACATCAAGATTACACAGCGGAAAATTCTAAATTTTATTATCTACAAATATACTTAGTTTTTTATCAAAATGATTACAACCCAGTTCATAAAATATCATCTATTATCCAAATCCAACATACCCAAAAAGTGTAACAAACAATTAGATTGAATGGTGAAGAAATCTTCAAACCGGAGTGTAAAAAACAGTCACCAATCACCAAGGACAACAACAATAACAAAGCAACAATGTAGAATGATGTGTGGAGGTATAAGCACCTCCAAACAACCCTTGAACCACTCCCAAAACCCTAGCAATCAGCAACCAGAGTCTCTAGTGCTTTCCAGAAGTGTACAACCAGTCGGGAATGTTACGACCAACCCAATGAAGCATAAACAATAGCAATAATAATCTTCAAACCCTTGCTCCAACGATCCCCGATTGATATGCAATAAATCTTCAATAATATCTAAACAATAGGAATTCTAATCTACTCAAGTGTGTTTCCTTAATGAAAACACCAAGAATCCTCTAGATTGTATCTTTCAACAGTGTGAAGAATGTTGCCTATGAGGGTTTATGTCCTCATAAACCAAGAAGCGATCTTCTACTGAGAGAACAGAAAAATCAAATATCATCTAGCATAAAGTAAAAAGAGCTTCAGATGCCCTTATATAGCTTCCTCAAAAACCCACGACCTCCTCTTGGGGATAAAATGTTTTAAATTTTAAATTATAAAGTCCCATTATGTCTCCTTAGGCACCTAAAAAATTAGAACACTTTAACACTATAATTTTCACTTATGTCTTTCAAGGTCCCTTTTTATAAAGTAACTTTATAAAATAACATAAGTTAAATATTTAATTTAGCTTTAATAACATTATGTTATTTTAGGAGGTCCATGGAGTGTAACACCTCATGAGTCGAGAGGAATGGGAGCAGCAAGAGCAGTGACAAGGGCGGGAGGTTGTTGTTTGAAATCTGCAAAAGATGTGGACGCAGATTGTGATTAGGACAATGACCCAGATGGTAGATGGGTTTCTTTCCTTCGTCGGCTTTATAGGGTTAGCACTGGAAATGGATTCTTGGTGGGTTTTTTTTCTGCTAAAGCTTCTAAAGACGTTGTGGTGGTCGGTGACAGGTGTTGGCCTGAGATTCCCTCTATTTTGTGGGATTGTTGTGGGTGCCCCTCTTTCTTTTCTTTCGGCTTCCTTCCCAATTGAGGGTGTGTGTTGGTCTTTCTGAGGATGACTGGTTGCGGAATGGGCTTATTTTTGCTCCGACTCGACGTAGTTGGAGGGCTTGGGGGTTCTTAGTGTTGGCTTGTTGTGTTTCTTTTTTTTTCTTGGTCTTCTTTCGCTTCTACTTGATGCTTGTTTGGTGGCTCTCTTGTGGGGATGTTTGTTCTCCGAGTGTTTTGGGTTCTTCTTGTCCCCTCTCTATGGATTGGTGGTGTCTCCCTCTGGGTGGTTGTGAGGAGCTTTGGCCTATCTCTCACTCTAACTGGCATGTTGGGGTTGCTAACTAACTCATTTGACTACAAAATACGACGAAAATTTCCGATGAAAGATGTATCGTCGAGTACTTTGATATTCAATGTGAATTTTTTTTAAAAAATTAAAATATATGCCTGACGTTCGTCGAAATTTTGACGATCCTATTTTTTTCGTCGATATTTCGACAAACACGTGAAGTCAAATTGTGACCGACGTATGGTTAGTGGGTCGTTTGTCGGAGTTCCGACGAATGTTTTTTTAATAAATAAAAGTGAGCTCGACAATTTATCTATACTTGCGACAGTGTTTTGCTATACTTGTGACAGTTTGTGGAGAACTAAGGACGATTTTCTTGGAAAAAATCAGAAAAAATTCAAGAAGATATCGCCAGGTTGAGGGTAGTCATCGTCTTTTTTCAGAATTCATTTGTGAAGTCAGATTTGTTCCAGGTTTTAAAATCATATTTTAAAGCAACATCTCATCAGATTTCATTTTTGAACTTGTGCATTTTCAGAATTTCATTTCCAGATTTTGTTGTGCAAGTTCAATATTCTGATTTTAGGAGTCTAACGGTTGGAAATCATAGTAAAATCATAATTTAATAAGTTCTACAATTAGCATTTTAAAGTGTTTTTTGGGGTCATTAACTTCAGGCTATCTTCTCTTTTGCAGGGGTGGTTGCATGCCAAAACAATTTGGTGCAAAATATCAGAATTTTTAGATTTTGTTATTTGTCTATGATTAAAAATTATTAGAGTGTGAGTTTGATATTTTTTGAAGATCTAAATATTCAAGCTTGGTAAAGAAAAATCATGTCAGATAATATTAGTGTAGAACAAAATGAAGAGACACTTGCTAGATTGTGGGCTAGATTGAAAAGAAAGGGTGATGGGAAATGTTATTGTCCTTGCAATAATTGCAAGGGATTAAAGAAAGAAGAATTTTAATCACAACAGCTGAGAAACATTGTAGGTAGCATGGTCACATTGAAGGGGGGCATGATTATCGTCCATTGGTAAGTTGTTCATTATATGTCTTTATATTGATTGAATTTGTAAATGTTTATATCGTTTTAACATTATATATATATATATATATATATATATAATCACTTGATCATGATCATGGTTTATTTGTGTTGATCATTATTATAAAGGTGGGGCGCTTAGGGCACATGATATGGATTATCACGGCCCGAAGAATGTGGTTTTGCAAGTGGAGGTACATGGAGCTGTGAATATCGAAGATGAAGTTAATGATCCTATGGAAGAAGATGATCATGCGCCAGAAAACATAGTTGAAGATGATGGTACAAATACATTGATCCATGACACATTTAGTGGCACAGCTGATCATGATGATCGAGATGACTTTGATGATGTTCATGATTTACTTGTCCTTGAGAAGGCATATGAGCCCCTTTATGAAGGCTCTCAAACAACTCTTCTCTTTATTGTATTGTTGCTGGTGAATTTGAAGGTTATGAATGGTTTATCTTACATAGCAATCTCACGGATGTTAAGGTATGTCATATATGTCATCTTTTTTCATCTATTTTTGTTGTTAGTTCATCACTAGTAAATAAAAAATGAAATATGTACCATTAATATTCTTTATATTAAAAAAAAAAAATTCATTGTAGATTGATAGGTGAATTTTTGTTACCACCATCAAATATTTTACCTCACTCATACCGAGATTTATCTACCATTATGAAAGATATTGGAATGGAGAATCAAACAATAGATGTATGTCCCAATGATCATTCTATATATCATAAACAACATGAATTTGCAATAGAATGCTCAGAATGTCATATCAATAGATATCAAATAGATCAACTAACAAAAAAGGTGTCTCGCAAGGTTCTTCGTTATATTCCCATTATTCCACGTATGCAACAATTATTTAGGTGCGAAAGCTTAGCGCAATTAATGGATTACCATGTATGGAATAGAAGTGGAGATGACATTCTTTGAATGCCTATGGATGGTTTTGCATTTAGGGACATGGAGGAAAAATGACCACACTTTAAAGAAGAACCTCGTACTCTCAGGCTTTCATTGGCAACAGATGGTGTCAATCCATTTGGAGAGCTGAGATCTATTTACTCGGTGTGGCCTGTTTTTGTTATCAACAATAATATTCCTCCATGAATGTCAATAAAGAGGGAGCACATAATGTTGGCAATGATTGTTCCAGGTATTTTTTTACATAAATTATCTTTAACGTAATAGCATCTCATTTCTCTTATTTGTTGCATAATGACATATTTTTTCATTTAATAGTCATGTGGGTGATCCCACAAAGCTGGTTTACAATTTATGGGAGATTTTGATTTTTGTTGAAATCACATATTTTTAGAAAATATAATGATTTAAGCCTTAAAAAGTTTCATGTTAAGGATTTCAATTGAAAAGGGTTTGATGAAACCACCTTAGATCAAACCCCTTTGGATAGAACCCTACTAGTTTAAACCATAGCTACAATGGAGTCTCCTTTACACCTATCAAAATGTTGATAAAATATCACTTTTGATTTACCTTTCGGGGGATCAAATAAATTCATTTAAAATTTATTTCAAATGATCATGGTAGTCCTCGAAACGAGCTATCCAACGAATATAATTTTAATATGTTTTGGTTTTATTATATATGTGTTTTTTTAGTTTTATTAAACATAGGTTTTTCACCGAAAATAAAGCTCTTTGTTCTGCACATGTGAAAAAATAACATATTATCAAAAAAAAAAAATTTAAAATTTTTTCAGATTGGGTATTGATGTCATTGATCCATTAAAAAAAAATTTGATTTTCGATACATATAGAAAAAGTTATGTTGTATATATTCTACCTATGTTTCAATTGTAATTGGTTTGACTTTGAAACTTGATTAAGGAAAAAATATTTAATAAAACACTATAAAACCAAATGAAAGTGCTAGATATCGTAGTTACAAATCTAAATTCGAAAAAATTAAAATTTTATCCTTCATAAATTTTTTTTTATGTTGTATATGGTGAGTGTCACTCCTTAAAAATGTGTTTTTAAAAAAAAGATAGTTTTCGAAGGAGATGAAAAAAGAAGTGCAATCTGATTCCAAAAGTTTTGAAAAAATATATTTAGAATCTATAGACAAAATGTAACAAATCACTAGTTTGTATCATCTTAAAATTCCTCATGGTTTAGCCGCTATAGGAGCTCGAAAGTGAAGATTTAGTTTAAAAAAATCAGTTAAGTGTTCAGTTTGCCCAAAAATTGTAAACCATTACTGTGGGATCATCCATGTACATTAATTTATATATTGTTGTAAAATGGTTATAATAATTATGTAATGTTTATGTTCATTCAACTAGGTAAATACGAAGTTAAAGATATGAATGTATATATCAAGCCTCTTCTCGACAAGTTACTAAAGTTATGGAATGACATCACTATGTATGACGTCTCTAGGCCAATAGGACAAAGACAATTTCAATTCCATGCAATGCTTGTATGGACAATTCATAATGCCCTAGGGCTAACACATTTTTGTGGTATGTTATAATGTTTGACTACAGTTTAACGATATTTAGTTTTATGAAGTAGATATCATGCATGTTTTTAAAATAATCTATTCATTATATATAATTATAAAAAATGACATATTTAATCCAATTATATATGATCTTGCAGGTCTTCAAACAAAGGGAAAATTTGCATGTCCTGTTTGTGGTCCAAAGATGAAATCTCGTCATTCAACAAGTTTAGGAAATAAGGTGTTTGATGAGTATAGGCACTTACTCCACATAAATCATAAGTATCGAACTACTGACAAACATATTTTCAATGGGAAAAAAGAGAATACATCAAAACCACGAAGAATGACACCTCGCCTATGGAAGTTGGAATATAATAGAATTAATCGTCAAGGTTATACATCAGATCAAATTGTTTATCTATCATATATGATATGTTTGGGATTTATATTTCTATATTGTGTTTTGTTTACTCATGTTGTAATTGACAATGATTGTCGTTGTTAATTTGTTAAACTTATATGCTTCATGAAGGTCGTCAAAGCATTAATAGTCAGCTTCCACAGGGACCGAAAAGTTATCCCATACAATTTAGTAGGTTGCCCTACTATGAGCAGCTACAAATTGTGCATTTGTTTGATACAATGCATATCGGAAAGAATATAACAAAAATGCTATGGAAAATACTGGATGGAGGGTATGACAAAGAAAAAATTGTCAAAAATTGTAGTGACATTCAGGAAGCCAATCATGCAATGAAATTTTTTATTCAATTAAATAGCGATGGAGACCAAATTAATATAAGCGTCCTTCCTTGGTTATTAACAGAGAAGCAAATCAATGCTATAAAAGAAGTCATATGAAAACTTTGATTTCCCACAAGATTTGTTGCAAACATAAACAATATCATAACAAACAAAGGTGAATTTGGGTCAAGGATGAAAACGCATGATTGACATACCTTCATTAAGGTAATTATTCTGGTATATTTTATATATATTTGTATACTGTATGTACTTTTCAGTGTATTATGTTTACTAGTTTTGGAAAAATAATGAAAAGATCATTTTATAATTGTTGCAGTATGTTCTACCTCTATCTCTCCCAGACAACTTCAACAACAATGTCAAACAAGTTATATATGATCTTGGAAAATACATGAGGTAAGTAGCGATATTTGTTCAATTTGTTGTATAGATCTTATATTTTCCATTTGTTTTATTTGTTATGTAATATATTGTATATTTTTGTTAAATCTCGTTAATATATTTGCACCTTGAATCACTTGTAAATTGTTGTCATCTAAAGAAATCCATAAATAATATATAAATTATTGGAAGAGAAAAATTCTTCGTCTAATGTGTGAAATGCAAAAGTGTCTACCTTCAACATTTTTCAATGCACAAGAACACTACTTCATACACCAAGTTGAGGAGATTGAATTGTGTGGACCTATACACACAAGGTCAATGTGGATGATTGAGAGGCACTTGAAATTTTTGAAGGCTTTGGTTAGACAAAGAGCACATCTTGAGGGTTCTATGGTGGAGGGATATATAGTATACCGGACCATGGTGTACATTACTGTATATCTTCCTAAGTTCGCAACAAAGATCCATGTAGATCGCATTTGGGATCCCAACTCCATTAACAAATTCGAAGGGGAGTACCTAATGGGGAAAGTGAGATTGAGGAAAGTGAGAGGTTATTATAAGATGGTCATGGAGATTGATTAGAATACATTTTACATTGCCTTCAATTGCTTGAAAAGAAATAACAAAGAACTAGTCCAAATGAAAGAATATTCCACACACAAATAGAATGCAATGTGCCTATGTCAATATTGTACAATGTGCTTCCTCGTTCACGTAGACCATTCCTACAATGTTTTTATCGGTGAAGCTTGCTAGTTGTTGTGTTGATATATTGTATCCTACCAATATAAACATAAAACATGATCAAGGTGACATAGATATTGCTTGGTCGATGTGTTATATCTCTTTAATTTGAAATGTGTGAAAAATGTGTTAGCTCTCACAAAAGCAGGTAAAATACCTCAAGAGGTTGTCAAACTCTTGGTACATTTCAAGGTAACATACAAGGCTAACAGTTTAAACCTTCTTCTCTTCAGGTGCTTCTAAACCTAGGTGGGTCTACCTATGTGAACTGAGCAGACTTGAATGATGTGATTTTGTCGGAGTGATCTATTCACAAATGGCAATCTTACAGTGAACAGATGTAATCCTAATCTAACATAAATTGTATGAGAAAGAAATATGTTCAATTAACAGATGTAAAAAATAAAATGGATGAACTAAAAGATAAAAATGTTAGACCAGTGCCTTGTTGGGTATATGGAGTCTAATGAAGATCTAAAAAAGTGTAATTTGTGATGGCAATAATTCAAACTATTTGACACACAAATGTAGTTTATAACTTGTATAAACGTGCAAATAAATGTTTGAAAAATTCTACTTGAGACTGAATGACAATCCTAGTTATGTGAATCTTCTTACTGATCCAATTTATACTCCCTAATTACTGTGATTGATTAGAAGGATTTAATCTCTGATTGAAAGAACCTAATAACCACATCACACAAATACAACAAATGTGTATTGATAAACTAAATATATGCTTGATATATCAATTTAAACAACAAAAAAGTATCAAAATGGAGACAACCATATAAGTGTATAACTTCAACAAACAGTTGATACCAAGATTAAGCCATAAATTCAGATATCTTCATTAACTTCATCGAAATTCATACATGCATCTGAGTCTTTTTAGATGAAAACATCATTGCAAATTTATCTACTGTATCCCTCTTCTATCCACCTATATCTATTTGACATTATAAAACATATATAAATACAACAAAATCGTGAAAGGACACATCCTTTCAGAAATGTTTTTGCTTAACAACAACAATAATAAACTAGAAATTAGGCTTTGTTTAGCCATAAATGGACTTTTGACAAATGATCCAAGTAATCATGTTGCTCATGTGTGTCAGCATCTCCTAGCGCATTTTGGATTGATATCTCCATCATCACCATCTTCTTGACCAACTCGCAAGCTTCATTTAGTGGAGAGTCTTTCTCTGTAGCCGTTTCCAGAAGTTGTTGCAGCATTGACTTGCATTCATCAACCCATTTGGCCTTTCCCTTCATTTGTCCTCCATCTTCAGATAGTGTTGGTAATCCTTTTTTTGTGGCTTCAACCAATCCTTGTGGATCTCCTTGCATCTCTTCATGAAAGCTCATGTGTTTTCTCATGATGTCATCAATAGTATTAATAACCTCATTATCGGGAACATCCTTCATTTATTTATTGACACTTTTCTTGAATCCTGCCATCAATTCTTATATGTTCCTGTTCTGCAATATGGATTTTTGAACTTGTTCCCCAAAGTTTGTTCAACAAGATCATCAAGTTGTCTTGCCTTTTTCTAATTATTGTAGTAAGTGTGTCATGTTTTCCTTGAGAGTATGCACTAGACTCTTCCCACTTGTCCTTAGCTCGGGAGTTCTCACCATGAGTTAGTTTCTTAGTGGGTCCTAATGCAATTCCCACCATATCTTTCAAATGATCATTCTCTCTAAGTAATCTTTCATTGTTCATCTTATACATTTATTTCTCCTTAATTAACATCTGCATTTGTGCCTTATTCAACGTGGCAACATTAATGCCAATATCTGTTGTTGTTATCGGATCAACTTCTCCAACTTTTAATGTCATTACATGCCCAAAAGCTTTCTTTGTATCAATCACAATAAATTTCTTGTGCGGTGGGTATAGAGCCCAAATCATGAGTGATCCCTCATCAGGATTATACCTAGATCCTACGTATATCTTTGTTACACCTTCAGGGCTGAGTTTGTATGTGGCAATATTATTCTTCAAAAAACTATCAAAAACTAAAGCAAAATTTAAATCTAGCCTAGGAAAAATCATGACACTTGCATTTTCTAGCAATTTTCTTCCCTTTTCAAGGGTCATGTTTTCCATTTCTGTTTCTACACTTAGTTTCAAATTGCTCAATAGCTGCCCCTCATTATGTGGTTTTATATCTTCCACTAATTATCTTATTGATTTCCCCTTTTGGTTGTACAAGAAGGCTTTAAATTCTCGAGTTTTGACAAATTCATCATCGGCTACAAATGACTTGTATGCAATTTGTCTTGCATCTGTATCTGAATTCTTTTCAACATATGTTTCCCTAGGAGGACATTTGTAAGCTTGAGTTCTTTCCCTAGAAATTTTATTAATTGTATTGTGGGGCCTTTCATCACCAGATGTCTCTTCCTCTGAAGACAACGTTCCAACATCTGGCAACCTTCTGTTATATTCTTCAACCACTCTTTCTGCTTCTTCTTCCTCCAAATTCCTGATTAGATCATCATACTGATAGGGTACATGATCATACCCGCCCAAGTTCATTTCATCTCTTACAAAGTGTATATACCCCTCTGGATCAAATCCTTTCCGTAGTGGACCTTTCTTCATATTGTATTGTAACAATTTATTCAGAACCATATCATATCCATCCCTTGCTAACATAGTGAAGTCACCAAAATCAAGAGTGCTAGGAACAAATGCATGTTTTCCAAAAGAATTTAGGTTCATGAAATATGAAAAATCTAACTGCCTAGCAATCTCTAGGTAGGCAATCCTGTCAGGTACTGTTTTGGGAAGGATAAAAGGTGCATCCTCAAACCCATATATCCTAATCATGGTTGCACCTTCCAAGCAATACCAGTCCCCCCAATTGTGATTCACAGGCCCATCAAAGTCCTTAGGTCTGAGAAACCTTTTTATTTCATCAGACAGTGAGTAATCACAAGGGTGATTATACAATTTATACAATGGCTTCACAAAATATTCTTCAAAATGTATAAAGCAAGAACTAGCATATTTGTTGTCCCAGATGGCAGTCCAGAGTTGTATTGGTAATGATCTTCCTTCCTTATCAAATTTTGAAACTCTTAACCCTTCAGGCCACAAATTCAGTTCCTAACCATAGTACAATATCATATGCATAAAGATTGAATAGGGCTTCAAATGCAAAACAGGAGATCCATTTTTTATTGACATTAATCATGCATCAAGTTCTTTGGCAATATGTGAAACATAGTCAAAAGGTCTAGAATTATGGCATTGAACATTTGTTGCCACTACCATTGGCACATTAATTGACATGTACTCGAGGACCTCCATCCCTAATACTTGGCCTGCTGAAAAATATGTATACTTCAAGTATGGTTCAAACATGTCAACATGAAATGGAGGACCATCACTATCTTCTAATGGAATTGAGTTGCCATCCTTTTTGAGTCTGTGCAACGGTAACCTCCAACCCTTGTATATAGTATCCATTCTCCAAAACTCCCTTTCCAACTCCTCATTTAGAATTTTTTCATCACATACCCCCTCTAGGTTAAAAACCTCATTGATTGTAGCCTCTGATATGTGTACAAAGGGTTTTCTCGATGGATCACAAATAGCTCTGAGCTTCGGGTCATAGTGAGCAGCTAGCATTTTTACCAATTTTGCATCTACAAACACGTTTGGGCAGACCAATTTCCCTAGGTTAAACTTCCAAGGGTTACACACTTGTTCATATTGATTCCTTCGGTGGTAATGAAAGATCAATAGCTCATATCCCCTAATTGGAGTCCAAATTTCACCTATGTGTTTGCACTTATCGTCCAATTTTTCTACTTTTTCCCTAAGCTAAGCATAACGCCTAGCTTTAGGTCTTTAACCAAGTAATTGGTCAATTGAGTCTTGGTTCAATTTCCTTTCCACTACCCCTGGCTCATTTTCAATTTAAATTTTTTGCTTTTTCCGTCTAAGGCGACTACTCTCACCCTATCTCTTGCCCTTTTTTTCCTTGAGCTGGTACTTTCCATTTTACTCTTTATAAATCACATAATAGGAAATTCAATCATAGAGAACTTACCAATTTATTCAAAAATATTTGGCTATAAAATCCTCCGGCCCTTCGTTCGCTCTCCTATTGCTAATTATGCAAAATTTTCCTTCAATTACTCCTCTTCAAAAATTGTCTACTTCTTTGTGTGTTTGTGGCGCCATTAATGTTCCAGCTCTGAGCATGTACGAGTTTGCAAATTTTTTGAAATTCTCACTGTCACATCAAGTGCTTTATATCGTCATGACATTTCAAACTTTGGATAATCCTTTTTATTCGGGTTCAGCCAACGTTCACTGAACACCTTGTTGATCGGGGAGACATTATGTCCTTTTCGTCGATATCACATAATTTATCCTTTTGATCCATAATGCATAGATATCACTAAGAGTCACCCCGATGAATCCTTTGACCCCATTTGTATTCTTTATCGGCAAGAGACTATGTATTGCTAAGACACTTATTTGTTTCCCCGAAGCTATGAGTCTCCTTGATGTTCATTCCTTCGATCTTAAGTATGTCACCAAGACTCTTACCAATGTAATCCCATTGGCATGACATGGAGAGTCGGGAGAAAATTTCAACTCACCCCGATAGCAATTGTCTTTCCGATAGTGTCTGCTTTTGTTTCGTCGGTAAGACATCTAGGTGTCTCACCGATGATATTTCATCGGTGAGACAAATATGCTCGGGCTGACTTAAGAACCTTACTCTGATAGTGTTTTGTCTTGCCGATGTGATTCTTTATGCTTTATCAGTGAGACATGAAAAATATTGTACCAATGGTATTTCATCGGTAAGACACATATGCTCGATATGACCTATTGATCTCTTTCCGATGATGCTCGTCTTGTCAATGAACTTCTTCATCGGCGAGACCATGAACTGTATCTTATCAATGCACATCTTCATATGAAATCTGATCGACGTGGCATTCCTGATCTCTCACTGATATGCTGGAAAATATGTATAAGAATATAATGCTTTATGAATCGGAGAGACTTGCACCATCTCTTGCCAATATGGCTTATTTACCCAAATCCTTGGGCTTAGACAGAATTCATGGTATCAAATGGTTAAGGCTGATGTGATCATTGATATTCATTTCATGGAAAGGATATTATATCAATTTTGTATTCAAAATATGGGCTCCTTTGGGAAACTTATGAGTATAAATCACTATAATTTATTTTCAAATTTTATAGTTCCAACACAATGGGTCTTGGATACATATAGTTCAAATGTTTCTTACGAAAGATAATAAGATCATTGGCAGTGGGATGTTAGGTTTTCAGGTACATCAATTATAAATTAAGGTCGTATACTGTGGTAATTAACTAATTATATGTCGTTTGTGAATTTCATTTTTTTTATACAGTTGGTCGAGAGTGGGATGCACTACATTTGTACATCGCAACACAATCTTGATTGGATGATGGTATGGATTGAACGATTTCAATAGTCTGGTCGTGCATTAACATGGGAAGGTGTGGCTTCATTGGTTAAAGAAGCTCATCGTAATGGAGATTCCAATGTTACACCAAGGGAAATGGATTTAGCATATGGTTTAAGAGATAAACAGGTACGTATAAATATATTAATCACCCATATTATTTAATTATTTTCAATTATATTGATGTATATATATGTAGAATTTTTTTTATTTGCATACATTCGGCCAAGAATAAATATGTTTATCACCTGATGATGCAATAATTTTCACATGTTTGACATATTGTAGGTGAAACACCACAATGCTATGTGGTGCAATGGTCGTAAATTTTGAATCAAAAAGTTGGATGACATGAAGAAAACTTGTGATTCTGGGATAACTACAGTCTTTCAGGTGACTAATGTTTCATCTAGAAGCGACATACATCCAGAAGTCTCAGAAAATCGATACTATGGGATTTTGGATGATATACTTGAGTGTGAATTTAAGTCCTTCAAATTATTTTTGTTCGTCGTCCAATGGTATAGGCTACGATTGAATGAAAATGATCCTGAGAGAACTGTTATTGAACATGATAATGGATTTACCATGGTTAATACAAGGTCGATCAAGCGAGCTGGAAATGAGCCCTATGTTCTTCCAAGCCAATGTGAGTAGGTATTTTACTCAGAGGTTCTAGGTAAATCGGGTTGGTCATTTGTTGTTAGACATGATCTAAGAGGAAGGCCGGTAAAGTATAATGTGGTGGAAGAAGAAGATATCGAAGAACTAGAAGATGATGTAGATGATGATCAGGATCAATAGTTAGTTGATGATGTGCCTAACGAAGATGTCGAAGAAGAGGAACTAGATCATGATGATGTAGGAGTTAATGTTCATGAAGATGATATCTGTGTGGATGATGACATTATCAAAACTGATATCAATGACGACGAAGATGATATGACCAATCCTTACAATGTCAAATTTGGATCGGATGATACAAACAAAGAGTTGGATGAAGAAGAAGATCAATGACATTGAAACGTATGAGTTATGCGATTATATTATCTATTTGATATTGATTTCTTGATAGAATTATATTTGACTTATATTATGTTATACTTTGATGGATGTCCATACCTCAATCAAAGCTTCCATATTGAAAGAAACAACAAGGATATTAATGAAGGCTATGGAATTTAGCTTTGTACTTTCCAAATGCATTTGCTTAGAGGAAATGTTGCATTATATTAGATGTTAGATCAAACTCTTTATTGAAATGTGCATATTATTCTAGAATGTCAAATCAATTTATAATGTAGCATTATTATTAGATTATTATTTTTAGGCCCTTGATATCTTCTAGGAGGTGTTCAAATAAAGTGTTTTGTAGACATTTTGTGCTTCAAGTTTACATAATAATTAAAATGAAAGAAAATAATTGGACCCAAATTGTATTTGAAATTTGAAATATAAAATTCTCTTTTGAAAGTTTAAAAATGAACTAGTCTATTTGGCTCCTATGAATCCCACGTGCACAAGAGCGGAGAGTTGGGGCTATGATCCAGAAGGCATAATGACTGCAAGGATCAATTGAAATACCAAGCCGCCCACAAAGCATCCAACCAACTAGAAATTGAAAAATGGGGGGAGAAAGAGGACGAACAAGTGCAAGTGCCTGCAAATCCACTGTAAGTGTTGCATGCTATATTTTGGTCAACTCCCATTAATCTTCAAATCCACTATAAAATCCTTCCAATTTACTAAATGGGGTTGAAATGGTAGTGTGATTTTTTACATTGAGTGGGTAAGGCTTATTGGGGTAGAAAATTGTTTTTTCAGCATCTTTCATGTTTTTCTTGCATCCAACACCTGTGTGCATGTAATATCCCCAAATAGGGATAATAGAAAAACAACAATATTTTCAAAACTAGGGCACAAAAAAATTGAAACTTTATTTACATATAACAAATTCTACAAATAAACTCAGAATTATGATCAAATTATAAGACTGATTTTTCTCCTTAAAGAAATAATTTTTTGGGTAATACTAAGTCTAACCCTAGAAAAAGTATAGAAAATTCCTTTGTTTCTGCCCATGAATTACAAAAATGAACACAATGATTTTTCTCATATATTTCTAAGATAAAGAAGAGTAAACTATGTAGATTTAGGTACAAAATACCTCAGAAATTATTCTCAGACCCTGGCTATGCTTAGAAAAGACTTCAAACCCTAGTTGACCTTTTCAAAGTCAAAAAACACTCTCACAAGTATCTCTCAATCACAATATCATTTTTGCTTGATAACATCATCTATCAAATCATTCATAGGACATGATTAATGCATATAGGATCAAATAACTTCAAAGTCATCTTGCAACAATAGCACCTTATCCAAAACAAATCTGATTACACTCCTCACTCAACACTCAATACTTAAAAGGGCTTGCCATCATACACAAAGAAATCCCCTTTTACTCTGTGAAACATCCCTATGATGTCTGCACAATCTCTAATGGAAACAAAACATTAAGAGAAAGCCACAAACTTCATTAGACTGTCAATACTTACCTTACTGTCTGATATTAGTGACTCTTAAGAGAACATGAAAGGTATCATAAAATCTGTGGTTTGGGCTTCACAAGTTTTATGAGTATCCCAACCATCCACCAATATTCATAACACATTTGTATACACAAGAACTGTCCCTTTGTCTGCAAAATAATTAATGTTGTTGACTGTTATAAAAATCAAGGTTACCAATCAGTGTATATGAAGAGTTCAAACTCATGGTTCCACCAAATCAAGATATACGAGGGCTCCAATGTCTCCCCTTAACCTCTTACATTCATGGCACTCGTGTTCAAATGATTCACTCATATCAACATCCTTCCTTTATCACTGATATAAATCAGAATTATCAACTGCTACTAACACATAACAGTCCATGAAAAAGCATACAATTGTTTGCATTCAATGCAACCACCAAGCTGAAATAGGACCATTGAGATAGTAGAACATTGTTTTAACCCTTATAACACAAATACATTCAAATTCAATGATCAAATTTCAAGAAAAACTCACTGATCACGTGACTTTCTTGTTAAACCTTATTGTAATAGATCTAGGGCATCCACCTTTGTTGACCAAGCCTTGATCAAATGCTCTGCAACCTTAGATTATCTTAAAACACATCAAGACACATTGCTAGAGGATATCAAAACCTGAACCCGTATCTTTGGATTTTAACTCCAAATTGGCCTCCAAACAATAATTGATTGACCCAGCACTAAAGTGCATGCTTCAGTGATAATATAATTCTTTTTCCAATCAAAATAATTTTATTCTAAAAATTGCAGAAGTACCTTAGTTTTGAATCAAACCCTTAACCCCTACAAATTTTTCTCCAATGAAGACTTAACAAATTTGGCCCAATTGTGAAATCCGTTGCAAATCCACCCTTAGGTTTTCGTCCAACTCTTGTTGATCTACTAAAGGTTTTTGTCCTCAGCTTCACATCATCAAACAAATTCATTGCATCAAATCCATAAAGCACACTTACTATAGCTCAACAAGTTGTTGGCATATGGCTAAGGAGTCTGTCTTGTAGGTGTTGTCATTGATCGCAACCCAAGTTATGCAACTCTAGTCTTGCATTTGAATGAGTAGCACTATTTTTGGCTCCTACTGGAAGAACAGAACAAAGAACAGGAGATTCGGTTAAAGATATAAAAGTTGATCTAATCATCTCACCAGACAGGTATTTTGGGTTATGAATCCTTGAGGAAGGTTTGCAGAAGCTTCCAGTATCTTTGTTTTGATGTGCACTGACTCATAAGCGATCTAGGAGGTACGGTGCACGAATCTATCAATTATCTATGCTAGAAGGTTGACCCGACAAAGATGGAATTTGTGGATGTATAAGATAAAATTAATTATAAGTTTCAATATTAGATTAAGTATTGTTTGGGTCCTCTCTTGGTCTTAACCGACTTTGGATGATGCACATAAATATTTTGTGATGGATCTAGCCGACAAGTTAAAATATCTTAATATCTTATGAAGCTGACTATTGGATGAACTAATTTTTGATCGCGGATATATATAAGAGATTGCCTTCATCATTAAAAAAAAAGGAGAAGAGGTGTAAGATAGAAGTGGTATTCGAATAAAAAGTGTGAATTGCAAGTCATTGCAGAGCAAAAAAGCGAAATTGATGCGAAGAGAAGAACAAGGTAGAGCGAAGTGGAAAATCAGAGAGCAGATCCACAATAAGATTCATGAGCTTCACTGGAACTGTTACCTAGCATTGCTAGATGATATCATCTCAGTTCATCTGTTCAGATAGTTTTAATCTAAATTTTTTAGGTAGTAAGCCTTTATCTTTTGTGCAGTGAGCTGTAGGTAGTGTGCCTGAATGCAAGTGCATTCCTTTTATAAACACTATACTTTGAGTACTCAAATTGTGGATTAATCTCCACCACGGTTTTTCCCTTAACAGTGTTTCCATGCAAAAATTTCTGTGTCATGTTGTTATGGATGTTTACTTTCAATGCATACATCTTTTCCTTAATGCAATAATGAAATGCTTTCATGTTTTGAATGGATGAAGTTTTGAATATAATTGAACACTGATTCACCTCCCCCCCCCCTCTTAGTGTTCCCTTGAGTCCAACAATTGGTATCAAAGCAAGTTCCTCTGGAGAATTTTTGTAGCTCGAGGTGGATCTTGGAATGTGATGGACTCTGGTAGTCTTCAACAACATCTTATGGTAGCTCTTGATGACCTTGATCAGTCTAAAGCTGAAGTTCAAGAATTGAAAGCAAATCTTAGAGATGCTGAGAAATTCATTTAGTCATTGAAGGATTGGATAGTCAAATCTAGGGTAAAGAGGAAAGATCTATGTGATCAGATACAACATAAGGGAAACAAAGATATGGATGATGCTCACCTGAATCAAACCTTGAAGGAGATAACTGAAGAATGTGAAAATCTTGCTAGAGATAATACCAACCTGAAACATGAGATGGAATATATGATGATGAAGATGACCAAAGAGATAGAGGATAGGAAGAAAAGTGAAGAAAATCTTGCTCAAACCATGAAAGAGAAATCTGATGAATGCAACAGAATAAGTGGAGAACTTACTCAGTTGGAAAGTGAATTGCAAAGAACCAGAAACAATGAAGAAGAACTTGATAAGCAAATTACTACTCTTAGGAATTATCTTGGGATTGCAAATGAATTCAAAGAAAAATTTAAGATCATTTCAGTAAAGCTTGATGAGCTAACTCAAGGATAGAAGAGTGGAAATGATAAGAGAGGTCTTGGATATGAAAAGGGAGAAAATTCTAGATCAGCACAAAAGAGTTTTAGACATATCATAAATGGAAGGTATTCGGTAAGACAACCTAATGCACAAAAAATTAATGGATATTATTTTTCTTGTAATAAGTTCGGTCATATGGTTGCTCAATGTAAAAGCAATTTGAGGTCAAAAGCTTCATCATTCTCTGGTCAGTGTTTCAATTGCAAAAAGCATGGTCATAAATTAATTGAATGCAAAAATATGTCAAGTCACTCTATTGTTAGAAAGAATATTGAATGTTATGCATGTGGGAAATTAGGGCATATTGCTAATCAATACAGATTGAGAAGAAACTAGTGGAATGGACAAAGAAACATTATGTTCTATAACTACAACAAGTATCGTCATATTGCCAGATTTTTTAGAAACAAGAACACAGACAAAAGAGGTCTGGTATATAGGAAAACAAAAAAAGGAAAAGAAAAAATAACTATGGATGATATAAGAGATTAGATGAAGAAGACATGGGTAAAGAAAAATGATTCTGATGTTGGAAATTGTTCCATACCGGAACCTGCTTCCGGTAATTGAATTAAGGCCACTGGCCTAGGGGGAGTTTTATTAGAAAATCCTTCTTCCCTTATCTATAGGTGATACCAGAGTGGAGAAAATAGTCATAAAGGTGCACTCTCAGTATACAAAAGTTTTGATGTTTTCAGAAAAGGGAATTCAACAAATTTGTTAGTCTGCAGAAGATTTTTCTTCCGTCGCCTGAGAAAACAAAGTCTCTGGAAAGTTTAGGGAAAGTGCATTTATTGCGCATGTGCGAGCTATAAAAGTTAAGTCCAAAGCTATCATTAGTCACATTGCATTATAAAGAAAGGAAGGAGAGCACTCGACAAGTGGTTTTCAAAGCAGCAAAAGTGAACTCATCAACAAATTTATTAGGTACTTCAAATCACACTCAAATTTTTCATATAATTTGGTGTGTAGTTGTGAACCCTAAAAGTGAAAGAAAAAAATGGAGCAAATTAAAAGATCGATCACATTGGATTATTACAATAGTGCAAAAATCAGATCTATGAGGAATCTATTGCTTCCTGATGAATTAAAACAATTGAACAAATCCAAACATGGAAATCTGGATATGTGGAATGAGTTTTTGTACTTTGAGGATGCAGAATTCATAAAATTCTTGTTGAACAGATTGCATGATGATGTGTTAACTCTGGACAAACCCTACATAATCTCAAAAGAAGTAATTGAGAAATTAACTGGATTTTGCAAAGTTGGTGATGTTTCTAAAAAGAAATCTATCTTGAAAAAGGAGGTAGAAACCCTAACTGGGATAATTGGAGATCAAAGAGCTTTGTTGATAGCAACAATCAAAGATCCCATCACAAAGTAAATCACGCATGGCATAACCTATAAAATCTTCTACTGAAATCGGGAAGGGGCCACATCATCTGGTGTAGTATACATTGCTTATAAGATGATAATTGAAGGTCATGACTTTGACCTATGCGGATTGTTGAAAGATCAGATGTTGGAGAATGTCTAGTTGACAAAAGAATCGAGGTATCCATTCAGGTTTGGCACTCTAATTACATGTTTGGTTATGTAATTTTTGAATTCATTGCAAAAAATTGACAATATAGCATGGACATCGGATAAGCCAGTATGCACCCAAATCTACTCTTATGCTAAGAGTCTATCTAATTGGGATTCAAAATTTGGAAGTTTTTGCAAGAACGTGCTTGTGAAATGTGGATCAATCATTAATTCACCTCCGGTGAGGACAATGGAAATTGGTTCCTCTTCCGGTAGCACTGTCAGAGGACAAAAGAGAGGTCAGGAGATTATTGAATACAACCCTCCAAAAAGTAAAGTTCCCAAGAATGAAGGAAAAGGGAAAGAGAAGGAAGTTGTGGAAATTATGGATGAAGAATCTGACTTAAAGCTTGAGAATCAACTGGAAAATGATTCTGATAGTGAAAAAGGTAGTGAAGAAGAAGAAGATCTATCAAAAGAAAAACTTCAGCAACTTATCCAAAGTGTAGGTGGTATGCAGAGGATTGCAAGGTTATGGTCAATTAGACCATCTTATGATCAGGACTTAATTCTGGAAGTTTTGAATGCTCATATTGAGCATTACAAGATAAGATTGGAAACTCTAAAAGATATTCTACCTTGAGAAATGACTGAGTGTAGTAGAGAATCAATGGGTTCTGAAGACAAAGGTAGAGAAGAAGGTGAAATTATCTCTCACTTGAAAGAACAATTCAGACTATCCCTTGCCAAGCTTAAAAATAAAATGAATGAGTTAAGGAAGTACATTAACTCAGCCACAAAGATCTACAACTATTGTGTTTGTTGGCCTCATGCAGTCAGCAATTACAAGGAGAAGTTGGATCAGATTGAGACATAACTGAACAACATTGGTAAAAACTTTGATATGTCTTAGGATCCAAATGGCATTATGAGAAGGAGAATCTGTGAATTACAGGTGACTCAAATAAAAATTCAACTATCCAAGAATGTTCTTGTGGACACCTTTTGGAAGGTAAAAGGTTTAGTTGAATGCAAGCTGGAGCAATTGGTGGAAATTCTGAAAAATGGTGAAAATTTGGAAGAAGCAATCACAATTCTTGAATCTCTCATTGAGATTATCAACAAAACTTCCAAGAGCAGCAACTTGATTATCAGCATTGGAATTGCAATTGATAATTGGGAGGAGTTTCTTCCAGAAGTGAAGAAAAACAACAAGCTAATTTTCTAAAGATAAGCAGTAAAGTGTTTTCAAGTTTTTGCAATTTTCTTAAAGGAGAAGAACTATAAGCGTATATATGCCAAATTTCTTAAAAGGATTGATGATTTTGAACACATTTTTTGTCACCTCCTTGTCACTTTTTAGCATATGGCATCCTAGCTTTGTCATTGATGTCAAAGGGGGAGAGAATGCAGTGAAAAATTCCCTACAAGGGAAGACAATGCCTTATGAATCTCAGAGGGAGAAAAGTGTAGCAAGAAGTTTGGCAGTATACCTATATGAGATTCCAACACTTAGTAATTTTTCACTAATTTTTTCCATCAATGCCAAAGGGGGAGATTGTTGGCATATGGCTAAGGAGTTTTTATTGTAGGTGTTTTCATTGATGGCAGCCCAAGTTATGCAACTCTAGTCTTGCATCTAAACGAGTAGCACTATTTTTGGCTCCTACCGACAAAACAGAACAAAGAATAGGAGGTAGAGTTAAAGATATAAAATTTGATCTAATCATCTCACCAGATAGGTATTTTGGGTTATGAATCCTCGAGGAAGGTTTGCAGAAGCTTCCAGTATCTTAGTTTTGATGTGCACTCATTGATAAGCGATCTAGGAGGTACGGTGCACAAATCCGTCAATTATCTATGCTAGAAGGCCAACCCAACAAAGATGGATTTCACGGATGTATAAGTTGAAATTAATTATAAGTTTCAATATTGGACTAATTATTTTTTGGGTCATCTCTTGGTCTTAACCGACTTTGGAGATTGCACATAAAGATTTTGTGATAGATCTGGCCGACAATTAAAATATCTTAATATCTTATGAAGTTGACTGTTGGATGAACTAATCTTTGATTGTGGATATATATAAGAGATTTCCTTCATCATTTAAAAAAATGAGAAGAGGTGTAAGATAGAAGTGGTATTTGAATAAAAAGTGTGAATTGCAAGTCATTGCAAAGCAAAAAAGAGAAATTGATGCAAAGAGCAGTAAAGAGCAGAACAGGGCAAAGCGAAGTGGAAAATCGGATAGTAGATCTAGAATAAGATTCATGAGCTACATCGAAACTATTACCTGCCATTGCTAGATGATATGATCTCAGTTCACCTATTCAGATGGTTTTAATCTAAATTTTGTAGGCAATAAGCCTTTATCTTTGGAGTAGTGAGCTCTAGGCAGTGTGCCTGAATACAAGTGCATTCCTTTTATAAACACTATACTTTGAGTACTCAAATTATGGATTAATCTCCACTGTGATTTTTCCCTTAACAAGGTTTCCATGCAAAAATCTATGTGTCATGTTGTTATGGATGTTTACTTTCAATGCATACATCTTTTCCTTAATGCAATGATGAAATGCTTTCATGTTTTGAAAGGATGAAGTTTTGAATATAATTGAACACTGATTCACCCCCCCTCTCATTGTTCCCTTGAGTCCAGCACAAGCCTCCTTATAAATAACTCCAATCTCTCATGAGAATGAATGGAACACTTAGCACTCGTTACATCTAGGTGATGCTCATAGAGGTAATGCGTTGGGCCTTCCCGAGAGGTCAATCCTAGTACGACTCCAACTCAAGTGCACTTATCCATGGAGTTTCCTCCAAGATTAAACCCACTTAGCTTGCTATCCCATTTGCAAAACCTACGAAAATTGTTGTGCCTTATGAACCATTCATTATAGAGCCTTTTAGCTCATCAATTAAATAACTTGATTCGAATAACTTTCTTGCAATGAATTCAACAATTTTCTCTTACATCACAAATAACTTCGTATAACTACAACAAATTATTTTATATGGATCGGGAGAAGGCCTTCTCATTTGTAAGGGGTTAGAAAGGTTATAAAGTTAGAGTTTGAAGGGAATTCAATAAAATTTGTGGTTCCCATCGAGGTGTTGCCTACCCAAATGGAAACTACCTCAAAGGGACTATTATCTTCAAGGAAGGAGGTCCAAAAAAATTCATAGATAGGTACAAAAAGTAATAGAAACCTTCCACAAACTAGCCCAATCAACCTCCAAGAAACAAGACAATGACTCCTCTAGATTTTCCCAAAACCCAAGGCTTCAAAACACAAGGTTTGGGAAACAAAATGCAACTTTTTGCACCAAAATTGCAAAGTTGCTCATAGCAACTTTTGAGCAATTTTGACAACTTTTGCAATTTTCAACCAAATGATCTCCTATCAACCTAGGACTCGTCAAACATGCTAAATATGACATAAACCCATGAATTACATTAATTTCATCACTTTTGGCCACCTCTAGAGGGGTTGACTAGTGTTGACCTATTCAGGACCTAGTTAGCCTAGAGATGACAAAAAATGGCACAGTGGCCTTACAACTTTGATCCAATAAATGGAATGACCTTATTTACTCATGAAAATAAACAAAATGGCCTTATCACGGCCTTATTACAAAGATTGACCCAAATTGTTCATGGTGGCCTCAAAGGGCTCTTGGTGCTCCTACACCATAGACCCCGCTAAGAAGATTCTCTTGTCACAAGACAACATAAGATGGTATACGTTTTAGCTTTATCAATGCCTTTTGAAATGAAATCAAAGTCCATGAAAAATAACTGCCCAAGCTGAAAGGTATGGAAAACTAATTCCATCTTTCGAGAAACCTCTACTAAGTCCATGATCTCTTGTAGATGTTCTTTTTCACCTTAAGTTTATGCTCGCCCACGTCTTGATGGACCATGAAAAACCTCAAGGAATTTTTGGTAACTATCTCTCTCATTCGATGGAGTGCAAGTACCACCAAATAGGTATTTGTCAAATTTGTCTGCCTTGAGCAAGGGAAATTCAAGAAGAGAAGAGGAAAGGGAGACATGTAGTAGGTCTAAAAGAGGGAGATCAACTAGAGGTCAAAAGATTAGATGAAAATTCCATAAACGCATGGAATTTTTTCCTGTTGAAGGGGGCTCATGTTCTTATGATGATGGGAGAATAGGTGACATCGAGGTGCCCTTGAGGTACAAACATCTATGGAAACAATGGGTACCCAAGGAACTTCCTCCAATAAACATTGATTTTTGTGTCAACGAGAGGATATATCGCATAGCAACATGGCCATTACATGGTTTGGGCCTATTTTGCATGGACGGTGTAAAGGTCTATTATAAAAAAGTTATTGAATTGATGGTGTATGTCAGACCCTGTTATAGTTACAAAGATTGGATGCAACTCGTTCGATATACACGAAGTATGCGTAGGTATGCACTATCAACAAATTATATACAACTAAAAGATAAGGATCAAAATAAAGGAGTGGATATGTACATTGATGGAAGGCCAAAAGCATCAAGGAATATTGTAAGGTTTATAAATAGTACATGACCTGGGTCAACAAATAAGCAACCCAATTGCATATGTGAGGTGCTCGAGCGAAATCGTGTATTCGTATGTGCGATAAAATCAATAACTACAGGGGAAGATTTGCTAATCGATTACAATTTGAATCACATAGATATAAACACAGTTAGTATAGGGGTGGTACGTATTATATACCATTTTACCCAACCTCCAATTAATGACTCAAATATACCATTTTATTATTATGTTTTTTTCGTAAGTCTATTAGTTTCATTTCGGTAATTTTTTTTTATATTTAATTTTTGTCACAGCGGGACATTGATCGTAGGGGGAAGGCTCTAGCCCAAAGCATAGATTATGATACATCTTCAATCACTTCTACCTGATAGGTTTACCTCATTGTAATTGTACAAGTTAGATATGAGCAAAATGTTTTATTATTATGTTTTTTAATAAGTTTATTGGGTTAATTTCGATAATGTTTTTAATATTCTTGTCACAGTCGAATGATCGGGGAAAGGCATCAATAGTAGAGGAGAGCATCCATAGGGAGGTTCAGTCACTATTATACGATGATGACATCGCATATTCCACAAACCCTTTGGATATGATAAGGAAGACCCAAAAAAAATGCAATGAAAAAATCCTTCAGTTGCTATTCATAGTGCCTCAAACAGATGAGATAAGAGAAAAGGTTAAAATATTGACTGAGAGAGCACAAAACTTGCAAGTAAGTTGTCATGAGATCTTTAATTATAACATAAGTTCATTCATGGTTTTATATATTGTACTCTTTTATGTCATGAACTAAAATATGTGTTGTTTTTACAGGATTTTTTGCATCCTCATGATGCTGCTAGCCATGATCAGGATACTACAGGTGTTGCCCGGGGAGTAGGGGTTGGTACAAGTATTGATCCTAATCTTCCTACGCATACATCACATCATCTGTGTCTATATTGTTGACTCAAATGTCGAAAACACAAAGCATGCAGGCATCGGGTAGTGCACCCTCCTGTAGTGAACACATGTTACAACATACGTCAGGACATGTGCTTGGGGATGTAGAGGCCACTAGTACTGGTGATTTTTTAGCAACATTTCTTGGATCTTCCTATATTACTAGTACGGGAACATTACTGGTCACATTTGTGGTGACCAAGGATTTCGTTCCCATAAAGATAGAGAGGTCCCAAGTACTTTAAAATGTTTTAATTATTAGTATATATAATCCAATTGAAATTTACTTATTGATCACTCTTTTTAGACTAATGATCCCATGATCATTTTGCAGGAAATGATATTTTTTATAAACATCTAAATGATATTATATTCGAGATCTTCGGTCCCACCATACGTACACGGTGGAATACCCAAAATCAAGATTTAAAAGATGAGATCATTAATTGTTTAGTTGTGTTGTTCGGTAATAACACATTCAACCAAAACAAGGTCCTTAAGAAAGATAGTACCTATCTAAATTATGTGAGGGACCAATATAGGTCTCATTTAGAGAAGAACAAAAAGTACGAGCATCCCCCCATGATTTTGGAGAGGGAGTGGAAGGACCTGGTGTTGGATGGAAAAGAGAAGGTTGAAAAGAAAAAAGGAAAGACACCACCAGGCCAAGGAAGGTATGTGATACTATCAACAATGTAATTATATACTGATTACTCTTTCTTTTTACATAATCTAAGGTATTTCAAAATTTTCATAGACTCCCCGACACATCGAAGGCAACAAAGGCAAGACTAGAAAAACACAGGCAACACAAACTTGGCTCTGGTGGTTATATGAAATTAGCCGCATGAATTGTAAGTATCAATAAACGAAATATTGCATCCAAATAATAAATTGTAAACAATTTTGGTTTTATCACACCATAGAAGCAAAATTCATGATCTTATGCAAAAATGTAGGGCTCTGAATTCAACATAGTGCCCATAGAAAAGGACCTGAAGATTGTCTTCCAGCAAGGCTATGGAGTCGTGGATGAATGCCTAAGGCTCTTGATTGGGAAAACACAAGCTTCCACTGCATTTGACATATAGGTAAATAAACTCAATTAAATTTATTTAAAATTGAATACTTGTACAATCTATTCAATATTAATTTCCACCATAAAGCAATTATGTGTTTGTTTGTTTTAAACAGACAAGCAATGATAATACTACACATGACATTGGAATGCAGCCTAGTGAGGGTGCAACACAACCTACAGATGAAGGTCATGGTGTGCATCCCAGTACTAGATGTATCCATGTGCTATACAAAACGTAGTATGGATTAATAAAATTAAACATCATTAATTACAATTGTTGTATTAATTAATGTAACCCTTCATGTTTCAACTTTAGAGCATGTAGAGCGTGATCAACATGTTGAGCATGATCAGGCTAGACAAGATCAGGAACATGATGTGGCCCCATCAGGTAAAGAGGACCACTCTAATGTTCTTTTAAACATATTTAATTGTAATTGGTGTATTAATTAATGTAACCTTTCATGTTTCAACTCCAAAGGATTTAGAGGGTGTTCAGCATGTTGAGAATGAGCCTATAAGAAAAGATCAGGAACATGATGTGGCCCCATCAGGTAAAGAGCACCACTTGAATGTTCTTTTAATTAATGAAATACTTGTAACAATAATAATAAAACATATGAATTTAACATTTCTTTGTTATTGCAGTAGACCCCCTTGGAGCGGCCTCCACGTCATGAGTACACGACTAGGCATACATTAAGATCATGAGAAGAGGTGAGAACAACTCAAGGCGGGAAGATGATTTAGAAAACAATACTCCACTTCTTCTTTATTTACCTACAAAAAACAAATAAAAAAAAGTGATTGTAATCATATTTATGATAATATGTTAATGAATGTTAAAAATTGATATTTTTGACAACCTTATTTTTTATAATATGTAAAAACTGAAAGAATGAATGTTATATGTTAATGAATGAATGTTATATGTTATTAATGGATGAATGAATGAATGTGAATATGTTAATGAATGAATTTTATATGTTAATGAATGAATGTTATATGTTATTAATGGATGAATGTTATATGTTATTAGAGGATGAATGAATGATTAATGTTATATGATCGGGTATGGGGAATTGAGAGTGATGTAAGGGGGGGAGGGGGGGCAAATGAACTTCCACCTTCATGTGGTTGGCCCTGTTAAGTAGAGAATATTAAACTATTCTCGAAACAAAGAGAAGCTCAATCAGGTAATACACTTTTCAATATTTCATTATGCTCCACTTTTAAGCTTATACGATTTTCATTAGTTCTCTTTGCTTCAATATGTTACCCTTTGTACTTATTTTAATTTTTAACACATGTCATATGTTACCTTGGATGACAACTTTTGCAGGGGAAGCTATCCACAGACGGATCATGCGTCAGACAGATTACTTCAAGAAATTGCGTAAGGTTAGTACTTCTCTTGGTTGCATAATGGTTGAATCTTACTAATTCTTGTAAAGGTATGATTTGGAAGGACAAAAATCAATGAAAATGTTGATTCCAACTTGAAAAGGATTGGAAGGACAAGGCTCCAATCAGAAAACTCACCTAATTTCCCTTGTAGGCACAATGTTTCATTTGGAAATTCAAGGATTAACACACATCAAGGACCAATTTTTGTTACATCCATGGATACAAGGCTTGAGCAAAGGAACAACATATTCTCAAAGGAACAATACTCATGATTAGTAGGGAACTTACTATCAAAAATCAGACTTACAACCTCTTGTATTCTCACTATCTTTGATCACTGCCAACATGGATTACAATAGGACTCAAAACACATTCATGGATGCCACTATGTACTTACAAAAATAGTTACATGGCCCTTTACAAGCAATGAAGAAATTTACATTGAAAATCATCAAATTCTAAGGGATCACTATAAAAGAAATCAGTTTTACAAGATTGCAAGGTCACTGTCCTTATGATCATTAACATTTTTCAAGACTCCATGTTACTCACAAAATATTCACATAATATTCTTTTTTTATGATTTCATCAAGGGGCCTTGATAATGTCGTGTTGCTGCTCTGTTCAGAAACCCTCGATATATTTTATTTTTTCTAGTAACCATCACTACAACAACGTATGCCATCTAGTTACTAAACCATTGTCCATTGAACTAGATACAAGAATAATATGCATGCATGGATTGAACATTTGTTGTATTGATTGAATTTTCCTGCCAAAAGAGGGAATTTGGTTGTTCCTTTTTGGTTGAAGCTTAATTATTGCATGACTTGCCAATGCTGATGCATTGACCTTTTTTGTGGTAGTGAATGTAGTCTTTTACAATTATACACCTCAAGAGTAGTTTCCTGTTCAATGACTCATCAAGGTAGAGATCACTGAGAGATTCTGAATAGTAGATAAAAATTTCTATTAGAAAGGCTATGGAGCCATGGTTGCATTGGGCTTTCGTTGATTCTTCTATTTCATCTTCTTGACTCTAACTGCCCCTTTATGGATTTCCATCACCTTTTTTCTACATCAGTTTGAAATAATTAATAGCAGTTGCATAGAGGAACATAAAGGGTGACCTTATTCTATACACATCCTATACACTTAATATGTAAGACTAGAAACAACAATCTAGCTTTGCCAATAATTGAGTACATACACCCCTTAAGTAGAATACCATGTCTCTTATTTTCCATAGCAATGTGCAATAGCTTAGTGAAGTGCTATATCAAGGAAAAAAAATTGGTACAAAATCAATTGTAAATATTTTAATTGCACACATGTTTGCAAATTTGGTTTTATTAAACTCTGGAGTAACTTTTATTAAATTTTGGACGTGATTCTGATTTTGAATTGACTTGTTTTGAGATTTGGAGATACTGACGCCTTATGAATTTGTATGCTCATTTCACAAGGAATAATTCTCATCCTACCTACAACTATGATAACAATTGATTCTTTTGAATGTCAATTTTTTTGTATTGAAGTTTTTTTCTTTAATGTAGTGTTAACAGATGCAAACGCATGTTAGCAGAGATTGTTGTCAAAGTAGTTCTTGTTGTTGCAGATTTGGAAAGAAAGGATGTTAACTTGGATTTGATTAAAGTTGAAGGAAAATTTGGTGGAAGGTTGGAAGATACAGAGCTGGTTGAAGGCATTGTTATTGACAAAGATACGATTCATCCACAAATACCTAAAAGAATTAAGGACGCAAAGATAGCTATCTTGACATGTCCTTTTGAGCCACCAAAGCCAAAGACAGAGCATAAGGTTGACATTGATACATTTGAGAAGTTTGAAGCTTTACGGGGGCAGGAAAGACAATACTTTGATGATATGGTTTAGAGGTGTAAGGTAATCAAAATCTGTCTTCTTACTTCAGAATCGTATCTATTGGATTTTTAGTGTTGAATTTTCTTTATAATTTATTGAATAGTTTATGAACCATGCTATTCCTATTTTGATAATATCATTGTCTATAGTTGAATAGTCTTTTGGAGTTCACTTCTACCATAGTTTTGTCACTTTGTGAGCTGGGATTGCTAGTTGATATCAATGAGATGTCACTTCTGACAATTCTTTAGAAAAACACAGTTTAGAGAAAATAAAAATGAGAGTAGAGTTGAAATGTTTTTAACATGATTTAAAGGTGATTTTAATGCATGTAAATGAAAAAAATCAGTCAATGAACGTTGACCACGATTCATGATTTTGTTTTAAAATGCAATTTTTGCAATCAATTGTGTGGTTTTTCCCATTAATCATGTTTTTTTAGTGATTAATCTTTGCATTTTTTGTGATTAATTATGTGTTTTTGGAAATTAATTGTTGTGTTATTGATGATTTTTTCTTATTTGGTTGAAAGTATTTGGAATTCTTCTCTATCTTGGTAATCTGTACATGCTACTGTAGTAAAATTTTCTATAAAGTGTGCAAATTTGAAATGTGTTCTTTATCGAGGATTACCATAAAGGAATAACTTGTAGATGCATTAATCAACAATAACAATAAAATCAAGAAATCATATAGACTTGATTTACTTGGAGAAATCCTTACGCAAGAAAACTCCATTGGAGAAAGAGGACAAGTATGTATAAAAATTTTATGTACATGAGACAATGTCAACACACCAACACTTTGTGCTTTGACAAAAATCTAGCAGCAACCATGTAACTATAAACAATTGTTTATAAATCATTCACTATTTTAGTCTCCCAATTCATTTATCTTGAAGTTTTAGTCTTCATTCCCCCTATCTTATTATTGGAATTTGATACATCTTTCATAGAGAGAGATTGAGAAACCATCAGATGCTATGTAGATATGTTTACAACAAATTGATAATGTAGTTGAATATAAATTGTTGACAACATTAGAGATGTCCATTCTAGATATATTTTATTTTATATATGCTTCAGTATCATTCTTTTTGTGGCAGATGCATCAGAATTGACAGTGGTAAACTTAGGTCACAATAATCCCCTAGAATTGGTGAGATATATTCCTTAGAATGATCATTGACTTGTATATCTATTTGATGTGAATGCCTTGCAAATTTTTTTTATCCAACTCTCTATTACCAGTGGGCATACTGTTTGTTGCATGTTTACATATGTAGTTGTGGTTTACACTCATGGTTATGATAAGATAATGAAAAGATTATGCTCTATTGTTGGTGCTCAATTTTCTCATCACGGGCTTCAAAGGAATAGATTTGTGACAACAATCATGGTTCTTTAAAATGAACATAGCCACAAGGCTCCAATCAGAAAACTCACCCACACCAATAATAAAATTCCTTCAAATGTATGTAATAGCATACATTTCAACGAATAGTTTTTTAAAAAAAACTGCAAGGTTTCATCGCAATTTCGATGAACATAAACCGACGAACCACTAAAACTTCTAACAAAGTTATTGTACACGCGACTATATTTTCATCATAATGGCATGGGGTTTTGTCACAATTTCAACGAATATAAACCAACGAACCATTAAAACTTATGAAAAATTTGTTGTACACATGATGATATTTTCGTCGTAATGGCATGCTCGACATCGTCGAAATTATGATGAACATTTGGTGTTTTTGTGACGTTTTCGAAGATGCATTTCGTATTGTGTTGTGGTTATTTTTGGTTGATAGATGGATGAAGTTCGCATCGATTTTCCAACGAATAAAAGTTGGTCGTGCAAGCGATGAAAATCTAGCGATAAAATTTATATGAGTGTTTCATTGGTATTGCGACAATAGTTTGTCGATATGTCAACAAACATTCGTCGGAATTTGGAGTCAAATATAGTAGTGTTGGTGTTCTTCTTTGTTGTCCCTTCTCCTTACTTTCATTCTAGTTGGGGCCCCTGTTCCTCTCGGGGTCTAGTTTTTCCTGTTCATTCTGAGTCTAGGATTGTGCCTTTGTTGGCATGTTGGCCTATGTTTTGATTTTCTGCTGTGTTTTTTGGGGTTGTGCTCACTCTGGTTGAGGGTTTGTTGCACCCTATTCTCATTGGCTGGAGTCTATCTTTGCTACCTTTGTGCTGAAGCAGAATGGTTTGTTTGAGTTTTTGCTACTGGAGTTGTCTAAGGATGATTTGGGTTCTCTGGCTTCTCCTTTTTTGATATAGGCTAGGTGGTTTTCTAAGTTTCTCTTTTTGTCCCAGCGGGTTGAGCCCCCTCAGGCTCAGTGGTTTTCTTTTGATGATTGTTGTTTGTAGGAGTTGGCTTCTTACCAAGTTTTGCCTAAGGGTGGTATGGCTACTTGTTCTGCTACTACTTTGGTCTTCTTCCTGAATCTTGGAGGTGGAGTTGGGAGGAAATTATCTATGGCTTCCTTAGTTGTTGATCCTGCTGAGGTGGACGCTTCTCCTATGGAGGTGGAGGTTGAGGGTGTTGGAGTCTTCTTGCGGTAGTGGATGTGGTGGGCATATCACTCTCTCCTATAGAGGGGAGCTCCTTCATGTTGAGGTGGTTTCAGAGTTGGCTTCCTGGTTCGAGTAGTGGCTTTATGCTCACTGGTTTACTGTTCTCTTCATCTCCCCTATTGAGGTGGTGTTTTTGGATATTCCCACATTTTTGCTTAGGGGTCTGTTGGTGTCTTACACCATTATGTTGATCATCTTTCCTGGCTTAGTGGTGTATTCCATGAGCAGTTGGTTTGTTGATGCCTGACTGATGTAGGCAAGTTCTTTGTGTAGCTAAAAGGGTTTTTGGTCTCAGTTAAAACCAAGTTGTTTAAGGGTTTCAGACCCTTGCTTGTTTGTAAGTTGCAACATGTAGTCATGTTAATATTTTAGAGGTTGTTGTGAAGCTGTTTTTGGTTTATGGTTTATCTTATTTACAGCTTGCTTTTCTTTGTACTGGGTTTCGGGCCCCATCAAAACCCGTTTTTTACCCCTAATGAAAAACATTATGTTATTTTAAATAATTACATTGGACCAGATAAATATTAAAAAATAGGTAATTGCTCCCACCAACATTGCTAAAAATAGTATGACAACTGGATTCCTTGTCGCCTAAAACTGGTTTACTAAATATAGTATGGGAGAAAACACCAAAAATGCTCCAAGAAAGGGTAGTACACAACTCTCAGCTGCACCATGCTAAATAAACGGTCACAAAATTTCCTTAACCACACCTCATTAGCCTATGGGAATGACTTAATAGGCTAACTCTGCCAAATTTTTGAATAGGCTAGGAAGGGGACTGTAATCTCCCCATTTTTGGAGTGATCACCATTCAAGAGGTTGGTTAGCCTATTATCCATTCCCGAAGGCTAAAGGTGGAGAAAGGGAATAATATTAAATTAATTATTTATAAATTTATCTCAAGGTGTGTGCCATACTGAAAACCTCCCCCATGAGCTATCATACTTCCCTTCTCAAGGCTGCCAGTCGTATTGATTAGAGAATTGTTGTCTATAATGATTAACTTAGTCCTTTTCTTGAAGAACTCAGGTCTAGAAACTAGGACAGCATGATGTCTATCCAAGGAGACAAAAGCGCAAAGGGACTTCTTCAAATCTGAGTTGAGATTGTGTGTGCCAACATCAGCCCTTGCTGCCCCATGGGATATATATGCCATCTCTTCTCTCATAAATATAAATTGAGCCTTCAATTGGCTCATTGACCAAGGTGTCTCATCAATCCAATGACCCAACTCATGTGCATGATATGAAATTTCAGGATTGTTCTTAACAACAAACCTCTCATCAAGTAACCACAAATCTGGGTGCTCTTCATCCTTGTCCATAATAAGAAGACCAAAATTGTGATCATAGCTTTCTGAGGTTTCTTCCTTTCCTTTCCTTGTATCTTCTTCATGGATAGGTTGCTCCTCCATGAGTGTGGTGTAGGGGCACCTTATGGATCTCATGCCTCCATGAGGCAACTTTGGGATTTTAGTTTAAGGTTGATGATTTAATGATGTAATAAGGTCTCATAGACCATTTTCAACATGTTGTAGGCGCTGGGAGGTCTTTTGGGTTTATTTGGGCAAAAAAATTGCAAAATATTGTAAAAGTTGTCAAATTGCAAAAAATGTCAAAATTGCAAAATGCAACTTTGGTAAGTTGAAGAGTCATAGTAGTTTTAAAGTTGGTTTGATTCATTTTTTTCATTTGGGGAAGTTGAAAAACATTTAAATAGGCCTTGTGCATCATTGCAAAGGTGTTTTGTGGGTTTTGAAGAAGAATTGAATTAAAAATAATGTTGTTTTCTTGCAATTTCCATCATTTGTCTTTGTTGCAGGCCATTGTATGACCATGTACAATATAGGAACCCACTTATCTTTCATTTTAGATGAAATTTATTCAAATCTAATTTTCAATGCAATTTTTTTTACTCAATTTCATTAAGTTATGCAAAAAAAATTACAATTTTGGTAGAAATGGTTAAATTCTTATTTAAGGGGGGCAACAAGCATTCAAAAATACATTTCTCCATTTATAACCATGGGAAACACCTGAAAATTGGTGAAAAGGTAGATATATATATACACTAGAGGATACCAAAGCAACAAGGTCAGGAAGAAGGTTTTGGGCAAATATTATGATGCCCTAGGTTGTCACAGTCTTGATTTTGGCCATCTGGAGAGCCATAGGTGTAGGGTTTGAAGAAAAACAATTGGTAAAGCATGGAAATGAATTTTATAGCATGTGCAAGTATATTAATTTTTTTTTTTTAGTATTGGAAAAGCTTGGAAGGTTCTGGAAGTTTTATTTTCAATAACCCCCCTTGTGCAAGCATGAAGTTGCTTAAATCCGAGTTTTTGTGAATTGGGTGAGTTGTAGTTGTTTCCCTTGCTTGAAATTGTGGAATTATACTATTTAAGACCTTTTTAATGCATTGGAATAGGGATTTTAAGTTGGTTAAGGGTTTGGATTGGTGTTGGTTTGTAAGAGTGGCCTAATTGGCCTAACTACACAAGCGTAGCAGTCATATTTTGAGGGGTTTGGTCCAAAGGAACCTATAGTGGTTTTAGGATATGTTGGATAACATTAAAATTGGTATCTAAAAATTTAAAGACAGCCCTAATAATATTTGGGTGTCAAAAGATATGGTAGTTTGTTCTTAAGTGGAGGTATATAAGATTAGGGAGTAATGGTGAAGGGATTATCATTAAACTTTGTCTTTGGTATTTTGGGTGATGGAATTATGTTTGGTTAGTAATTTTAGCCATGTTTAATGTCTAAACAAATGTGGTTTGAGAGTCTTGATTCATGGAAGCATGTTGAATCATTTGAAATCATGTTTTATTGAAGGAAAAGTATAAGCATTTGAGTGATCAGTCTAAGAATCTAGTTTTGTGTTTTTGTGGAAACCTTTATGTGAACCCTACTTTGCATCAGAGTTCTGGTCTAAGAGGTTTTACTTGCTAAAAGTTGTGTGCTCTTCTAGTTGCCATAGCTGTCACAAAACTAATCCATACCTTCACATCCTTAGTTGATATGATCTTTTCTCCCATCCAACTCCATGGTGTTGTATCCATAACAAACCAAACATTATCAAATTGTAGGATCTTATTGTTAGGCAATCTCTTAGTCTCTACAATCAACTCTCTAAGGCATAATGCCTCATATAATCTTGAAAAATGTTCCTCCATTGTGTATAATGTATGTTCAAACCAAATGAAATCACTTACATATCCCTCTACATGTGTAGGTATAATACTAGTGGTTGATCCACCAAGTGTGTACCTAATATCATCTCTAATTTGAGCCTTCAATAGGTTCTCTAAAAGAAGAAACTTATGAACCTCCTGATGCAAACTAGATACACAAACATAATTTTTTGAATCATGCTTCTTCTCTTGTTCACACTCATCTACATGTTCTTCTTGTTTTCTTACCTCAAGACAATCCTCTTTTGCATGCTCAACTTCTACACATTCTTCCCTTGGAAGAAATAAAGATCAAAGATAGGCTTCTCTTCGTTGTCTTGTTCGATCTATATGATTGAATTGTTCCTTGATTTCTTGAAGTTGTTGTCTTGCTTGGGCAGCCAACAACTTTTCCTTCTTAGCTCTTTGTAACCAACCATCACACAAGACTTGAGTTATCTTGACATCCTCCATGGTATGATGTATAAAATCAGAACCTTTGTGGCTTGAATCCACAATACATTCCTTGTGTTTGACACACAAAACTTCAATGCTAACATTGGAAGACTCTATAACAATATGATCTTAATATGATTTATCTATAACCTCATAATTATGTGATGATAATGGATTGATGTTTGTAATCAGAAAATCAAAATTATCATCATACCTATTTGTGGTGTCTTCATGTGCATTCCTTGTCATTACTATGCAAATTAGATGAGATAATGCTATGCTCCATTAATGGATCATCAAAAGAATCTATACCTTCATGTTGCTAATCAATCATTGCTAATTTGGCAATCTCCATAATAGCATCTCCTTCAACCTTGTTGTTATCATGCAGACTCATGTGTCCCTTGCTTGTAGATGCATGAAGTGATTCTTCTTTATCATTCTATTGAGGTAAACCCATAAGCATGCCTTTGTCTTCTTTAGAAACTCCACGTGTATGACTAGGTGTCCAAACACCTCGACATGTGAATCAATGTTGCTCTCTCCTCAACTAGTTTTTACTCACGCTAGGTTCACCTGTAGGTTGCACATCTCGAAGAAGAAATTCTTCTTTTTTTCCTTCTTTTCTTTTTTCTCTATATTGGTAAATTTATTTGCATTAGTGTTTGCTTTCCTTTCCTTTGCAAACATAGGATCTAAAATTTCTAGATGTTGTAGAAGCTTTGTCAAATTCTTGTCATAGTTTCATTCATCTTGTTGGAATGCAAGAATTTATGATGACTCTTGAAGAACCACATTGCGTACAAGTGTTGTCATCAAGTAGTACTTGTCTTTGTATCATAAAATCATTTCTTGATCACACTTGGAGAGGATATATGGTATATGAAGGAAACATCACGGAGCATGTAGAAGACAGTAGTACTTCATTTTTGTACTAGTGGGTTTTGAGTTACATCACAAGGATAGAGGTTTGTTCTACTTACCTGAGAAAATAATTTTCAGCCCTAGTTCATTGGGTTAGAATTCTCACTTTGGTGATAGATGGTTGTTTCATACTAGATAGTACAACACTTTTGCATAGCTACCATGAGTACCAACATAATAAGGATCCATTTTAATAAAAGTCCAATTTAACTTAAAATTAATCAAATCTCATCCTTTGATCTACAAGTTAATGGAAGGTGTAAAGACATACACAAAAGGGTATTGTAGTAAGAACCACCAAATTAGGGCCAAAAAAGGGTTGTTGAGGGTTTACATATAGATTGTTTACTCCATGAAATCAAGGCCCTTGATCACATATTTATACCTTAACTACTTTTGAATAAAACTATAACATGAAGAATCGATTAGATAGAGTTGTTAGGGAAGGGGGGAGGATATTGAGCCAATATTTTTCCATCCATTTGTGGAATGTGAGTTTCTTAACCAACTTATGTAAAAAAATTCATGCTAAAGTTATAGAAAAAATTTGGGTTGAGAAAAATTTAACACTTTCAACTTATAGTCTTAGTTATAAGGGTGGGTGCTCAAGAGAAATGTGGATATCTCCCAAAGCCATAGCTTGATTTTTACCACTTAGACATTTGGGTAGGGAGAATTTATGTTTGAGAAAATCTCCTTTTTTGAAACCTTCTCTAGATTAACTACAACTACCTATTTAGAATCAAGATCTTCCCCCGAAGTTGCAAGTTTCTCTTTACAAAAGGAGTTGCACAAATGATATGGATTTTTGGCATCTATACATGCTTGCAAAGACCCATTGCTAATTTTATCTAAATGTATTTGATGTTTCTTTTTACACTCCTCAGAGAAAACTTGTGATCATTTTTTTGAAGAAGAGGCTTCTAATATATTAATTTGAAGTTCATCTTTAGACACACCTAGAAAAGTAGCTCTTCATCAACATCCTTTTCCACATCCTCTTCATCTTCATCTTCTCCCTTTTACTATATTAGATTCAAAAAACCCCTTCTAACGTTTACCTATCTCCTCCCATTCCTCCTACTCTACATTTCAAATTTTGAGTATAAAGTATACATTTCTAAACATCTATTATTTATCAAAATATTACACTACTATATTTGAATAGAAATTCCAACGAATATTCGTTGAAATTTTGACAAACTATTGTCGAATTTTCAACGAAACACTATTTTCAATTTCGTTGGTGGCATTTTGTCACTTTAATGACCAAATTTTATTCGTCGAAACCACAACCCAACATCGTCGGTCAACACCACAAAATTTTTTGGTGGTTTTCATTGCAAAATCGATGAAACTTCGTCCAACTATCGACGAAAAAAAAGTTGCAGAGTGCCATTTGAAAGCATCGAAAAAACAACAAACTTATCGGTTTTTCGACAAAGAGGAATTGACATTGTGACAAAAATTCCGTCGGAGGTATAGCAACCTCATCACAATTTCATTTTTTTCATCGGACTGGTTCATCGAAATTTTGATGAAACATTAGAGTTTAAAAATAATAATAATAATAATGGTTATTACGAGGAAAAACACTTCTATACATGACTATATTTTGATTAAATTAACTCATACCTTTCTCTTTAAATTGCTTGATTTGATTTGTCACAACTACATATTAAAAAAAATATGATTATTGTTGTTGTAATGGACTAAATTAGGTGCATAGTGTTGATTACAACTATTAGATGAGTTTATAAAAGGTTGAATTCTTTGACAACTTACAAACAACCACATGTTACAATCTTCATATGAGCTATTTGTATGAGTTACAATGTCGCATCCATTTTGATCTATACCAAGGGCCATTTCAAATAGGGCATCTAAGGTAATTAACTCATCTAGCCAAAATCTAATCTAACTTTCAAACTAGAAAACTAGACCCCATAGATAGTGTTCTTTAACATTTTAATCATTGAACAATTGATTTTCACTTTTCACTCTTTGACACCATTAAAAATCTATGATCAAATTGTAAAATAGACTCAGAGTGTTGTCTTTAACTTCTACAAATTGAAGTAATGGATCTTGTGAAGCCCATTGCGGATCAAATTGTATCACAAAAATATTTTCAAATTAAGCCCATGACCATATGGAATTAGGTGGAAGATCTACATTCCACTGAAATTATTTGCATTGGTGTGTGTGGATGAATATAAAACACTTAACATCCTCCTACTAAATATTAATTTTAATTCTTAGTTGCTCATAAATTTTTACATGTTCTAAAGCAATTTGACCTCTACGAGGAAAAATGGTAAGATTACTATATGCATGTTTCAGAATCTTATAGAAATTCCCAAGCATAGAGAAAGGGCTAAGGATTGAGCTTAATCTCCAAAACATCTAACTGATTAAAAATTTGCAATAAACTAACATGCCTGAAAACAAGTACCAAAAACACTCCACTACTATATTTGACTAGAAATTGCATTTGGTTTGTTAAACATGGCCCCTAGTACAACTATTAGAGTTTAGGGTTTAGGGTTTAGGGTTAACTAGTTTTTTTTTTATTAGACTATGAACACCTTATGTATCAAAAAGGAAGGCTCCTACAAAAATAAGGTGACCAACCCTTTTAGTATGGAAAATGTGTATAGTCCTACTTGAAAAACTAAACAAAATAAATTCATAGTTCACAAACATGTTATCTATCCAAATGCCCATAAATCAAAGATTCGCTTACATAATTGGCACATAATGTTTTATGAAAGTTGTTCAGGCTCTTCACAATGCTTTTCCAGTGACCAATCAAATTTTGTTGTGCTACTACAAGGGCATGAGACCTAGAAGATCCTTTGATCAAACCCTCTCTAGATGTTCTTGGTGCCTGAATACAAAACATAAGGTAATGGAATTTGTAACTAAGTGTAATATATTTTCCATAAAAAATAGTCCACCTTCAAATAAACTCCATATTCTAGTATTTTTTAACATCCCTGACTCCATCCAATGCAGAATAATATAAAAGACATTAATAGACGCTGATGGTCTCCCATTTCTAATAGTCTAAAGATATCAGGGGGTTAAAATTTTAAATTAACAAGAGAAGTTCAAAGTAATTGCCATTATTTATTTTTTCAGTCAACATTGAAACAATTCTAATTAAGAGATGTCAACAAACCTAAATGCATAATCCAAGCAAAGGAGAAACTTCCTTCTCCAAATTGTCACGGATCATTCCATAATTTTTTTCTACATAGGATGTAAGTTGTTGCTTAAAAAGAAAAGCTAGATATTTTTAGTTTACTTGTCATGAAGCATCTAAACCACCAATTGTCACACCATTTCCAAATGAGAGCCCCATGCTTGATGGACTTGTTCAAAAACCCTATTAAAACAATGTAAAAGATGTTAAATGTAACTAAATACCAACCATAGTGGTTCAATAATATGGTAATTAAACAAAAAAAATCTTACACTAGCTATCCTTCCAAATAAACCAGATGAAGATGATCTGCGACATTGAGGGTTCATGACAGCTGCACCACTTGCTTTTAGTGTGTGTTGTAGGAACAAGAGTAAAGTAGATGCATTTGATAACCAATAATCCAAAACATCATTGCTCTCTCGAGTCTTTAAAATACAAAAAACATTATGTCAGCATTAAATTTTTTTGGAAGAGTATTCATGGAGAAATCCAATAAGATTTTAATATGATTCGTTGATAAGTGATAGTTGATAAGAGATATACATTCTCACATAAACTACTCAGAAATGGGGAAATGCATAATCAATGATACCTCAATTGTTGAACCAATCGTTTGAATGATACGATAAAAAAAACACTTGTTCTTTCAACTTCAAATGAACGTCATTGGAGAAGTGACTTATAGATGACATGCAGCTATAGGTCGTCCATTACTAAAGCCAACATCTTCTGTAATACACTTGATCAATGCATCTTGATTTTCCTGAAACCAAAATAACAAAAAAATGTAGTGTAAGGGAATAAAAAAATTGCCAGAGCTTTATAATATAATGTGCCTAAGCAAAAAAGTGATATAACTGGAAATACAAATAGAAGAGATAGATAACCCTCTAGAAGGTTAGAATGATATACTTTTTTCCTGTGAGTGAGAGTCTTTTGTGGCCTCTTCTCTCCATCAATGAGCTCTTTCAAGGCAGACATAGGAGTCTATGAATTCTGCCAAATACATCTTTTGGTTAAAATATTATTGAAAAATAATATTACTTATTTAAAATCAAGAGAAGGAGATAACTAAAATTATACATAAAAATATATAATTTGTTTATATTGGAGAACCATGAGTGTATGATCATAATGACATTTACCAATTTAATGCACAAAAATGGACAATACACAATGACAAGTGGAAACTTAACCTCCTTTAGTTAACATCACAAGCCAAACTAGCTTTGGTCTCTACTAAACAATGTTGCAAGATCATTGTCCACACAGAGAAATTTATGCTTCTCATAGTCCACAAATGCACCTACACAAGTGAGTACACACAATAATAGTGCTCACAAATATGCCAACCCCATTGCAGAAAGAAAGGTTAGACAAGATATTGCAGCAATATGAAGACATATTTGAAGAATGCGAGTCCAATATAATGTGCAATATAACACCAAATAGATTTGAAAATGCCCTCTCCTAAATATATATTTGTATCACAATTCTATGAGGAGAATGATTAACTTCAACATCAAACCCAAGAGCTACTAAATCAAGCACTAAAGGATTGTCATATTGAATGTATGAGGTCAATGGGCATAAAAGAGGAGTAAAGCACATACCTAGTAGGCTTGAAAGAGAAAATGTCAATATTCAAATGACACTCAAATCGATTGCTCAAAGAAGACAATCACCATACATATATAAACATCAGTCACCTAGAAGGACTATCAACTAAGGATAGTAAAAGATAGTCATGTAAAGGGTAGATTCAAAGGATGACAGTCCACAAGCATTTCAAACAAGTATAGTGGAAGTCACCCTCACTAAGTGAGAAATGATGGAAATAGTTTAGAGTCTTCAAGAAGATGCCAAATCATTAGAGGTAGAAAATTATTTAAAAGACAATCAATAATCAATAAAGGATGGTCTTAACAGTTAAAACAATGTATGAAAATATCAATAAAATGGACTATGAGATGAAAGATCAACAATGCATAGTGAATTGATGAATATGGGTGGAAGTGCACAATCTTTACTTCAATCTTTGAAGAAACTTGAGAATGCAGAAAGATTTAAAGTCTGAGAAGAAATTTGGATTTGCTTCGATCTTTGAGGGAACTCTAGAAAGCAGTAAGTTGTAAAATGTGAGGAGAAAGTTGGGTATCCTTCCTTGAATTTTATTGGTAAGTTTACTCGTAGAGCATTGAGGTTGGTATGAAGTAAGATTTTGTGTTCCACTTTGCTATAGCAGTACCTATAGGTGCTTAGGGTCATGGTGTGTTTTTTTTGTTTATCAACACATCTCTTGTGGGTACTTCCTGCATTTGTTTTATGCACATTAGGATATCTTTTGTGAATAGTCCCTGCATTTGCCTTAGGAAAATTGGTATATTTTTTATGCATGCTTCTTGTGTTTGTTTTAGGAAAATCAATGTAGGAAAATAACATCCAAAAACAAATGCTTGGTTACTCGGGTGAGCAATAAGTATTTTATTTAGTTGTAAATTGGCTATTCCAGCTACTAACCTTTAAAGTGTTGGTCTGAAGGCATGTAGGTGGAGGAGCTTCATTTTCTTCAATAAGTTCTATTGCTTTAGCAATAGGGAACATCTAAAGTTTGGAGACCACAATTTACAGTCATTCAACACAATATCACCTCATTTAACTTTATTCTAAAATTCACTAAGCTGCAAACAAAGTGCTAAAATGGCAATCAAACAAAGCATTGGAATAGATAATAACGACAAAATTCCAAAAATTCAGGCTTCAACCTCAAGGAAGGTCTAGATCAAATAGTCATTGTAGCCATAATATACAGACAAATCTTCAACAAGCCGCTTAGTATAGTCCTTCCGACTAGACCCTTTTTGCCTTAAAGCTTTGAAATTGGACATAATTCTAACAACTGATAGAGAAAGGATCGATATGTATCATTAATGAACACTATCAAACATAGACCAAATAGATGAAACAAGTGATACCTTGTAATCTTAAAAACAATGCAGCAACAATCAAAATTAAAACATTACCCTCTTTTTTTCTCCTCTTAAGGTTTGGGAGGTCAGGTGGGCGCTTCCCCTCTTCTTCAAGCTCCTAAAAATTAGTACAAAACATATGACCAAAGGTAAAGAATAAGAAAGCGACCGTCATAACCCAGTTCCCTAAACCTTCTAAACCTTCAGTTTCACCTTGACATGTATACAAAATAAAAAATGCTCAAGTAGATGTGTCCCCATGGAGTCAATATGGTATGAAACATATATGTGGGCTTTTGTGACAAAAAATGTTCAATTCAAGCATTCTACATCTCACTTAGACCAACAAGAGAAAACACAGATAAGAAAGAGACAAGTATTTATTGAACCAAAAGACACAAAGAGATGGAGAAATTATATTAAATTCGATGAATAACCAAAGTATTCAAGAATTTAAAATAGCTAACAAAGCATTTGGGATAAAAATGGAATTTATGATCATATTGAGCACTAAACCGTAAACCCAAGGAAAAATTCAAGCACCGAACAAAATTTATTGTTATTCTTGCAAAACTTCTCAGACATCTAATCAACTACTTATATACATGCAAATCCTTTCTTGGGCCTTCCTAGATATATCCAAGATCATAAGGCTTGGATACAACAATATATGTAGTACATACTCATGTATTGAATAAAGTTCTCTTCCTAGTCTATATGTTTAAGAATTTTAGGAATGATGAATAAATATAACATAGTATAAAGAATGATTTTTAATGATGGTTGTTTTAACTTACATGCCCCTTTTCACCCTCTATTCATTGTAAACTATGCATAACTTGAACATATTAAAAATAGCCCACATTGACATTGTATGCCACACTAATCCAACCATATGACAAAAGATAAGCGATATAGCCTTTTGAATGAATTTAAGTAGAGAAATTTTTGCATACCTACATATGGTACAAAATTTCATGGTTAAGTGGAGCCTCCCATCAACAACAAGATCCAAATATTTGTGTATCTATCTCAATCGAGCCTCTAAACCCTTCAAATTTGTCAATTTTTCAACTAACCTATTATGCACAAAAGTCAAATTTTAGAGTTATGTCACCACTTAATAAAAAAGAAATAGAGTTTTGAAACCAAATCCACACACAAAAAAATATGGTATTCATACAAAGCCATACAAACAAACTAAACTCAAAACATTGGAATGGAAACAATTTCAAATTATGATGCAAAGCATGGATTCACTTTACTCAACTGGAGGCACATTTCACAATAATGGGTTCTTCATCTAAAACATCTATACAAGGTTCAAATAGTAAAGAGATTGATGAAAAAGAGAGGAGTTAAAAAGATACTTGGATGTAGTTGGATTGAAGGCCATAAACTAGTACATGTTTTTCTATGTAGGAGACATATCACATCCACAAACATGGCAGGGCTATGCAAAGTAGGAGAAATTGGATTGGAAAATGAAGGCATCAGGGTATAAAGAATCATTTTTCTGCCACCATAGTGAAAATTTAGCACTTTATTTCATCTTTGCATATTGGTTTGATGCTTCAAACGATGCATTTCTTATATTAAAAAGTGCATTACCTTATTGAGCTTCTCTTTGTTTCGAGAATAGTTTAATATTCTCTACTTAACAAGGCCAACCACGCGATGGTGGAAGCTCATTTGGCCCCTCCTCCCCCTCACATCACTCTTAATTCCCCATACCCAATCATATAACATTAATCATTCATTCATCTATTAATAACATATAACATTCATTCATTCATCCTGCATTAATAGCATATAACATTCATTCATTAACATATTCACATTCATTCGTTCATCCATTAATAACATATAACATTCATTCCTTAACATATAACATTCATTCTTTTAGTTTTTATATATTATCAAAAATATGGCTGTCATAATATGATTACATCACTTTTTTTTTGTTTCTTTTTTGTAGCTAAAAAAAGCTGAAGTGGAGTATCGTTTTCTAAATCATCTATCCCCTTCAGTTGTTATGAGCTCTGCTCATGATCTTAATGTATGGCTAGTCGTTTACTCATGACGTGGACGCCGCTGCAAGGGGGGGTTTGCTGCAATAGCAAAGAATTGTTAAATTGATTTATTTTATTATTATTGTTACAAGTATTTCAATAATTAAAAGAACATTAGAGTGGTGCTCTTTATCTAATGGGGCCACATCATGTTCCTAATCTTGTCTTATAGCCTCATGCTCAACATGTTGAACACCCTCTAAATCCTGATCTGGAGTTGAAACATGAAAGGTTACATTAATTAATACACCAATTGCAATTAAATATGTTTAAAAAAACATTAGAGCGGTCCTCTTTACCTAATGGGGCCACATCATGTTCTTGATCTTGTCTAGCTTAATCATGCTCAACATGTTGATCACGCTCTACATGCTCTAAAGTTGAAACATGAAGGTTACATTAATTAATACACTAATTGCAATTAAAGATGTCTAATTATATTAATCCATACTGTGTTTTGTATAGCACATGAATACATCCAGTATGGGGATGCACACCATGACCTTTATCTGCAAGTTGTGCTCCACCCTCACCAGGCTACATTCCAACGTCATGTCCAGTATTATCATTGCTTGCCCGTTTAAAACAAATAGGCACATAATTACTTTATGGTGGAAATTAATATTGAATAGATTGCACAAGTATTAAATTTTAAATAAACTTCATTAAGTTGATTTACCTATGTGTCGGATGTAGTGGAAGCTTGTGTTTTCCCAGTCAAGAGTCTTAGACATTCAGCCAGGGCTCCATAGCCTTGTTGGAAGGCAATCTCCAAGTCCTCTTCTGTGGGCACTTTATTGAATTCAAAGCCCTGCAGTTTTGCATAAGATCATGAATTTTGCTTCTATGGTGTGATGAAACCAAAATTGTTTGCAATTTATTATTTGGATGCAATATTTCATTTATTGATACTTACAATTCATGCGGCTAATTTCATATAACCACCAGAGCCAAGTTTGTGTTGCCCGTGTTTTTCTATTTTTGCCTTTGTTGCCTTCGATGTGTCGGGTAGCCTATGAAAAGTTTGAAATACATTACATTATGTAAAAGAAAGAGTAATCAGTATATAATTACATTTTTTATAGTATCACATACCTTTCTTAGCCTGGTGGTGTCTTTCCTTTTTTTCTTTTCAGACTTCTCCTTTCCATCCGACACCAGGTCCTTTCACTCCCTCTCCGGAATCATGGGGGGACACTCGTACTTTTTGTTGTTCTCTAAATGTGACCTATATTGGTCCCTCACATACTTTAGATAGGTACCAGCTTTCTTAAGGACCTTTTTTTGGTTGAATGTGTTATTATCGAACAACACAACTAAATGGTTAATGAGCTCATCTTTTAAATCTTGATTTTGGGCATTCCACTGTGTACGTATGGTTGGCCCAAATATCTCCAATGTAATATCATTTAGATGTTTATAAAAAACATCATTTCCTGCAAAATGATCATGGGATCATTATTCTAAAAAGAGTGATCAATAAGTAAATTTCAATTGGATTATATATAATAATAATAAAAACATTTTAAAGTACCTGGGACCTTCTCTATCTTTATGGGAATGAAATCCTCGGTCACCATAAATGTGACTGGAAATGTTCCCGTACTAGTAATATGGGAATATCTAGGAAATACTACTAAAACATCACCAGTACTAGTGGCCTCTGCATCCCCAGGTACATGTCTTGGCGAATGTTCTGACATGTGTTCGCTGCTAGAGGGTGCACTACCCGATGTCTGCATGCTATGTGTTGCTGACATTTCAGTCGATACTATAGGCATAGATGATGGGGTCGGATGATGTGATGTGTGCGCAAAAAGATCAGGATTGACACTTGTACCAACCCCTACTCCCCAGACAACACTTGTAGTACTCTGATCATGGCCAACAACATCATGAGGACGCAAAAAATCTTGTAAAAACAACACATATTTTAGTTCATGACATAAAATAGTACAAAATATAGAACCATGAATGAACTTATGTTATAATTAAATATTTCATGACAACTTACTTGCAATTTTTGTGCTCTCTCAATCAATATTTTAACTATTTCTCTTATCTCATCTATTTGAGGCACTATGAATAACAATTGAAGGATTTCTTCATTGCATTTTTTTTGGGTCTTCCTTATTATATTTAGAGGGTTTGCGGAATATGTGATGTCATCATCACATAATAGTGACTGCACCTCCCTATGGATGCTCTCCTCTACTGTCGGTGCCTTTCCCCGATCAGCCAACTACGACAAGAATATTAAAAACATTATCGAAATTAACCCAATAAACTTATGAAAAAACATAATAAAACATTTTACTCATATCTAATTTGTACGATTACAATGAGGTAAACCTATCAGGTAGAAGTGCCTGAAGATTCATCATGATCTATGCTCTAGGTTGAAGCCTTCCTTGTACGATCAATGTCCTACTGTGACAAAAATTAAATATAAAAAAATATTACCAAAATGAAACCAATAGACTTATGAAAAAAAACATAATAATAAAATGGTATATTGGAGTCATTAATTGGAGGTTGGGTAAAATGGTATATAGTAAATACCACCCCCATAGTAACTATGTTTGTATCTATGTGATTCAAATTTTAATCGATTAGCAACTCTTCCCCTACAATTATTGATTTTATCGCACATACGAATACACGGTTTCCTTCGTGCACCTCGAATATGCAATTGGGTTGCTTATTTGTTGACCCAGGTCATGTACTGTTTATAAACCCTACAATATTCCTTAATGCTTTTGGCCTTTCGTCAATGTACATAGCCACTCCTTTATTTTGATCCTTATCTTTTAGTTGTATATAATTTGCTGATAGTGCATACCTACCCATACTTCGTGTATATCGAACCAGCTGCATCCAATCTTTGTAACTGTAACAGGGTCCGAAAAACTCCATCAATTCAATAAATTTAGCGTAATAGACCTTTATGTCATCCATGCAAAATAGGCCCAAACCATGTAATGACAATGGTGCTATGTGATATATCCTCTCGTTGACACAAAAATCAGTGTTTATTGGAAGAAGTTCCTTGGGTACCCATTGTTTCCATAGATGTTTGTATCTCAAGGGAACCTTGATGTTGCCTATGCTCTCATCATCATAAGAACATGACGCCCCTGCAGCAAGAAAAAATTTCATGCGTTAATTTACGAAAAAAAATTCTAATCTTTTGACCTCTAGTTGATCTCCCTCTTTTTAGACCTACTACATGTCTCGCTTTCCTCTTCTCTTCCTGAATTTCCCTCGCTCGAGGAAGACAAACTTGACAAATACCTATTTGGTGGTACCTTCACTCATAAGGATTTTGGATGAAGTTCTTCCATGGTGATGCGATCCCAAGGTGACATTATGATTAATCTATTATTTCATCGCTAGAATTTGATAGGTTATAAGGTAATCAAGTCTTGATAGATTGCAAGTTATTATTATTACCGTCCAAATGTTTCCATCACAAATCAAATCAATGTATGAAGGAGACTATCCCTTGCAATTAATGACTTTAAAATTTCATTATTTTACAACCTAACACAAACATGGAGATTGGGAGATGTTGTTCATAGTAGCTGAGGCTATGGAAGCCTAAAAAACCTAGACTGAGTGATGAATTTTCCTACATGAAAAATGTATGGCAATGTTCCAAGGATTTTTGCATGAAAATTGAGGGGCAAAGGTAATGAATGATAGTCATTATCAGTCTTACAGTCTCATAGTCTTAATCCAAGTTATTTGATTTACTAGACTTCTACTTAATGTTTTAACTCCCAAACTTTGTAACGAGTGTTAAATGTGACTATGGTCCACCAGTTACACAACCAAGGCCTCCAATGTATTCTCTAATTGTAATCAAATGACTTTTTCTCTTCATTAAAGTAAATAAACTTGAAGAGAAACACCACCAAGTGGTTTATTGGACACCTACATGACTAAAAATAGTAGCAAATTTACATTTAATGCAAATTTAATGCAATTTTCCATTGAATTTTTTTATAGTGTGCAGAAGAATGGTTTCACCATACATAATATTTTGGTTTAATTTGTCTTGAAAAAGAGGAATTAGAATACTAATAGACATAATTCAGGTGCATGTGTGAGGTGGTTCAGCTGTCCACTGATAAACTCCATATGTCTAAGTGGTTAACGGGGAGGGAGTGTGCAATAGGCTTGGTTAAGTCATCATAAGTTTATGCTTTGGCAATAAAAAATGTTTAAGTCATCTTAAATCTTCCTATGTCTAATTGCTAGGAGACTTTTGGTATGTTTCAAGGTAGGATGAGTGGTTGCATCAATGTTCTAGTTCTCTATGACAAGGTTTCAACATCTTCAAATAGTGAAAGTTAGTGGTCATAGTCATCTGAAAAAAATAACATTTTGATTATGTATGATGGTAGGATTTGAGTTGCTCCACTTTTTTTCCCAAGAAACCATATTATTTTTTTGTGAATGGGGGTCAATAATATGTTCTACAATCAATGGAAGACAACTCCATGCAATACATGCATAGCTCATTGGGGAGTCTCTGGTGCAAGAGCACCTACACCTTATGCTCACAAATAGAGCATTAGAGGTTGATCATATAAGTGTCTAGGGAGGTTTGTAAATTTTTTTAATTTTTTAATAAGGTCTAAAAGACCATTTATTGTTTCATTGATTCATATTGTAAACAAGATCAAATATGTAAAGAAATTGTCAATGATGGTCAAATATTGTCAAAGTATGGTCAAATATTGTCAAAGTAGGTAGAATAGGTTTTATTGTAGGGAGTAATGTATTCAAGGTGAATAAGGTCTAACAAGACCATTTTCAACGTGTTAAGGGTGCTTGGAAGTCATCTAGTTGATAATGTAAAAAGTTACAATTGTTGACATTAAAAGTTGTTAAAATTGCAATTTTGCAAAATAATGGGTTGTTAAGTGTTTGTAAGTCAGTTATGGATGTTGGTTGAAGGTATTTGGGGTCTGGGATGATTTAAAAAGCCTTACAAGGCCTGAGAAAAGGTTTTTGGAGGATTTGATACCAAAATTTCATATCAAATACCACGTTCTTGAAGCAATTTTCTATGTTTTTTATTGTTTTCTGAAGTTCTTTTGTGTTGTTCGGATTAGTACAAGCTTGAAATGCTCTAAGATCATTGGTGTAGATAAATATATGTGTTCCATTTCATTTTCATTTTTTTGAAGTGCTAAATCACTGTTTTGTGGGAGAAAACAATCAAATACATGGACTGCCCTGTTTTGCCTGTGTAAGGGTTTGAGGGCTAAAAACAAATGGCATCCACCCACCGTCTTGGAACTGTAACTTAGTGGATTGGTGTGAAACATGGTAGTATAGAGTTTCATTGCATTTAGGGGTCTGTTAAAGCAAGAAACTTGGCATTGAAGTGATGCCCTAGGGCTGACAAGGGCAATTTTCTTATGAATTTGTGGTTGTTAAGTCAAGGTTTGTGAATTTGATGGATGTAACAGTATGAATGAAGGTTGTTTGTCCTATTACAGGATGATTTTGATGTTTTTAAGACAATAGTTGAGTTAGGGAGGTCAAGTATATGGTGTTTCTCTAAAACCCTAGTGTATTGAGGGAAAATGGAGGGTTTTGTAGAACAGTGACAAAAGGGCCATGGCTTAGCCCAACAATGGTTAAAAAACAATTAAGCTCAACCCCATGGACATTCATCTATAATATTTTAAATTCCTACCAACATTTTTTAAGATTTAGCTATATAGTTTTAGATTTATCTGACAAAATGGTTTTATCTATATGTATATAAGTTATATTCACTTGAGAAACTGCAATTTCTCATCATAATAGTTAAAATCTTAGAAGAACAACATGAGATTTCAATCCCATATGGAAGTAGGTATGTATGTATTCCTTGGACAAAGGATGCACCTATGACCCAAGTTCGTAGGGGAAGGATTTGGGAAAAGCTCCAAGGTTTGAAGTGTTCCTAAATTTGATCAATCCTTCTTCAGTATGTTTCAACTAGAGGTTGAATTATGCATTAGATGGTTGTGAACTCAACTTTCCAATTAATATGTTCCCACTATGTAGATTTGAGTCAATGAAAGGAAACCTATCATCAACAATCTTGTCTACTTTGAGATTTGTGGTATTTAGCTTTTCAAAGTCTATTCCAATCTTGAATGAACTTCTAGAGGCATTGTCATTGTGGTTTGCCTTGATGTAAATGTGTGAAAATTCCTCCAAACCTGTCTAAACTAGAATAATCAAAGTTTGTGTGTTAAACAATATGACCTTATGTCTTGAATCAATGACAAGTAAAAGAGGGTATAAGTTAGCCTCAAGAGATATTAAGGTCTATTATTCTAAGAAATAGGATCATGATAAAATTGACCATGACTTGGCTATCACAAAGTTAGAAAAACTTGCTAACTTTGTATTGAACTATAATGAGGTATTTAGTCATTATGATTTTATGGGTGAGAAACTCTTAATAAGTATTAAAGATCTACCTACATATATAATTTAACTTATGTTGAGATTAAGATGGAGTTCCTTATGACCACCTTTCCTAACAAGAGGTAATTAATAGCAAGTATATTGAATATGGTGGATAAATGTATGCTAAGCTTTATGATTAAAGTAATACACAAAATGTGATATACTCAAAAGTAGAATATTTTGTAATATTATATTTATGGATTTAACTTATGTCTACTAACTAATGTATTTTTCAAATAATAATTGAATGCAGTAAACGGCCTTTGAGACCACTTTATGAGCTTGTATTTATGTATGTGGCCAAATAGAGGCGAACTCATGTGGGTTCAATGTTTTACTTGTGATATGGATTTTGATCCCAAGACCTATAGGACCATTATATAATTTAGTGGATCCATTAGGGGTATTGTAATCAAATTAACTAGCCTACGGTGTAAACCCTTCAAACAGTATGCATTAGATCAAAATTTTGATACTTTCTAAGTGTCACAATGTTGAACCAAGATTTATATAGGACTTGACTTCTTAGCATCACAAGTCGGGTTGAGAAAGGGACTCTACAAGGGAATTTCAATCCTGATCAATGGTAGAGGAATCTGTAGCTCTAAGTGTTAGGTTTAGAAGGCAGATATCTAAAACTTAAATGCAGATTTTATCAATAAACCGATAAATAAACCACACACAAAAAATTATAACACGGAGAATTTAATGTGTTTCACCCAATATGGGCTACATCCACCAAACCACAACCATCCAATGATTTTATTATCCAGTGCAAAAAATATTACAATATCGTGAATAATTCCATACTACAACTCCCCATCCCAACCGCTTATAACAAGCTTTTAGAAGCTTCCAAAAATTAGGGTTTACAAAGTTGGTTTTTTTTCTTTTTCAGTGACGAAGCAAAAAAAGGTGAAGATACATGAAGATTGTGCAGTTCTAAAGAGTGTACAGTATAGCATGATCAGTCACCACATACCAAAAATCTCTCACTTGGAGACTGATTAGGCTCCACACCAACACAATCTCCCACTTGAAGACTGATCCTGGACTATACCGTTGCACTTACAACTCCCACTAGAAATAAGCACCTTGGACCCTGCTTCTCTATTATACTTTTAACCATGAAGACCAACTGAAGCTGAAGACGAGCTCAAATTCTCCCTTGTCATTGAATTTGTAAAAATATCCGTTGGATTATCATTTGTATGTATCTTTTCTAGCTTTACCTGTCCATCCTCCAATATTGATCGAATGAAATAATATCTCAGTTGTATGTGTTTGGTTTTAGAGTGCAAGGCATAATTCTTTGCAATATGTATAGCACTTTGGTTGTCTATAAACAAGTGATTTTCAACCTGTGCTTTGCCCAACTCTTCCATGAAAACTTGCAGCCATATCATCTCCTTTGTTGCCTCTGTTGCAGCCACATACTCTGCCTCTGTGGTGGATAAAGCAACCACCTTTTTCAACTGAGAAATCCAACTCACTGTTGTCCTACCAACTGTAAATACATAATCTATGGTACTCCACTTGGTATTTATATCCCCTGCCAAATCTGAGTCAACATAGCTTTGTAAATTAGTATTAGAGCCCCCAAAACATAAAATATTATTGGATGTACCTCTCAAGTACTTGAGAATCCATTTTACCGCATTCCAATGCTCAACTTTGGGATGACTCAAATACCTGCTAACAACTCCTACAACATGTGCAATATCCAGTCTCGTGCATACCATGGCATACATTAAATTGCCTACAGCTGAAGCATATGGTAACTTGGACATTTTTTCTTCCTCCTCTTATGTCTTTGGACACATATCCTTAGTCAATTTGACATGACTAGGCAAAGGTGTGCTGACAACTTTTGCATTCTCCATATGAAATCTCCGCAACACCTTTTTAACATAATCAACCTGAGATAAAAACAACTTCTTGTTTGTCCTATCTCTTGTAATCTTCATACCAAGGATTTGTTTTTCTGCCCCCAAATCCTTCATATCAAATGAATTTGCTAACTATTGTTTTAACTCCTTTAGGTGATCCATGTTAGACCCCGCTACAAGCATATCATTAACATATAAACATAAAATAATGTAGCTATCTTCAACTAACCTCTTAAAGTAAACACAATGGTCTGAATTACACCTGTTGTAGCCTTTCTCAGCCATAAGACTATCAAATTTAAGATACCATTTCCGAGGTGCTTGATTCAAGCCATATAAACTTTTCTTCAATCTGCACACTAGTTTCTCCTTACCTTTGACCTCAAATCCTTGTGGTTGTTCCATATTTATTTCCTCTTCCAAATCACCATGGAGAAAGGAATTTTTAACATCAAGTTGTTCTAAATGCAAATCTTCAACAACCACAATACTTAAAATAGTACGAATAGAAGTTATCTTAACAACTGGAGAAAAGATTTTATCAAAATCAATACCCTTTTTCTGTGCAAATCCCTTTACAACTAATCTGGCTTTAAATATTTTCTTACCATCATCCTCCTCTTTCAACCTATAAACCCATTTGTTTGGTAAATCCTTTTTACTTGCAAGCAACTTGCATAATTCACAAGTCTGATTTTTCAGCAAGGAGTCCATTTCTTCTTCCATTCCATGCTCCCACTGAACCTTGGTATCCACTTGCATAGCTTCATGATAAAATTCTGGTTCACCAACATCAGTTAATAATATAGAATACAAAGAGGGAGAAAATCTTTCTAGAGGTCTACTTATCCTTGAAGATCGTCTAACATTCACTGGAGTTTGTGGTATTTATTTTTGTTCTTGTTGCGGAGCATGAGGAACCATTGGAACATTGTTTCTTGTAATATCATCCAACACTACATAATCATTTTCTTTCTTCTCATGCTACTGCAACTGATCTTTGTACAACACTTTCTCATTGAATATGGCATCCCTGCTTCTCACAATTTTCTTATTTTCAAAATCCCAAAGCCTATAACCAAATTCAACAATGTCATGTCCAACAAATATACATTTCTTTGATTTTGCATCAAGCTTGGTTCTATTTTTAGAATCTACATGTGCAAATGCTTCACAACCGAAGGTTTTGAGAAAAGAATAAGTCACCTTCTTACCTGCCCATGCTTCTTCTGGAATCCCGCAACCTAAAGGATTAGAGGGACCTCTATTAATTAGATAAACAATAGTTTTTATAGCCTCTACCCACATGTTTAAAGGCAGCCCAACATGCAATCTCATAGTTCGTGCATGCTCCATTATTGTTCTATTCATGCGCTCAACCACTCCATTTTCCTGTGGAGTCCTTGGAACCATTTTTGCCTATGAATACCATTAGAGGAACAATAATCTTCAAACTCTTTGCTGAAATACTCACCAGCATTATCAATTCTGAAATATTTTAACTTTTTACCTGTCTCATTCTCAACCAAGCTTCTCCATTTTTTTAAAATTTTAAATACATCAGATTTCTGCCTAAGGAAATAAATCCATACCTTCCTAGTTGCATCATCAATGAATGTAACATAATACTGAGAGCCACTAAGAGAAGATACCTGAGTTGGTCCCCATATATCCATATGCACAAGCTCCAATTTATCATCTTTCTTTTGTTTTCCATACACACAACTTTCAAAGAAATCCATATTAACACATTTTAGACCTGGTAAAACATTCTTTGAATGAATTAATTTCATACCTTTTGCACTCATATGTCCAAGTCTATTATGCCATAGTGCTGATTCATAATCCACAACAACTATTTGATTTTCAGCCTGCTGAACTGCAACAATTGTTTTTGAACATTGATTTTTATCTGCAATAGCTAAAGTAGTAGGAATAGTATGACCTGTACAAAGATATAAGGTGCCTAATTTCATACCTTTTTCTACCAGTAAGGCACCTTTTGTAACCTTCCAATTTTTATCACTAAATGTAACAACAGAACCTCCATCATCTAGTTGCCCTGCTGAAATTTTTTTTTTTTTAAAATTTGGAACGTGCCTTACCTCATGTAGTAGCCAATGATTCCCATTCTGCAACTTAATCTTGATTCTTCCCTTTTCCAACAATATGACAGGGTTCATTATCTCCCAAATAAACTAGCCCAAAATCCCCTTGGACATAATCAAGAAAATGATTTCTATAGGGTGTAGCATGAAATCAAGCCCTTGAATCTAACACCCAAGAATCATCAACATTGTCAAGGGAAAGAATCAAATAATGCTCATCAGATTTATTACTTACCACATTTTTCTCTTTATTTCCATCCTTTTTGTCTCCTTTATTTTTTTGAGACCAACAATCTTTCTTTAAATGACCCGGCTTACCATAGTACCAACAATCCCTCTTGTCTCTAGATTGGGACCTTTTGTCCTTTGATTTTTCTCATGACTTCCTATGACTTCTAGAATTGTTTCCTCTCTCCTTTGTCTTGACTTTGCTTTCTACATTCAAAAAACTACCTGATGTGGATGTCCCACCTGAGATTTTCTATGAATTTCCTCACTTAAAATAACACCAACAACATCATCAAATTTCAATGTATTCAAACCAGAAACATAATTACTAACAACCATTACCAAGCTATTCCAACTTTCAAGAAAAAAACATAGAACCAAAAGAGCCCTAACTTCTTCATCAAAGTTTACATTTGCATAAGTTAATTGACTGGTAACCATATTAAACTTATTTAAATGATCAACAACTGACCCACCTTCTACCATTTTCATATTAAATAAACGATTCATAAGAAATACCTTATTCAAAGAGGAAGGCTTTTCATATAACTTTGCTAGGGTTTCCATCAACTCTTGAGTTGTATTTTATTTTGTAATATTGAATGTCATTGATTGTGTTAGGCATAAACAAATACTTCCAAGTGCCTTTATGTCCAAAATATCCCAGTCCTCATTGGACATTGCCAAGGGTTTCTTGGTTTTCCCTTCCAATGGCCGCTATAAATCCTTCTGATAGAGATAGTCCTCTATCTACATCTTCCATAACTAATAGTTTTTCCCATTGAACTTCTCAACCTTCAACTTACCCTCGACTGCCATTTCTCCCACTCAATCGTGAGACTCCCACTCAACCATGAGACCTTCCTGCAAATGATAACTGAAAACAACTCACTTGGATACCACTTGTTAGGGTTAGAAGGCAGATATCTAAAAGTTAAATGAAAATTTTATCAATAAATCAAGAAATAAACCACACACACATAAAATTATAACACGGATAATTTAACGTGGTTCACCCAATATGGGCTACATCCACCAAACCACAACCATCCAATGATTTTATTATCCAGTGCAAAACATATTACAATATTGTGAATAATGCCATACTACTCCCCATCCCAACCGCTTATAACAAGCTTTTAGAAGCTTCCAGAAATTAGAGTTTACAAAGTCAACTTTTTTTCTTTTTCGATGATGATACATGAAGAGTGTACAGTATAGAATGACCAGTCACCACATACCAACACTAAGTGGGCAGGTAAGTAGCTACGTTTTGATCCATCTGCAAAGTTGAAGACTACAAAAAATTATTGGGAATGCATGCTAGTCAGGGTATGGCTAAACACAACTATTTTTTTTTCTTATCTTATACCATTTTATGAGAATGGGGGTGCCAATGTACGACAATATATTTGGAAAGGCATGAAAATTGCAAGTTAAAGAGAATGGGGGTGCCAATATGAAAGATATAAATCACTTACAGTACCCATTGTCCCTTGGTTGTTGATTTTCCCTGAGTGCCCTCAACCTCATCGCTTTGGCTTTCCTTCTGCCCTATTGCACTAAGCTATGTGTTCTCCTGCATGCGCGTATTGATATGCAAGGTTTTCGCTCCTCCAAACTCTTCCTAATCGCTGGTATTGACTTTTCACTTCTCTAATTTGATGAGCTACAACCTGAAAATAAGTTTTCGACGACGGTTTTAGAGTATGTTAATTAAAATGAAAATTATGGCACCATTTAGGTTTTAATATTCTACATAGTTAAGTATATATTAGCTATATTTTAGATAATAAATAATATAATTATTCTACTTATTATAATTATATATTATGTTCTTTAACAAAATTATTAAATACATATAAAATTATTATAATCAATAATTAATAATAAGTATATTTTATATAATACGAAATATAATTAATATAATGTATATTTAATATAATAGTAATATTAGATTAATTTATATATAGTATAATTCTATTTATTATTATATAATAGTATATATAGGCTTTTACCTGATATTTTAGAGGATTTTACCATTACACTACAATTGGTTTACCATTAAATGGCAGTTGAAACTTGTTTTCCAATGACACAATAGTGGTTTCCAGGCATGAGATTTGTTTCAAGCTCAAATCTCACAATATATGTATCTTATTAGCTAATACAAAGAGAGAAACTAAAAAGATAGAGAATGAGCCATCTCTTTTCACCATCCCCTCTATCTCTATACCCCTTCTATGTCTCTCCTTTCTCCTCTATATATATTGAGCTATTCTCCTCTCCCCTATCTTTCTATCTCTCCCTCTCTACATATCACTCTCCCTATCCCCCTCTTCTTTCTCTCCCTTTTCTAACTATCTATCTCCATCTCTTCTCTCTCTTCCTCTTCAACCTATCTCCCCCTCTCTCCCCCTCTTCTCTATCTCTCCTCCTCTACCTATCTATATCCCTTTCTCTCCCTCCCCCTCTCTATCTCTCCCCATCTCTCCCTCCCTATCCCCCTATCCATCTCTCTATCTCCACCTCTCTTCCTTTCTCTTCCCATATATCTCCATCTCTCTTTCTCTTCCCATATATCTCTATCTCTCTCTCTTTCTCTCCCCATCTATCTCTATCTCCCCATACTCATTTCTCCCTTTCTCTCTCTCTCCCTCTCTCCATCTCTATATACTTATATCTAATTATTATTTTTTGTCTATCTCTTTGTCTATATCTCTCCCTCTCCTCTCTCTATATCTCTCTATATCTCTATCTCTCTATCACTCTATCTCACCATCTATATCTCTTTATCTCTTCATCTCCCTCTCCCTCTATATCTCTCTATCTTGTCCTAACTATCTCTCCCTCTTTTTATCCCTATCTCTCTCTATATTTATCTCTCCCTCTACCTATATCTCTCTATCTATTTCCCTCCCTCTTCCTCTCTTACTCTATCTTCATCTCTACCTATATTTTCCTATGTCCCCCTTTATCTCTATACATGTCTCCTTCTCTCTATCCATCCATCTATCTCCCTGATCTCTATCCCTCTTTATATATTTATCTCTTCCATCTATATCTATCCCTCTCTCCTCTCTCTCTTTATCTCTCCCTATCCTTCTCTCCTCTCCTCCTCTCCATGTCCCTCTCCTTCTACATCTCCATCTCTATCTCTATCTTACTCTCTATCTCTATCTCCTTACCCCTCTATCTCTCACTCTTCCCCACTATATCACTCCCTCTTTCTATTGCTACCTCTCCATCTCGCTCTCTCTGCCTCTCTCCTTATTGCAAGCATAACATGAGCATTTTGGTAATGGAGCTTGCAAACAATAGACCAAAATTTATCCTAATTGAAATTCCACACTTTTTCGGTGTACCCATTGCACACTAAGGTGTGATTGCTAGTTAAGTTTGATTTGTATGTTTTATTTTAGAGCTAGAATGGTAGAGACATGATAGAATAATAACATTGGTTGAAAATTCATTTTAAGAACCATAAATTCATACCTTAAACCTACAAGATAAACCTTATAACACAAATCAATGCAAGATGATATCATTGGATGAGTATTAGTTGGCTAGTATATTATTACTAGATCAATCAAGAGAAAATTGATAGCTAAGTACTTGAATTTTATCTTATTGACACTTGATAAATGCAAGATTATAGAGTTATTATGTTTCTCAATTGAAGTAAAGAAAATGGTTGACATGGAAGTAAAATATTTTAGAAATTCATAAATGATACATATATAGATATGTCTTCTTTATATTATCCTTGTAATTAGTTATGTATCTTCAAATATAAAAAAATAAAAGGAATCCAATGTCTATAATCTAATAATAACTTATATAAAATATCAAAAAGATCAATAATAAAAAATATATATTAACTAAGAATCCATGCAAGCATACAATAGTATATGTTGGTAAAATATAATATATACAAGAAATCAATATATGCATACAATGTCACATGTTAGTAATACAAAACACATGTCACTATGCGGGGTCAACATGAGGAAACACTAATTTTTTGGGAATGAAATAACCAAAGATATGATCAAAGAATATCTAATAATAAATAGTCGTAGAGTAATTAGGATTTGATCATATGGAAATTTCTAGGAGAGCTACAATAGTTGTAACATCATGAATTAACAACATTAAAAAGTACATCATGAATTAATTATGTAATGGCATAAAAATTAAAAACATCATGAATTAATTATGTAACCATATAAGTCAAATATAATTCTATCAAGAAATCAATATCAAATAGATAATATAATCGCATAACTCATACATTTCAATGTCATTGATCTTCTTCTTCATCCAACTCTTTGTCTATATCATCCAATCCAGATTCGACATTGTAAGGATTGGTCATATCATCATCATCATCATTGATATCAGTTTTGATAATGTCATCATCCACATGGATATCATCTTCATGAACATTAACTCCTACATCATCATGATCTAGTTCCTCTTCTTTGACATCTTCACCAGGCACATCATCAACTAACTATTGATCCTGATCATCATCTACATCATCTTCTAGTTCTTCGGTATCTTCTTCTTCCACCACATTATACTTTACTGGCCTTCCTCTTGGATCATGTCTAACAAAAAATGACCAACCCGGTTTACCTAGAACCTCTGAGTAAAATACCTGCTCACATTGGCTTGGAAGAACATAGGGCTCATTTCTAGCTCGCTCGATCAACCTTGTATTAACCATGGTAAATCCATTATCATGTTCAATAACAACTCTCTCTAGATCATTTTCATTCAATCGTAGCCTACACCATTGGATGATGAAATGGATGACAAAAAAAATAAAATTGAAGGACTTAAAGTCACACTCAAGTATATCATCCAAAATCCCATAGTACCAATTTTCTGAGACTTCTGGATGTATGTTGCTTCTAGATGAAACATTAGTCACCTGAAAGACTGTAGTTATCTTGAAAGACTGTAGTTTTCTTCGTGTCATCCAAATTTTTGATTCAAAATTTACGACCATTGCACCACATAGCCTTGTGGTGTTTCACCTGCAACATGTCAAACATGTAAAAATTATTGCATCGTCAGTTGATAAACATATTTATTCTTGGCCGAATGTATGCAAAGAAAAATAAAATCAACATATATATACATCAATATAATTGAAAATAATTAAATAATATGGGTGATTAATATATTTATACATACCTGTTTATCTCTTACACCATATGCTAAATCAATTTCCCTTGGTGTAACATTGGAATCTCCATTACGATGAGCTTCTTTAACCAATGAAGCCACACCTTCCCATGTTAATGCGCGACCAGATTGTTGACATCATTCAATCCATACCATCATCCAATCAAGATTGTTTGTGACGTAAAAATTTAGTGCATCCCACTCTCGACCAAATCTATCAAAAAAAATTGAAATTCACAAACGACATATAATTAGTTAATTACCACGATATACGACCTTAATGTATAATGGATGTATATTGAAGATTAATAATTAAATAAGTACAATATACATAAAAACCAAATGTAAAATGTATTCTAATTAATCTCCATGACCATCTTATAATTACCTCTCACTCTCCTCAATCTACCTTTCCCCATCAAGTACTCCCCTTCGTATTAGTTAATGGAGTTGGGATCCCAAATGCAATCTACATGGATCTTTGCTGAAAACTTAGGAAGATATTCAGTAATGTACACCATGGTCTAGTATATCATAGAACCCTTAGGATGTGCTCTTTGTCTAACCAAAGCCTTCAAAAATTTCAAGTGCCTCTCAACCATCCACATTGACCTTGTGTGTACATGTCTGCACACAATTCAATCTCCTCAACTTGGTGTATGAGGTAGTGTTCTTGTGCATTAAAAAATTTTGAAGGTAGACACTTTTGCATTTCACACATTAGACAAGGAATTTTTCTCTTCCAATAATTTATATCTTCTTTATGGATTTCTTTAGATGAAATCCATCTACAAGTGATTCAAGGTGCAAATATATTACGATATTTAACAAAAATATACAATATATTACATAACAAGTAAAACAAATGGAAAATATAAGATCTATACAATGAATTGAACAAATATTGCTACTTACCTCATGTATTTTCCAAGATCATATATAACTTTCTTGACATTGTTGTCGAAGTTGTTTGGGAGAGACAGAGGTAGAATGTACTACAACAATTATAAAATGATCGTTTAATTATTTTTCCAAAATTAGTAAACATAATACACTGAAAAGTACATGCAATATACACATATATATGTAATATACTAGAATAATTACCTTAATGAAGGTATGCTAATCATGCGTTTTCATCCCTGACCCAAATTCACCTTTCTTTGTTATGATATTGTTTATGTTCGTAGAAAATCTTGTGGGAAATCGAATTTTTCGTATGACTTATTTTATAGAATTGCTTTGCTACTCCATTAATAACCAAGGAAGGGCGCTTATATTAATTTGGTCTCCATCGCTATTTAATTGAATGACATTTTTCATTGCATGATTGACTTCCTGAATGTCACTACAAACTTTGATAATTTTTTTCTTTGTCATGCCTTCCATCCAATATTTTCCATAACGTTTTTGTTATATTCTTTCCAATATGCATTGTATCAAACAAATGCATAATTTATAGCTGCTCATAGTAGGGCAACCTACTAAATTGTCTGGGATAACTTTTCAATCTTTGTGGAAGCCGACCATTAATGTCTTGACGAACTTCATGAAGCATATAAGTTAAACAAATTAACAACGACAATCATTGTCAATTACAACATGAGTAAACAAAACACAATATAAAAATATAAATTTCAAACATATCATATATGATAGATAAACAATTTGATCCGATGTATAACCTTGACGATTAATTCTATTATATTCCAACTTCCATAGGCGAGGTGTCATTCTTCGTGGTTTTGATGTAGTCTCTTCTTTCCCATTTAAAAGATGTTTTTCAATAGTTCGATACTTATGATTTTTGTGGAGGAAGTGCCTATACTCATCAAACACCTGCTTTCCTAAACTTGTTGAATGACGAGATTTCATCTTTGGACCACAAACTGGACATGCAAATTTTCCATTTGTTTGAAGACCTGCAAGATCATGTATAATTGGATTAAATATGTCAATTTTTATAATTATATATAATGAATAGACTATTTAAAAAATATGCATGATATCTACTTCACAAAATTAAATATTGTTAAAGTGTACTCAAACATTATAACATACCACAAAAATGTGTTAGCCCTAGGGCATCATGAATTGTCCATACAAGCATTGCATGGAATTGAAATTGTCTTTGTCCTATTGGTCTAGAGACATCATACATATTGACGCCATTTCATAACTTTAGTAACTCATCGATAAAAGGCTCAATATATACATTCATATCTTTAACTTGGTACTTACCTAGATAAATGAACATAAACATTACATAATTATTATAACCATTTTACTGCAATATATATAAATTAATGTACATGACTATTAAATGAAAAAAATATAAGTCATTATGCAACAAATAAGACAAATGAGATGCTACTACATTAAAGAAAATTGATGTAAAAAAATACCTGGAACAATCATTGCCAACATTATGTGCTCCCTCTTTATTGACATCCATGGAGGAATCTTATTGTTGATAACAAAAATAGGCCACTCCAAGTAAATAGACCTCAACTCTCCAAATGGATTGACACCATCCGCTACCAATGAAAGCCTGAGATTACGAGGTTCTTCTTTAAAGTGTGACCATTTTTCCTCCATGTCCCTAAATGTAGAACCATCTATAGACATTCAAAGAATTTCATCTCCGCTTCTATTTCATGCATGTTAATTCATAAATTGTGCTAAGATTTCACACCTAAATAATCGTTGCATACGTGGAATAATGGGAATATAACGAAGAACCTTGCAAGACACATTTTTTGTTAGTTGATCTGTTCGATATCTACGGATATGACATTTTGGGCATTTTGTTGCAAATTCATGTTGTTTATGATATATAGTATGAACATTGGGACATGTATCTATTGCTTGATTCTCCATTCCAATATCTTTCATAATGACAGATAAATCTTGGTATGAGTGAGGTAAAATATTTGATGGTGGTAACAAAAATTCACGTATCAATCTACAACAAAAAACAATTTGTTAATATAAAGAATATCAATGGTACATATTTCATCCTTTATTTACTAGTGAAGAACTAACAACAATTAAAATAGATGAAAAAAAATGACATATATGACATACCCTAACATCTGTGAGATTGCTATGCTGGATAAACCATTCATAACCTTCAAGTTCACCAGCAACAATACATCAAAGAGAAGAGTTTTTTGGGAGCCTTCATAAAGGGGCTCGTATGCCTTCTCAAGTATAGGTAAATCATGAACATCATCAAAGTCATCTTGATCATCATGGTCAGCTACACCACTAAATGTTTCATGGATCAATGTATTTGTACCATCATCTTCAACTATGTTTTCTGGTGCATGATCATCTTCTTCCATAGTATCATTAACTTCATCTTCGATATTTACAGCTCCATGTTCCTCCGCTTGCAAAACCACATTCTCTGGGCCGTGATAATCCATATCATGTGCCCTAGGGTGCCCCACCTTTATAATAATGATCGACACAAATAAACCATTATCATGATCAAGTGATTTTTTTTATATATATAAAAATTAAAATGATATAAACATTTACAAATTCAATAAATGTAAATACATATAATGAACTTACCAATGGACGATAATCATGCCCCCCTTCAATGTGACCATGTTGCCTGCAATGTTTCTCAGCTGGTGTGATTAAAAGTCTTCTCGTCTTTAAGCCCTTGCAATTATTGCAAGGACAATAACATTTCCCATCACCCTTTCTTTTAAATCTAGCCCACAATCTAGCAAGTGTCTCTTCATTTTGTTCTGTACTAATATTATCTGACATGATTTTTATTTACCAAGCTTGAATATTTAGATCTTAAAAAAATATCAAACTCACACTCCAATATTTTTTAATCATAGACAGGTAACAAAATCTAATAATTCTGATATTTTCCACCAAAAAAATTTGGTCTATAACCTCCACAAACTGTCACAAGTATCACAAATTCGCAAGTAGGGAAAATTTGCAAACATTGTCGCAAGTATAGATAAATTGTCAAACTAACTTTTATTTATTAATATTTATGCCCAACGTTTGTTCAAATTTTGATGAAAAATCACTGTTTGTCAAAATTTTGATGAACATCAAGCACAATTTTTATTTTTTTGAAAAGTACACATGTACTCGACGATTCATCTAATTTTATATCTATCATCGGAAATTTTCATCGTATTTTGCAATCAAATGAGTTAGTGTTACCAATTATATTAGGTTTGACAACTACCAAATATTTATCTTAAAGTTGATTTGATGAAGTCCAAGAGGTATACAAATGACTTGAGGAGTTAATACATATGTACATCTTTTAGTGAGATTTCCATCTCTTAGATATCTCTTGGTGCATATCAAATAAATTCTAAGACAATTTTGTGATAGTCGTAGATTATTATTAGTTATTTCATTGTCATAGACAATTGACTTGTAGTTACCTCTCATGTTCTCTTGGAAAAGTTTGATTTATAACATCAAGTGCATGCAAATTTTTCTCTTCTTTAATTTTCCTCTCTATATTCTTCTTCTTGCTAGAATAAACATCTTGTTGATTGGAAATATTATCGAATGAAAATAGAAATGGAAGAGTTAGTTGTTCACTGCACATAACATTTGACATCGGTCAATTCAAAATTGTAGGTGTAATTCATCCCACACAATTAGATTTGATCCCTTATCTTTTTCTAAAGAGTCATTCCTCTATGAATGATGTTTAACAATTAGATCCAATACTTTGGTTTCATAAAAGCTTATGTTTTGGATATAGGAAAATCTTTCCCCTAATTTGTGAGATTTTCATGTTTAACAACTTTAACAATTTCCATTATGTTGAAACTCCAAGAGTTCTAATCTCTTATGATGCTTAAGGCATGTTAAAATCATAATGTGTATTAGAAACAATATTATGAAGGTTCCTTCTTTCTTTGTACAGGCAACTGGTACAAATTATAACTTGCAACAAAAAAAACATGCATTTTTTTGTGCATGTATTGGTGTTTCCAACTAATGGAATGATTTTTTTTGAAGGTTTGCCAAATATTTTGATCAAATACTTATGGCTGTTAGCCAACTAATAAAAATCCACCTTTTCTAAATGATCTCTCTACTCTTTAGGCTCTACAAGATCTAGGTGTGTTTCCATATAACATTACTTAGAAAATCAATTAATAATAATCAATGTTTAGTAGATGATGCTTTCACACCTTATGAAAAGAATTGATCGGGATTTGGCAAGATTGTTGATACAATTCTAATAAATTTTTGGTTTTTGTATGAGAGATAATGGTACAAATCAAAACATGATAAAAAATGAAATGTTTTTGATGTTTGGTGAGGTTGAATTGCATGAGCCCTTGGTGTATGCAAACTAGACTAATGCCTTGAATGATAGAGTCAAAAGATACAATAAGCATTCATTACCTGCAACATACTCACAATATGATGGTTGTAAAGATTATCATTTCTTTATAGTAATAAAATCAATGGAGGACTTATAGAAAAACCATACTTAATGATCCAATCATAACCATATACACACTATGTTTTGCAGAAGAAGCACTTTATTGTGCTCCTTGAGCATAAAGCAACTTGAGACAATAAAAAATGTAGGATAAATTGTAAGACAAATACTATAACCCTTGATTATATATATTCATCAATGTGTAAGTTTACAATGTTGGAGACAGTTGTGCATAAAGTATATATTTATATAAGTTGCACTTTCAAATATTTATTACATGATCAAAATGGACTTATAGACCTTGACTATGACTTTGAGACCAATTATAGACTTTGCAATCCCTATTATAGTTATAGTTGCAGACTCAAAAAGAATAGAACCCCTAAAAAGGATACAAACTTTTCCTTTATAGATGATGCATAACTTTGAAAATGAAAAATCAACTAACCGTCATCCAAGATGAGCACATAGAAATCAACAACCCTTCTCTACACCTATAGATTAATCTGTGTACGTGAGGAGAATATCCTTTGACATTTTTGTCATGTGTGGGAAAAGATAGATGGTAGCTTGATTGTAGAGGATTCTTTAAAATCTACATCAGGGATTTTTTAGTGGTGAATCTTTGCCAATTGGTGAATAGTTCATATTGGCCATTTTGAAATTGGTGAATACATTGCAACCAACAAGGTGTCCAAATCATCCAAATTTTATAGATTATCGATCCAATGCATTTCAATTCGCCATCCATTTATTTTATGAGACATATAATTAAATAATTTTTCCACAACAAACTATGTGTTTCCAATGATCTAATTAATATTTTCACTTGGAATCTCATAATCATGTATTAAATCACCCACATATTTTCCAATACTATTAAAACGACATTGTGTATTAGGACACGTTTCACCAACAATATTAAATGTTCACAATGTGTGAGGACACATTTCGCCAATAAAATTTACAAATAATTACATATGAAGACCTATTTCACTAATAACATTAAAAAATAATTATGTTTGAGGACACATTTTACCAATTACATCAAATTAATTATGTAATGAGGATGTATTTTTCCAATACTATGATAAATCCATGCAAATCATAGAGTGATAATCGCCTTGAAAATTACAATGTATGTGTTTTCGAGATTTGATTCGCCTAATATTTAAATGTATTGTTGTATAATCATGCAAGATTTGCCAAAATTTTACTATACCATTTAAAAATCTCGTAGAATTTTCCAAATATGGAATGATATAAATACAATCAAAACTCCGATTTATTTTTACACAATTTGTTTAGTTCTAAACTTGTGAGCTCTCAATTCAGATCATAGGAAAATTACAAACTTACAACTACAATCATTGTTGCATTAGCGAATAGCAACTCAATGATAACCTAAAGGTAAGTGATCATTTTTACATAGTGTTAGATTATTTATCTCTTTGTCATTGCTTCAATCTTAAAGATGATATTGAGTAGGGAATGAGATCTATGTTCTATGATTCTTTCATAAACAAGAAGATATTTTTTGGCAGCTTTTATCTCATGAGAGATGTCGAACAAGAACAAGAGTAAGAATCTTCGGGGTGGTGAAGAGAGTCCATCAAAATGCCCAAAATATGGAGTTACCATAAATTCATAATCTGGCAATGTTTTTGGTTTATCAGATTAAGATGGAACTACATCAACTCTTGCACCAAATATTAACAAAGAAGGAAATAGCTCAAAGGAAGACAAGGATGAGTTAATTGAGTCAAATGAGGATGAAAAATGTGTAGAAGATGTTTTAAGGGATACCTAAGGTAGTTGAAATGAGTTAATTGACCTGGATGACAATGGCAGTGTCGTAGATGATGTTGTTGCAAGGAAGAGGAAAAAAAACAAATAAAAAATGAGGCGTGAGTGAGATATCACAAGGAATTTTTAGATTGATTAGGTGTCAAAGTACCCATTCATTAAACCAATGGAGAATGCAAACAAAGATGAACCTCCAACATAATGCAAGTGTAAGATTTGTAGTTTGAAATATAAAAGGGATAAGAAGTTGTAGCTAAAACTTGACACTATAGAAAAGCATATCGGTAAAGTTTATGAAAAAACAATAAACAAAAAGGAAAAATCAATAGTAAGATGGAAATCAAAGGAATAATGTCTTCATATTAAGTATGCCCTGAAATATGATGAGAATATGCTAAGAATGGTGAAACTTATTGAGTGTGGAGGTTCAATTGAAGCTCAATTTGGAAAGATAATGGTAGGAGCACAACAAGAAAAAACTGTTTAGATGAGTGTTATTTTTCATATTTGTCCAGAGGGTGTCCTATGACAAACTACCTAGAATATAATAATTTATTATTTTTCAGGTGTTCCTAACTTTCCTAGCATACATTGGTCAATAAAATCTAGATGGGAATGGGTAGGTTATTTTGCAGATGTGGAAAAATAAGGTTTACAAGAAAAATAAAAAAGTCAACCTTTATTGTGTTATCTTTAGATGAAGTTACTATGGTAGATAATACTTCTTGGGTATGTATGCATGTGTATACTATACACAAACATGTATGCCAACCTCATCTACTTTGTGTTCATAAAATGAAGGAGAGTTTGACATCGCAAAATCTATTTGAACTAATTAATAAATATTTGAATGAAATCGGAGGTACGAATGACTTCACAATTGCCAAAAAATTTGTGTGTGTAGGAGTTGATGGAGCTTTAGTAATGCAAGGTAATAGGAACAATCTTTGCATAAAGTTACAAACTACTTGTTCACCATACATGATTGTCATTCACTACATGGCCCACACAATGAATTTTGCATTTAAAATTGTAAGCAAAATTTCTTTAGTATCAAAAGTTGAAAGTCTTGTCTGCCAACTCTTCTCATAATTTTGTCGAAGTCCCAAACAGTTTTTGGAATTTCAAAATTTTGCTGAGGAATAACAAGAAAATGCTTCTCAAAGATATTGATACTAGATGGATATCCTTGCATGTACCAACGCAAATATTTTTTTCAAAATACCAATCTTTGACTGGAGTAATGTACAAACATCACCACACAGTAGACAAAGCTCTTGGCCTCTTATATAAGTTAAGTGATATAAACACTCTTAACTTTATTTGGTCTTCTCCCCATGCTAGACGAAATGAACAATCTTGTGAAAAAATTCCAAGAAAGAACTATGTATATTTTTTAATATAATAAACTAGATAGAATGACATGCATGACCCTCGATAATATATATTTGTCAGATTATCTATTTGAAAGTCCAAAATTTATAAACTGCTAGTTACAAATTTGAACAATCTTGAATTTTTTTATAGTTTAATACAAGTGGGGAGTTATTTGTCTATGTACATGGATTTTATATACCAATGCACTATTCTATGACAATCAGATGCTCTATTAGAGAATATTTAGTTACAAAGGAAGCTTTTAATGACATTGTTAAATCTATAGGTACTACTATAAAATTTATTGCAAAATATCTTACCTCAAAGATTATAGAATGATTCCCTCAAGATGAACTAATTGAAGCCATGTCTATTGTGTATCCTCAATTTTGGGTCCCATCCCACCGTAAACCAAATTATTTTCATAAGAATATAACTACTTGTTGCCAAATTTTCACCTACAACTCAATTTGGCAAAGCTGACGTAGTTTATTTTCATTTTAAGGTGAAAAGATTCTAACATATTTTTGCCATGCTTAACCATTGCTTATTAGATTTTAAGAGAAAGAGTTCAGTTATTATTGTGCAATGTGTTACAAAAGAAAATAAATAATTCAATTTTGTCATTCAATGCTTTGCAGCATAAAAGAGACTACATGAATTATTAGATGTTGCTTTTATTCATTTTACAATGTTGCATTCATTTTTGCAAACAAGATATATACAAGACTGTATAAGTGTTTCTTTTCTATTCATTGGAAAGAAAGGAGTAATCAAGTGTCCCACACAAGCCATGGGAGTAGTTGAACCAATGCAACATGGAAGATATTCTATACATCTAAAGATTAAATAATAGAAAGACATATGAAAGGAAACATATCCTTCATTGCATGTGGGGGTTTCATGTTGGTCTTCATTATTGCTTGCTCCTCCTTTCCCCTAGTCTTCAATTGAACCTATAGATGATTGAGAAATATTGTTAGAGCTCCAGATATGAACCTCATCATGTGCCCCATCAACATAAATATAGCACATGTTATGATGCATTAGATCAACAAATATTAGATGTATGCAAGAGAGCATGAAAATTAAAACATCAAAGGAGAATTGAGCTTCACTATGCAGGTATAGACGAAATCATGTTGTTGATTAATTTCTGAAGACATCATATGATGTAGTGAAAAAATAGGCTCCCACAAGGGTTGAGCCCAACATGATGCCCCTAAGTTTCGAAAGAGGAATGAGATAGGAAAAACACATCCTTATTGCTCAAATCATCATAAATCTGGGTGTATAAAGTAGTGCTTGATGGAGACAATGAATTTTGTGAATGATACAACATCTTCATGGAAGCAAATAAAAGCATTATATTCAAGTCTTTGTGTCAACATTTTGACATGATCCAATGTGTTGAAGAGAACATTCATAAAAGAGGGTTTGCAACTATATTTTTGATGCTTCTAAAGAAATAAGGTAGTGAGAAGAAGTATCGTTGCTTGTACATTTTTAGAATGTAGAGTCAACTACAACCTACAGTGAGGAGTCCTTATAACACCTATAGGTGCCTTTTCTTTCCAAATACAAATATGATATAATAAACATCCAATGGAGTAAATGAAAGAAATTGAAAAAATCCATTTATGCTTGAAAGGAAAGAAAAGAACCTTCATATATTTTATAGAATGAAAATGCAACATACAATGGCAGCCATGAGGAGCTTTGAATGAAAAAATACAAGTGGAGAAATACCCAGAATCTACACTAATTTCAAAAGAGAATGTGCTCTAAAATGAAAACCCAAAATGTAATAAGAGATGCTTTCCATTCCTCTCATAAAAGTAAACAATATTATCCTCTTCCTATCTTATTCAAAAGAAAGAAATGCATTTCTCAAAAAGAACAATACTGAACTAGGGTTTCAAGAAGAACGGCCTGAGTTTCTTTTGTGAGGTTGAACTCGTGTGGGTTTGTATGAAGAGGTCTCGAATACAGAAAGTGAAGAGGCTCGGGCTTGTACAAAGTTTTGAGAGGCACCAAAAAACTAAAGAGGCTACAACCTTACATACAAAAGTAATCTCTTTTCATTTCTCAAAAAATGAACAACATTTACCTCTCTTTGTCACAATAAAAAAATGGAGAAATCATTGAGCTTGTTCAAGATATGATAAATACCCAAAAATGGAGAAAGTCGCGGCCTGAAGGTTTCTACACTCTTTTTTGTCATTTAAATGGACCCAGAAAATCTTCATCACAAATGGATACAAAGTGTACAGAGAAGCAAGTGTTTTCATTGCTTTACACTAAATTGAGCTCAAATTGAGCATATATTTTTTAGAGGTTAAAGAAGAATGCAAAGTCCGAAAGGTGACAAGGCTTACCTCAATTTTTCTATGGAAGATGAATACATCCAAAACCTACAGGGAATTCTTCTAAGAGCTCATATTAAAGGCATCAACAAAAAATAAACAAAATGAAATGCATCAGAAAATGGTGGTGGACGCGGCTAAAAGACCTGATAAAGCATTCAAAATGAAGATAATGAAGGGATTTTTACATATTCGGCAGAGAGAGATAATCATCATTAATTTATTGAGAAGGTTCGACATGAAAGAAGTTGCAAAAATGGAGAGATTCGAGCTTGAACCCTAATCTCATGGCGGCGATGTGCAGATAGGTCCTCCAAGAAAATCAAAGATGCAAATGATGTGAAAATTTAGGGCTCAAATGGTTTTGTCTTAGGGTTTTCTTTTGCCCTAATTCGGCCTTAGCAATTTTCCACTTTGATTTAAAAAATTTATGCCTCAACTAATACCTTCTTGATATTTTATTGTTTTTCCTTTGCATATATGTTATACCTAGGCTTTGTGCCTTAGGTTTCTTTTATGGTTTTTGGATAAAATCAAGTGATTTGATGCCTTAGTCCATTTTCCTAATTTTTATTAGAAAATTAAAAACCCATATGCCTTGAAGGTTCAATACTTGGAAAAATTGTAATCAAAAAACATATATGCTATTTTTGCCTTGTATTTTTTTAGAAAATCGAGTTTGAGTCCCTCTTTCTTTTTCGAAATGTGAAACTGCAAAATTGTAAAACATTATTAAAAGCAATATTCCTATAAATTGCTTTAATAATTGTTATCTAAATGTAGTTAAATGAAAGCAAGTTTTGATAGAACTTTCCCATTTGAGCTTGAGTCTTTTTGTGCAAAGGAGGAAAAAACATGCAAACTAAAGTTTCCATTTCAGTTTTGTTGGTGTTTCAATTAGCACCTCTGGAGTGCTTATTGGAAACAGACAACTATTGCAAGTGTGTTAGTACATGCTCTTTGGATTATAGAGAGGAAGATCTCTCTTTGCTGATTTTATACTGTAAAAAAGGGGTGTACTAAGATTTCCTATCTTTTTTTACTCAGCGGCAGGACACAAGGGTGCATAAACCAATGTGCTGTAGCTAAGCTTTTTCTCTGGTTTCCATAGATCTTAACTACTACTAACTAACTTCTAGACTATCCTACCTCCTCAAGATAAACAGAGCATGAGGGCATAGGAGCAAAATGGTATGGTTGGATCGTTTGAATCCTCCGTCTCAATGGAATATGGTTGAGGCTTTGAACCTTCGGATATATACCAAGATAGGGCTCGATACAAGCAAACACTTGTTACAGTAAATTGGATCTGAGACTTGCCAAGGAGGAGGAACCCCTATCCGAGGTATAGGCTTGGAAGCAGCTCACTGGAAACAACAAGGAACGATGGCCTTTCTAATAGGATTCCTGAGGAGGTGACGACACCTGTCCAAAGTCTAGGCTGCAAGAGAGATCATTAAACAACATCAAATGATAATGATTGATGACAAAATATCCAAGGAGGCGACGACACGTGTCCAAGGAGGAGATTGAAACAATGCACTATTTAAAAACAAGACTTTGAATAACTCAAATAATTAGATCAATCAAGCTTGCACCATCTGATTTATTTCTTCAAGGTTCTTCAAAGAATTACAAAGGTTGGGACAGCGAAGGCACGAAATCATGCACAATCACGATAAACCAACGAACTCTCATCCAAGAGTGAACAAATATAAACAAGCTAACTCTGGCAACAATGGTGCATAAATTTTGCTAGCAAATAAAGGTTAAACAAATAAAGAACCGAAGGCTCTTATTTATAGAAACTCAAAGGAGTAGGCAACCCTAAAATCTCCTTGAGTTAACAAACAGTTCTTGCCAATCAACAAGATTTATTTCTATGTCTAAAAGTAGGTGAGCAAACAGTTAACTTGAAATCTACTTCAGTTAACTGAAACCTAACTAAAACTGAACTTACAATTACAAATGTGTCTCCAAATAGACATCAACCTTTTGAGGAGATCTGAGATCCATAAATCGTGGGAGTCAAATAGACATCCTAGATCAGTGGGATCTAACATGCATGATTTGTGGAGATCTGGAGTCAACTTGGAAAGGGGCATCAAGTTGACTTCAGTCATATTTATTGCTATTTTGGAGGGTAGGACGTCCTTCTTGAGGTGTTTTTCCACCTCATCACCATTGGTCAACAAAGCTTTTGTTCATTCATTGACTTCTTCATACGGAGATCATTACATGCCTGTTAATCGTCAGCTTATCACTTGTCAGCAACTTGATGTATGCATCTCCTTTATTCTGCTTCTCGTAGGAGGGTTACTCCTTTTCTTTTTTGTCTGTTTCCACTTTGACGTGGAAGGTAGTGTAGTATTAACCGATGTTGGCTCTGTGTTGGGAATTACTACCTTCCGCGTTCTTTTGCAGCCTTGACGTTTTCCTTGATCTTTCTCAATGGAAGAATGTTGTATGATGAAACCGCGAAGCTTGATGATGAAACCGCAAAGTTTGATCACGATCATTCCAAACGTGAGAAATGCACATGAACTTGCTGCATGTGTAAAATTCCAATGGTTACAATCCTCTAAACTGGCCTTGGAAGGCAATCAAATATACGAGGTGAAACCATTATGGAACTTGTGGACTTGTTTCTATGCTTGTCAATCTGGCTAGATTGACCTTTGGGTGTGCCCAACGTAGATCGGTGCTAGTCATTTTCAGAAAATCATGGAGTAAGACCATTTTGCTCTTGTATTCATCTTGGGAAAATTACGTTCTGAACACCTTGAAGATTGACTGTGCACACGATGCTGCTCGGACAACTTTTTCTAGAACTGCTAAAAATAGCCTTGCCGGGGGTAATTTTTACGAAATATTCTGAGACATGGGTTTTGTTGAGAATAATTCTCTAAACAAACCCAAATCATCAGAAATTTGGAAAAATGAGTTTTTCTTTGACATGCAAGAGCCCTTCGGTGGCAGAGGCAACAGGGGCACCAGAAAGTGTTTTTTCTCGGAAAAGTCTAACACATGGGTTTTGTTCGTGCTTCAAACCCAAACAAACCCAGTTTGTCTGTTTTTCAATATTATGACTTTTTTCGGAAACCCTAAAAAATAGGGGCAGCAGGGCTACTTTTTCTGGAAAAATCTACCATATGGGTTTTGTTGAAAAAGTTGTGTTGATCATACCCAGTTGGCCAGATTTGTGATAATCTGTCATTTCCTGTGACATGCAAAAGAAATATAGACAAAAATAGAGGAAGTAGACAGAAGATGTATTGGAAGTTATAAACTGCCACTTTGCAATAATCTGTCTCTGGAAGCAATTTTGGGAGAAGAATATTTTTACTACCAATGATCTTCAAAAATATTGAAGATTCGTCCAAAACCCCTGCCACATCTTGAAAACGTGTTCTTGGGAGCTACTTGATGTTTTATCCTTCAACCTGCAAAAAGAATAATGAGGAAAAGGGGTGCCTAGCATGAATATAAGGTGATTAGGGTTAAGATCCACAAAGTATGGAAGATAACTCATCATTCAGGCCTAATTTGGAGTTCCAAAAAGATGATTTCCACTGATTGTGGAGTGTTTGGTCTCTTTTTGGCTCCAAATTTGCTAACTCAAGTCAACATTTTTGTTTGACTTCTTTTAGGCGTCCATCCTTGAAGTTGATAATTTTTGTTCATTTTGCAAGCTGAAGTGCTCCTGTTTGATCTTTGATTCAGGTTGCTCAGTTGATCTCAGGCAGTGGCTGGCAGTTCTGTTGTTGAGGCAGGATCAGTATGATTAAATATGCATGAGAGAGGTTAACTCAAAAAACTGAGTTTAGGTCTCCAGAAAGAAGGGTGCCTTTCCTTGAGAGGGGCGCTTTTAACAATGCCTTAATCAATTTTCATTGACTTGTTCTTCATTTTGACCTTTTCAGACCCTCTTTGCTTTGATCTAATGTTCTCGATGTTTGATGAATCAGATGATTCTGCTTGATGATGCATCGGGTAGCCGGTTCAATCTTGCTCAAGATGCCTGACTTCTCAGTTGAAGCTAGCAAGTTTTGGGCCTTCAAACTAAAGGGTGCCCCTAGCCAGCATGGGCACTTTTAGCTTTTGCTTGGTTTCATCTTGGTTGTGGACTGCCAGTCTTTGACCTCCTCCATCAGTTGATTGATTTGTCAGAAGTTCTTGCTAATAGTCTCGCTGATGAGATAGGTCATAGCTGAGAAGGTCATCCTGGGAGGCAGTGAAGATTCTAGTTGAATCGGGATGCCTTCAGGAAAGGGTGCCTTTCCTTGAGAGGGGCGCTTTTAGCCATGCCTTAGCCATTTTCTGGCTTATCTTTCCAGTTCTTCAATTTTGGCTTTTTCGGCTTGATCTCAACTTGTGATCATTTGCCATGTCTTATGGACCTGCTGTCGGATTGATCACGTAGCTGGGACGAAGCTAGAAAGATAACCTGTATAGAGTTGCTACTTATGGATTCATCTGGCGCCTGCAACTGAGGGGCGCCCCTGGCAAGCAAGGGCGCTTTTACCTTGAAGCTCTCTGATTTGGCATTTCTATCGTCAATGGATCCTCCATACTTCACTGATGGTTGGTCAATGATCCCTGAATCGGATGATCTTGCTGATTGTTTCGTTGTCGAGCCAGCATGAAAGTGAAGAGGATTACTGATTTGACAATGCCAAATGATTTGATTTGCCCTCTGAGATCCAAGGGTGCCTTTCTTCAAGAGGGGCGCCTTTTCACCTTGTAGACTGTGTTTTGCCTTGGTAGACAAAACGTCCATCTTCCAGACTTAGCCAAATTTTGGCCTTTTCCGTTTTGAGAATCTCCTTCATTGAAACAACATATTTTCATCCTTTTTCACCATAGCTTCTTGGTTGAAGCTTTTGAGGTTTAGCTTTCAGCACCTGGTACTGGCCAATCTGCCATTAATGGCTGCAGAGCTCCTAACTTTGTTCCTGAAAAATAGAAATAGACCCACCAGAGTAAAACATGTATTTTGATAATTTTGACTTGATCAGTGTGATCGTGAAGGCAATTAATCCTATCAGAATTATTTTCAATCATTTCCGAGAAGGTCATATTTTTTAGGGTTTCCATAAAAATAGGGGCGTAAAACCCTAATTTTCATTTTTTCAAAATTTTAACCATAGGTTCCTTGACATAAACCCACAAAGACTTCATGTTTGGTTTGACCTAAAACATACTTTCGATGGCATTTTTTTTAATTGTTTAGCTCAAATTAAGTAGAATGCCAAAATTTTCATTTTGGGTATAACAAGTTTTCAGTTAGTTCGGGTGATTTTTTGAGTCTTTTCTTGGTCGACCTCCTCGAGATAGAAAATTTTCACATTTGTCTTTTAGTTGAAGATAGTTTGGGAACTATTTTTGAGGCTTTTATTTTGAGCTTGAAAATGTATTTGAAGTTACTATTTTGAGGTGTAGTTCAATCAGATTTTCCCTCACTCTTGGAGACAGTTTGTAGGCATATATTGGAGAAAAACTTAGTGTTTTCTTAGTTCAAATTTGCTTCTTACTCTCTTGACTTCTTGCAGAGAGCTTTGTAGGCCATTAATTTGTACTCAAATTCTCATATTTTATACTCCTTCAATTCAACAAAAGCAGTAGAGCATTCCTATCTCAAATTTTGTCTCATTTTGTAGTAATAGTTTGATGTTGTCATTGTGATTCCAAATTTTGAATCCTTTTTATGTCCTATTATTGAAAGTGTGGGTGTAGAAAGTTCATATGATGCAGGTTGCATGTTGTGTTGATTTTAAACCTTCATGCAAATCAATTTTATGTTGTATGTACATGTGAGGTTGTGAAAGTTAGTGTTTTGATAACTGTTTGTGAGTGGAGTTATTAAAATAGGTTAAAGTTCTAGTGAATCACCCATTAGGTTTAGGATTTCATTTCAAGTTTTACTTCTAACCATTTTCTCATAAAAGTGTTTTAGATTAGGTGATTTTCCAAGGGAACCAGCCCTATTTGGAGATTCATTATTGTCATAGGTCACCCACAACCTGAGAGTGTTTCCATGTTTCAATAGGATAGTTGAGTTAAAATTAGCTAGGGTGAAATCTTGATTGTTAACAGTTTTTGGCACACTCGGTGCGACTCTGAAACTTGTTTCAGAGAAATTTTTTCAAGTTTTAAGTTGTTCTAGTATATGCAGTAGTTTTCCAGCCTTTAGAGGTTTTAATTTTATACTTGGAGACTCCATTCTTTTGTTTTGCATGCAGATCTAGTGTAACCTGCTGATGAGAAGAGTGCAAACTAGAGAAAGTCCTTCTCCCTTTGACCATTTGCAATTATCACCACCAAAAAGGAAGGGTAGGATAGCAAGAAAATTTTTTCATTCACGAAGGAGATTAGGATCTACACCTCCAAGCCTCAACCTTGCAAATCTAGTACCAGTAGTGTGAGTACCAACAATGGCTCATCAAAATAGGTAGCTTGCATTTGCACCTTTTAATGGGGGCAACCCATTGTTTCTTGCTCAGCATGATGACATTCTTGTTGTAGCCCTCAAAAGTCAGCCATATTTCATTGGAGAGGATCAAACCACCCCTGTTGAGAAAATTCGAGATGTGGCAACATTATGCTTGGTTCATAATATTACTGAAGAGAATGCAACACTTAAGCTTTTGGCTGCATCACTGAAAGGAAAAGCCTTGTAGTGGTTTAGAGGTCTTTCGGTAAATTCAATAAGAACATGGGATCAGTTGGGTGATGACTTGCATCGATAGTTTGAGGACAAATCTAATCATTTGTCTTTGTTGGAGTAGTTAAGTACCATCAAGAGGGCTCCTCATGAGCATATATCAAATTTTAACTACCAATTCCAAAGGACTTTGGATAGGATCCCAATGATGGTAAATCCTTCACCACAACATGCATTTGTATTCTTCCTTAAGGCTTTAAATAGTTTTTTTCTGTAATGATTCAATCTATGGGTGGGTTTACTCTTCCTAATGCTTATGATATTGCTATTAGAGAAGAAAATTGCCTTATTCAAGCTGGAAAAATAGCCCCAAGGTCTCTTATGCCAATTTTTCCTAAGGTTTATCCACCTATTCATGTGTCATTACCCCCTTTAGTTGTTTCCCCACCTATTCCAGCAATAGGATATCAAGTTGCAGCCCAAGAAACTATTGTTCCAAACCCATTCCAATAAAACCAAGAGCTAAAAGGTATGCTGCAATCCTTTAGCAAGATTGTTAGCAATGAATTTGTCAATCTTAAGAAGCCTGTTGGTCAAGAGCATAGGCCGTATCAAGCTCCATATCAGCCTAATTAGTCAAATAGGCCACATTTTCAAGTTGACTCTCAAGGCCAAAGGAGAAATTTCAATCCTAGACCCTTTCAACCCTATAATCCTAATGTTACTAGTTTTTCAAAGGAGCTCGTGCCTACACAAAATAACATGGCACAAGAGTGTGATTGGTGTTATCCATGCAACCAGCCTCATAACCAAGTTGCATGCATGAATGCTATGAGGAATCACACCTTAATGGTTCAAAATATCTATGTTGGTTCATAAAGTTTATCCCAAGAGAATCCAGAGTAGCAAAGTAACCCGTATATTGCTTTGCACCGAGTTTTGTGGGGTGAATAATTTCCAAGGTCAAAACCAGCTAGATACACCTATTGTAGCCAATATTAGATCAAAGAAGAGGGTTGTTGATTTGGGGAAGCAAGCTGGGAATATCCATTAACAACCAACCAAGGACAAATTTCATTCTTCTTCAGCTCAAGTTGTCCCCATAGCACATCAAAAGGTGTTGATTCTACAAAGAGGACAAGTTGTACTCGAGGAGCAACCTAAGGTGCAGTCACAACCTTTGCAAAGACAAAATGATGTTGTTGCTTTCAAAGGGTAGCAAAAGGTGAGACCTACCTCATTTAATGTTGTTGAACATTTAAAGAAGGCTACTGTTAGCATGTCAATAATGGATGCATTGCACATTCCTGGTCAAAAATATTTGCTACAAGATGCTTTCGTTGAGATTTCCATTTCTGATGTTTCTAACCAAGAAAAGACTAAGGTTGTGCTTGCAAACAACCCAAAAGTTAGGAATGAGAAAAAAATCCAAGAGGTAAAGCTTCCTCCATTTTACTTGAGTTTGATCATTGGTGATAAGCTAGTACACAACTACATGATTGATTCTGGTGCAAGTAGTTCTGTAATGCCCAAGAGTCTAGCTAATAAGTTAGGATTAGTTTATGAGCCTCTTTCAAAGGGAGTAGTTTAGCTATATGGGCCTATTGTTAAGACTGGTGGGGTAATTAAAAATCTAGCTCTTACTTTGCATGCATGCCCAAATTTTGCAATCCATCAAGATATTCACGTTATTGACCTACCACCTCATTTTCCCATATTCCTTTCTAGGGATTTTATTTCCAAGTTGGGTGGGTTTTTATCTTCCGATTGGTCTCATTTATTTTTCAGAACAAGGTATGGCACAAAAGTAACCATAAAATTTGAGCCTCAAGCCAAAGATCATATTGAACCATACGTCCCTAGCCCTATAAATGTTAACCTCTACATCACCCATGAGTTGGAGGATCAATCCATGACCCTAGACCCTAGCACACCTATTGAGGATGTAAATCTAGATGAGTGGGCAACCAAGAATCATGAGCTTGACCCTTTCAATCACATCGATGAGGTAGGATTAGGCATTTATATGATTCGTGAACATGATGTAGTGATTCCAAATTTGGTCAAGGATCAAAGTCATCCTGAACAACAAGTTAACTGACTTTGGAAGTTGTATTTTGATGGCTCAAGAAGCAGAATGGGTGCTGGTGGAGGAGCCATGTTGATTTCACATAATCGAGATAAGTTTTATTTTGCATTAAGGTTTTCTTTTAGCTGCACAGATAATGCAGTTGAATATGAAGCACTTATTCATGGCCTAGAATGGGACAGAAAGAGAGACATTAAGTGCTTACAAGTTTATGGTGATTCTGAGCTGGTTGCAAATCAAGTTAGAATCTGAATGTTACCAAAAATGATTTTCTCAAGAAGTATAAACATAGAGTTTGGGACTTAGTTGAAGATTTTGATGCTTTTAATCTACTTTCTATTCCTAGAAATCAAAATAAACATGCAGATAAACTTGCTGACATAGGATCTCAGTTTGACATTCCAAGTGAAATTCATAATGTAGAGGTACAACAAAATGTGAAAGATGTTGTTAGGCCACCTATACCTGATAATAATGTGAGTTGGCAGGTTTTTGATAGTGATGGGCAGATTATAAGTTGTTTTATTGCATAAGCTAAGTTTACAATTGAAAACCAACAAAAGTGGCAGCAACAATATGATAATTAGATTGTGCAACTGAAGTCAAACAAGCTACCCAAGGGATTGGTAACCTTGGAATCGGTTTTTAATTTAGATGACCAAGTCATAAAGGACAAATGTAGCATGACTATTAAGCAGGAGCACTATGAACTCATTGAGATCTCTAAGGGTAAGCTCCTCAAGGTGGGAAAGGTATGTACCAAAGAGGAACAAAAATCTTTCATTTTGTTATGTCAAGAATTTAATGATGTTTTTTCTTAGGAATATGGAGGCTTAAAATTTTTTGACCCTGAGCTAGCTCAACACACCATTGAGTTAGAGCCCAATGCAAAACCAGTGAGGCAAAACCAAATGCCTCTTAATCCCAAACTTGAGCATCTTATGAAGGTTGAGTTGAATAAGTTGATTGAAAGCAATATCATTTTTCCTATTAAGCATACATCTTAGGTTTCTAACTTAGTGCCTATTAGAAAGAAGAATGGTGATATTATTCTTTTTTTTTATTTTCATGATTTGAATAAAGCCTCTCTCAAGGACCATTATCCACTTCCTTCAATGGAGCAGATTTTGCAGGTTGTTTCTAGTTCTGACAAATTTTCTTTGTTGGATGGATATTCAAGCTATAACTAGATTTTAGTGAAGGAGGAAGATCAGTAAAAAAAATATTTACCACCAAATGGGGTACCATGTCTTATAGAAGCATGCCCTTTGGTTTGTCCAATGCAGGGGAAACATTTTAGAGAGCAATGGACATGGCCTTTCATGGCCACATGAACAAGATTGTTCTAGTTTACTTGGATGATATTACAGTTTTTTCAAAGAATGTTAATGAACATTTTGATCATTTGAGGTAGATTTTTTAGAGATTTAGAGAGTTTTGGGTTCCTCTTAACCCAAAGAACTGCATATTTTCTATCCATGAAGGTAAGATCATTGGACACATTATTTCCAAACATTGTATTTTCATTGATCCAAAAAGAGTTTCTGCCATTCTAGATTTGCCCCTACCAGCACATAAGAAAGGCTTGTAAAGCTTGCTTGGTAGGATCAACTTTGTGAGAAGATTCATATCTAACATTACAACATTATTATATCCTTTTACAACAATGCTTAAGAAAAATGTATCTTTTAGTTGGACTAAAGAGGGTAAGAGAAGCTTTGAGAAAATTAAAGAGGCGCTTGCAGCTTCCCCAACTCTCGTTAATCCTAACTATGATAAATATTTGATCTTGTATGCATTTGGAGGTGTTGACACTATTTTTGCCGCACTTTTTCAGTAGAACGAAGAAGGCTTGGAGCAACCTATGGCATTTTTCAGCCAAGTGTTACATGACTATGAGGTAAAATATTTATTTGTTGAGAAACATGTGTTTGTTGTTGTTAGAAGCCTCAAAACGTTTAGGCATATGCTCTCTAACAAAATAATTCAGTTGTTGGTTGCACATCCAACTGTTAAGGATTGCTTGCTTAATAGGGATATTAATGATAAAAGGGTTGTTGGATAACTAAAGTAATGGAGTTTGATGTTAATATTAAAGTTACTAAGCTTGTTAGGGGAAAGGGTTTGTGTGAATAGCTTGCTGAAAATGGATAAAATAGCCTAGAAAAGTATGAAAATGTTTCATCAGTGCTCAACAATGAGGAGCAAGCTATTGGTTCAACTCCTACCGCAAGCTAGGTGCAAAAAATGATTCATTATCTGTAGACTGGTGACTGTCTTGAAGGTTCGGACAGGGCAAAGAGAAGGTACTATAGACTACAAGCCATTTCCTATGCTATTATTGATGGTATTTTGTATAGGAGATATTTTAATGGTGTTCTACTAAGGTCCATTGAGCCAGATTAGATTGACAAGTTGTTGGAAGAGTTTCATAATGGGCCTTTATGAGGCCATTTTGTAGCAAGGACTATAGCTCTTAAAATTATGAGAGTTGGATATTATTGGCCACTTATTCAAAGATGCATTTTCTTGGGTCAGAAAGTGTGAAAAGTGTTCATTGTTTGCGGGGAAGTACAGGCTTGCAGCCTTGCCTCTACACTCCATTCAGGTAGAGTAGTCTTTTGCTAAGTGGGGTCTTGATTTCATTGGACCTATTAACCTACCTTCAAGTGCAGGACACAAATGGATTCTAGCATCAATAGATTATTTTACTAAGTGGACTGAGGTTGTTGCTTTGAAGGAAGTAAATGAAAGTTCTATTCTGAATTTCTATCGAGATTTGGTATCTAGATTTGGTACTCCTAATTCTATTATTTCTGAAAATGCTTTAGCTTTTATTGGTTTAAGGATTTCAGATTGGTCTATAAAGAATGCCATTTTTTTGAATACATCATCTAATTATTACCCATAGGGTAATAGGCAGGTGGAATCCACCAACAATTGATTAAGATCATTAAAAATACCATTGAGGACAACCAGATAACATGGCATGACAAGATGAAGTTATCCCTTTGGGATGATAGAATAACTCCTAAGAGAGCTACTAGTTGCTCTCCTTATGTTCTCACTTATGGTAAGGAAGCTAAGTTGCCAATTTATGTTGAATTACCAACTCTAAATTTCATTAATGAACTTGAGTTGTTAGAAGAGTAGCCTATGGAAGTAAGGCTTGCACAACTAATGGAATTAGAGGAAACCAAACAAGGAGCATTGAGGGAGCTTGAAATCCATCAAGCTCAGATGATGACTTCTTTTGACAAAAGGGCAAGACCAAGAGATTTCATTTTTGGTGATTTTGTTTTCAACTGGGATGAGAATAGAAGCAAACCTGGAAAGCATTCCAAGTATGGACCCTATGTGATCACAGAGTACAAGGACCACAATGCTTTCCATCTTTCCAAGTTAAGTGGAGAGGTGTTACCTATCCCAGTGAATGGGATCCACCCCAAGCATTTCCTGTGAAGATAAGTTTTATATTTGTACTATATTAGAGTAGTGTTTTCCTACTAATAAGTTCTCAAGGCACATTTATTTAAGTTTTTTTCTTTACCTAAGTGTTGTAGCACATGTTTTCTGGCCACTAGGGCCTTTTAGTTTGGTTTTTATTTGTTGCTCTGCTATTGTTTAGAGTATTTGTAGTTGATTTTTTATAGTTTTCAGAGTTTGAGAAGAGTAAAATTTGACTCCATTCCCAATGAATGGTTTATGGCAATTGATCTATATGCTTAGCAGGCAAGCATTCAACATAAATAGCCAGAAATGTTGCAAAATTTTCTCCTATAGCTCAATTTAGTAGAGCTGAAGCAGTTTATTTTCATTTTAAGGTGAAAAGATTCTAACATATTTTTGCCATGCTTAACCATTGCATAATAAAGTTTAAGAGAAAGAGTTCAGTTGTTATTGTGTAATGTGTTACAATAGAAAAGAAAGAATTCAATTTTTTCATTCAATGTTTTGTAGCATAAAAGAGACTACATGAATTATTAGATATTACTTTTATTCATTTTGCAGTGTTGCATTCATTTTTGCAAAAGAGATATATACAAGACTGCATAAGTGTTTCTTTTCTATTCATTGGAAAGAAATGAGTAATCAAATTTCCCACACAAACCGTGGGAGTAGTTGAACCAAGGCAACATAGAAGATATGCTATACATCTGAAGATTAAATAATAGAAAGACATATGAAAGGAAACATATCCATTATTGTCTGTGGGGATTTCGTGTTGGTCTTCATTGTTTCTTGTTCCTCCTTGCTCCCCGTCTTCAAGTGAACCTATAGATGATTGAGAAAGTTTTTTAGAGCTTCGGATATGAATCTCATCATGTGCCCCATCAACAAAAATATAACACATGTTGTGATGCATTACATCAACAAATATCGGATGTATGCAAGAGAGCCTGGAAATTAAAACATCATAGGAGCATTGAGCTTCAATTTTTTTTTATCTAACATGTTTGTTCACTATGCAAGTATAGGTGAAATCATGTTGCTAATTAATTTATGAAGACATCATAGCATGTGGTGAAAAAATGGACTCCCACAAGGGTTGATCCCAACATGTTGCCCCTAAGTTTCGAAAGGGGAATGAGATAGGAAAAACACATCCTTATTGCTCAAATCATCATAAATCTAGGTGTATAAAGTAGTGCTTGATGCAAAAAATGAATTTTGTGAATGGGACAACATCTTCATGGAAGAAAATAAAAGCATAATATTCAGGTCTTTGTGTCAACATTTTGACATGATCCAATTTCTTGAAGAGAACATTCATAAAAGAGGGTTTGCAACTATGTGTTTGATGCTTTTGAAGAAACAAGGTAGTGAGAAGAAGTATTATTTCTTGCACATTTTTAGAATGTAGAGTCAACTACAACCTACAGTGGGGAGTCCTTATAACACCTATAGGTGCATTTTCTTTCCAAATGCAAATATGTTGTAATAAACATCCAGTGCAGTAAATCGAATAAATTGACAAAAGCTCTTGATTCTTGAAAGGAAATAAAAGAAAATTCATCTATTTTAAAGAATGAAAATACAACATATAGTGGTATCCATGAGGAGCTTTCAATGAATCAATGCAAGTGGAGAAATACCCAGAATTTGCACTAATTTCAAAAGAGAATGTGCTCTAAAATGCAAACCCATAATGTAATAAGAGATGCTTTCCATTCCTTTCATAAAAGTAAACAATATTATCCTCTTCCTATCTTATTCAGAAGCAAGAAATGCATTTCTCAAAAAGAGAATTATTGAACTAGGGTTTCAAGAAGAATGGTTTGAGTTTCTTTTGTGAGGTTGAACTCATGTGGGTTTGTATGAAGAGGTCTTGAATATAGAAAGCAAAGAGGCTCAGGCTTGTATTGAGTATTGAGAGGCACCCAAAAACTAAAGAGGCTACAACCTTACATACAGAAGTAACCTCTTTTCATTTCTCTCAAAAAATGAACAACATTTACCTCTCTTTGTCACAATCAAAAAAATGGAGAAATCATCGAGCTTGTTCAAGATATGAGAAATACCCAAAAATGGAGAAAATCACAACCTGAAGGTTTCTACACTCTATTTTATCATTTAAATGGACCCAGAAAATATTCATCACAAATGGATACAAAGTGTACAGAGAAGCAAGTGTTTTCATTGCTTTACACTAAAATGAGCTCAAATCGAGCATATATTTTTTAGAGGTTAAAGAAGAATGCAAAGTCCGAAAGGTGAAAACACTTACCTCAGTTTTCCTATGGAAGATGAATACATCCAAAACCTACAGGAAATTCCTCCAAGAGCTCATATTAAAGGCATCCATGGCAGCCTCAAAAAAGAGGAGGCATCAATAGAAAATAAACAAAATGAAATGCATTAGAAAATGGTGGTGGTCGTGGCTAAAAGGCTTGATAAAGCATTCAAAATGAAGACAATGAAGGGATTTTTACATATTTGACAGAGAGAGATACTCACCATTAGTTTTTTGAGAAGGTTCAACATGAAAGAAGCTATAAAAATGATGAGATTTGAGCTTGAACCCTAATCTCATGGCGGTGGTGTGCAGATAGGTCCTCCAAGAATATCAAAGATGCAAATGATGTAAAAAGTTAGGGCTCAAATGGTTTTGTCTTAGGGTTTTATTTTGCCCTAATTTGGCCTTAGCATTTTTCCACTTTGATTTAAAAAATTTATGCCTCAACTAATACCTTTGTGGTATTTTATTGTTTTGCCTTTGCATATATGTTATACCTAGGCTTTGTACCTTAGGTTTCTTTTATGGTTTTTGGATAAAATCAAGTGATTTGATGCCTTAGTCCATTTTCCTATTTTTTATTAGAAAATTAAAAACCCATATGCCTTGAAGGTCCAATACTTGGCAAAATTGTAATAAAAAAACATATATGCTTTTTTTGCCTTGTATTTTTGTAGAAAATCAAGTTTGAGTCCCTCTTTCTTTTTCGAAATGTGAAACTACAAAATTGTAAAACATTATTAAAATCAATATTCCTATAAATTGATTTAATAATTGTTATCTAAATGTAGTTAAATGAAAGCAAGTGTTGATAGATCTTTCCCATTTGAGTTTGAGTCTTTTTGTGCAAAGGAGGAAAAAACATGCAAATTGAAGTTTCTATTTCAGTTTTCAGTCAGTTCAGGTGATTTTTGAGTCTTTTCTGGGTCGACCTCCTTGGGATAGAAAATTTCCACATTTGTCATTCAATTGAAGGTAGTTTGGGCACTATTTTTTATGCTTTTCTTTTGAGCTCAAAAATGGCTTTGAAGTTACTATGTTGAGGTGCAGTTCAATCAGATTTTTCCCTCTCACTCTTGGAGACAGTTTGTAGGCATATATTGGAGAAAAAACTTAGTTTTTTCTTAGTTCAGATTTGCATCTTACTCTCTTGAATTCTTGCAAAGAGCTTTGTAGGCCATTAATTTGTACTTAGATTCTCAAATTTTCATACTCCTTTAGTTCAATAAAAGGGGTAGAGCATACCTATCTCAATTTTTGTCTCATTTTGTAGTAAAAATTTGATGTTGTCATTGTGATTCCAACTTTTGAATCCTTTTTATGTCCTATTATTGCAAGTGTGGGTGCAGAAAGTTCATATGATGCAGGTTGCATGTTGTGTTTGATTTTAAACCTTCACGCAAATCAATTTTGTGTTGTATGTACATGTGAGGTTGTGAAAGTTAGTGTTTTGAGAACTGTTTGTGAGTGGAGTTATTAAAATAGGTTAAAGTTCTAGTGTATCACCCATTAGGTTTAGGATTTCATTTTGAGTTTTCCTTCTAACCATTTTCTCATAAAAGTCTTTTAGATTAGGTGATCTACCAAGGGAACCAACCCTATCTGGAGATTCATTATCACCATAGGTCACCCACAACCAAAAAGTGTTTCCATGTTTCAGTAGGATAGTTGAGTTAAACTTAGCTAAAATGCACTCCTAACTGTTAACACTACCTTGGTTAAATATTTTTTGAAAATTTTAGAGTACAATGGACAAAAAATAGAAGGAATTATAAATGAAACTAAGCTTAGAGAGAAATTTGGTCATTTTGCAATAACTATGATTGAAAAATTTAACTCCATGGAGAATCCCATGCAAGAGAGATCAATAACAAGGGTTTGGGAAACCTTAGATTAGAGTGAAATATTGTGTGATTGATTATCAAAAAATTCCAAACTTGTTGATTTCTGTTAAAACCATGATATTGGGGTTGGTGGAGGATGAGAGAGTTTTCAATGCGTTGGATTTTTTGCAATCAAATATAAGAAATAAACTAGACAAGAATTTAGAAAATTGCTTGAGGATGTATACAATGTATGATATCTGAAGTTTTGATTTTGAATGGGCACTCACAATCTAGAAGTCTATATGTGAAAGAAGAGGGTTGTGCAACACTTCAAATGTTAGTGGAAGTGGAACAAATGACAGTGACAAAATGAATGTTGAATCTGAGATGCAATTAAGTAGACATATATAAGGCAAATAAAATGAAGAGTAGTCTCAAAGTCAAGACGACTCTCAATCTCATCGTTAGAGTGAGGACTAGGAGGTGAATTGGAAAATGCAAGGGATTTAGAATTTTCTAGGTATTTATATTGTATTTCATGAATTATATTCCAAAATGTCATTGATGATATTTGATATTGTATTCCATGAAATTCTGAATCTGATTGAATAAATTTACATACTAATATTTTCCATTGTTCCAATGTAGAATCTAAATTTTAAACATTGTTTTTGTTGGTTTGTTTTTTGAATTTCAATAAGTTATTGAAATTATTTAAAGGATATCCAACTCTTATGCTCAAATAACATAACTGAATTCAATCACATAATTGAATTTGTATAATAACATAACCAAATTTGATCATATGAAAAATAATGATCATGGATACATAACCAGTGCTCATATTAGATTGGTACCTTAGACCTGGGTTATAGAGTCAAAGAGAAATGCATATTTTGAATAATAAACCTTAAAAAAATTCTATCAAATCTTATATATCGCTACCATACAATGTGTTGGTTTTTTTTTATGAATTCCAACTGGTTCTTGAAGTAATCTAAAGAATAGTCAATTCTCACGTTCAAATACTTTAAGGGGTTGGCCAGTGAACAAAAGATAGATTAGACATTTTTCTCCTCTGCACTTCAAACTCTGTGAAGCCTAGTATGGTGGTCCTTTAGAATATCTAATATAATTATACATAGTTTATAGCAAGATATTGTTGCAACATATATGTTCTCTTGAAAAGACCAAGAATTAAAAATGGAACTCACTTAATAGGCTAGATTCTTTGGAGTTTTATGCATTGTTGGCTTCGAGAACATAAAATAATGTTAAGAAATAAATTAAAACAATAAGGGAATGCAATTTTGAAAATTGATGACCATGAATATGAAACTAGAACTCATATCAAGACCGGTGCCTTAAACCTAGGCTACAAAATCAAAGAGAAATGCCATTATATTTTTGGATAACACATTTTCAATAAATTTTGTGGAAGCATGCATATCATTTCCTTACAATAATATTCTTCAGAATTTACAACCAATTCTTCTTAACAATCCTTGCATACATTCACAACCCTCAATATTTCTAATACAACAATTTAATCTACTACTTGAATAGAATCTATAGAAGAAACATTTATTTATAGGAAATTTGCAACACTCCTAAAAGCCATTGGGGTTGATGGTGATAGAAACAAAAGATAAAAAGGGAGCAACATTACAAAGATACTTGTGCACACCTAGAAACTTTGAATGTCATATCATTATATGAGTTGGATATTATATTTAAATTTTGATGACAAAATAAATCTCAATTTTTTTTTTAAACTATTATGCTTCTCATCCCACCCTAGTACATTCTTTTTGATGGCCACTCAAAAGAGATTATTTATTGAACATTATGCATATACTCTATAAATTTTGCATCTAGGAGTGCACTAGTCTCTTTGCAAGAAGTGTCTAAACCAATCTTTGTGGAGATCAAATTATTTGTGGTGGAATTGAGTAAATCAATGTCCACACTATTGTTATCACAGATGAAGGCTATAAAGAGAGTAGGGACCAATGTGCTAAAGCTTGCTTTATATTGATCAAAATGTTTAAGTTCTCCATTCTCATCCAGAATGCTTCGCATAATATTTCCTAAGATGCACTCAAAATATTTGAATTTGGCTTTTATATGTTGCAACAATTTAACAATGTATACCTTTACTTCTCCCACTAGTTTGGCCATATTCCATGTGGGCATAATCATAATGTTGCTAGGCATATCACTTTCCAATATTGCTCCTTTGTATATGCCTTGTAAGCTAGAATCTCTAGGCATCCATTTATACATTATGCTTCCAAGTTGCTCTTAATATTTGGCTATTATAGCATAAGAGTCTTTGGGATGTGAGTAAGCTTGGTAAAAATATTATAACTTCTCACGAGTCTTTGATACCCTATGTTTCAAGACTTCCTCCACAATATTTCTCATTTTATTCATTTTCTTATCTTGGGCATTCTTCACCTTTCCTCTAACTTCTCAAACTTTTCAATAAGCTCCTTTTCCTTCATCAAGTTGATTGCAAGCCCTAATGTTGAGGAACTTGCCTCTTCAGTCCTAGTTGGTGGAGGTGTTGATTGTGTCTCCTAAATCTTTAACCTATTGTATTCTAGAGTGAGCTTTACATGATCTTTTAGCAACTGATTATAATCATCTTGAAACTTCTTTGTAGTAGCTTCACTAAATTTTGTAATGTTAACAACCAATGAAGTAGCTTGGGGGGTAGAACTATCTGATACTATTTTTATATTAGGCCTCCCTCATTTTTTGCATAGCTTCTACAAATTGAGGCATATTAATGGGTAAAAGCACAAACTTGTGTCACACTTTTAGCCAACTAAATAGTTCTGAGAGAAATAGTTTTGACCTAAATGGTTTCGATTGAAACAGTTCTACTAAAAACCACATTGTGTATACTTGGCACATAGAGTTTCGGGTGAAACCCTTTCACCTGAAACTAAAAATTTTGAATTTTTCCCTTTGTCGCTTTGAAATGTGACTTATTTTATGTGTATGGTTTTGGTAAAAGGGGTTTCGATCGAAACCATTTCAATTGAAACCCTTTCAACTGAAACCCTTTCTACCAAAATTATCTATGTGAAATCTTAGTTGGTAGCCAACTCAACATTTTTCAAAACTTTCTAAAACTTTCAACTTCAACTAGATATTTATCGAGTCAAAATGATTTCAAAAAAGAAAGAAAAAAACCCTTTTGTAGAGCTCAAAGTGGTGAATCCAAATATGTAATTTTTTTGATATTTTGATTAGTTTTAATATATATTTTTTTAAATTAATGCAAGTAGGTTGTTAAAGTTAAAAAAGAGGTTGATTAGAAATTAAAAAGAAATACTAAAACATATTTGAAATTTTTGAAAAATATATGGTGCACTAGAGGAGAGAATCCTCTTCAAAAGGGTATAATACTTCAAATTCTAGTAAGTTTGACTTTAAAACATTATTACTAAAAAATAATAAATCAAAATTTTAGATTTTTTTTCCATGCACTAGATATTTAAGTTACCTATTTGGAGGAAAAAATTCAAGAGAAAATAAAGTTTTTTTGTATTTGTTTCTTGATGTCAATTGAACGTCACTTTTTTTCTAAAATTTTCAGCATTTCAAATTTTCTCTTAAATTGATAAAAAATAATCAAAACACTTTTTTTAAAATCTGAAAAATTACAAGAATAAACTTCATTATAAGTTTTGCATTTTATTAGTTTATATCATTTTGAAATTCAAAACATAAAGACCACTTTCATGTGGTCAAAGTTGAGAATTTTTTTTGGTGTTGGTTGATTCCTTTATAAAGTGTGATACAAGTTTTTACTTTTACCCTTATGTTAGGTGCAAGAGCCCATATGGCTAAGGTTTCCCATTTAGGGTTGAACCTAACCTTAAACATTGTTTCTCAGTTTTTTCTTCATAAGAGAACACCTCTTCATCTTTCCTTTTGATAGTATCTAGGGATATTGCAAAAAGCAATATCCCACTCAGGTAATAACAACAGGCCACTTTCTCTTACTAGCCTCCTTCCTCAAGTGAGATGTTTTTAACATCAAAATTTATCTCTTTAACACCCTATTTCTAACCTCTTCATATTTGAAAGGGTGTACCTCTGCTTTTTCCTTATCGATTTTCTCATGAAACTCTTCTCTTTTGACACTTATTACAAAGTCCTTGAATTATTTTGATTTAATAAATTCATCATTTGAGATGAATTGTGTGCATGCAAGGGCCATTACATCATTTTCCTCATCTCTTCCCCTTATTATATTTATGCTCAATCTTCTCTGAGACATTCAACAACATTCACCTTAGGAGGAGAAGGCATTGCTTGACTTACCTCCTCTATTGTGACCTCAATCTCCTCCTCTTCATCTTGATCAAGGGCATAATCAACCAAAGGTGGTTGATCAAGCTTTCTTTTATTTTATGGCTACTCTCTAGGAGGATAGTCAATAGTATGTTCTTATGGAGAGATGGTTCTACAGATGTTTCCTCTTATGGGGTTGACTCCTTTATTACTTGCCCCTTTTCTCTTCTAACAAAAGTATAAATAGAAGGGTCTATTTTGGGCTTGTAGGAAGGCCTTTCCTCCATTATAGAGGCCTTCCCAATTAATTTGTCAATATTATTCAAAATCAATTGGATCCTAGCAATTGGATCTTTAGTTTTAGCATAGGTCCTTGGAAAATTGGCTATCCATTTGGCCTTCATGACTTTTTACTTTTTGAAGGCAACCCATCTGATTCTTCTCTTATTGATTTCTTTGTCACTTTGTCAATTTATAAGAACAACCTCACCAAAGAGGAGATAATATGCAAAGGATGACCTCTTTATTCTCAATCTCACCTAATTAATGAATCCTTTAGGGTCAAATGGACTTGTGATACCTTGAGCCATCCTATAGGTCTGCAACATTGGATAGATAAGTTCTAGGCCCTCCCTTGTAGCTGTGAAGTTTGAAAAAATTCTGAAGAATGAGAAAAATGATTCTTTCTTTGCCCCTTTCAGATGACCTTGTATTATTCACATAGCTACCAAATTACCTCCAAGTATGCCAATCTAAGAGGGATATATTTGGGCATGATGTGAGGTCCCATAGGGTGCCCATATACCCTTATCACCGAAGAGTTTGAATGGAGATACCAATCCCCAGTTATGTTGCACACCCAATTTTGGAACTTTGTCTTTGAGTCTTACGAAATCCATGATTTCCTTCTACAATCTACCCTCTTTCACTCCCATGAGTCCCAACACTCTATTGAAAAAATGATTTTAAAAGATTACATAGTTGATTGCATCACAATGCATGTCCCATATGTGGGTCCAACATTGAACAAGGAGAGAGTTTCCCTTGTCATCTAACATTTGAACTTGCAAATATTTATCCCACTTTGTCCTACCCCCATACAAGAATATATGGCATAGCAAGGAATACCATCTAAAGTTTATTTCCTTTCTATTTTTCCTTATCTCCACTAATTTCTTGTGGATACCATTTGAAATAGATGTAGAAAAATAAAATTTATTGTTGACCAGGGGATTTGGTATGTTTATTTCCATATACATCAATGGAACAAGGAGTTTGGTTTTGGTATCTCCTCCAAAAACTTGGTAAAATGCATAATACGTCTTAATGAAGTAGTCTTCAAACATTTCAAAATTGAAAGACTTTGTTTCACTTGTTGGAATTCTTACAAACCTTTGAAAAAGCACATGACACCATCAATCCATACACGCAATAGTTTTTCACAACTTGAAAAGAGACCCACTCTGAATAGCTTGTGGACTTACGAAATCCATGCCATGTGCCATCATTTTTCTAGTGAGAAACTTAGTCTTCATTTAAGAAATATTGTAGTTGAGAAAAGTTCACATGTTCTTTTTATGCACTTTCGTAATGAAGAACTTAGCCCGTTTTGAAGAGCACATGGACTTATGGAATTATGCCAAATGTTGACAAGTTTTACCCCTTTCCATGGTTCCATGATATTTATTTTCCTTAGTAAAATACTGCTCATATACTAACATAAACAAATAAGAACATGACAGATGGCAAGCAATGGGATTATTAATCGAACTTAGACAAGGGTTCACTTAAAACTTTTAACAGGCACACAGTAACTTTTTAAGTGAATGCTAAGAAAAGGTAAAGGGACCAATAACCTTATGCTATAAAGGGCTTCATAAGACAATTTAGGGCATCAGGTACCAAGTAAGCAAGTAAAAAAAAAATTATAAATAGAGTGCAAGGCACAACAAAGTGATAGGGTTTCTTAGGTTTTAGTCTTAAACACTTAGGAATAGAAAGTTTTTACAAAACCCTAGCAAGAATGACAATAATTTTTGCAAATTTTTGATAGAGACAAAGACAAAGAACCACAAAATTAAAAAATTTCACTACCACAATGATATCATTTATAATTTACAACGAATTCTTCTTAACAATCCATGTATGCATTTAAAACCCTCAAGATCTTTAATACAAAAATTTAATCTACTACTTGAACATAAGTTATATGAGAAATATTCAACTGCATAAAATAGAAATGATAAACAGAAATGACCCTTGATCAATTTGTATTCATAAAAGAGATGAAGCATTCAATTTAGGTGACAATTTCATAATTGATTGTGAATTTATCACAATATGTTCATGTATTCTGAATTTGTATTTCTATATAAATTAACAATTATATCTACATTTTCCTTGTAAGACCTAGACTAGGATAGAACAGAGTTGGAGCACAAACTATCTGCTTATAAAAATCCAAGATCCTTTGCAAATGGCTCAAAATTCCCTTTTATTAAATAAAGGAACAACATGCTTAGAGCCATGGATAGATGTCACATTTTGATTTGACAATCTTATCCTTAGGATGAGACAAAAATGAATGCAACTGCTTTGTAAAAGACTAAAAGGAACTTTCACTAAAAGACAAAACAATTGAAGAGGCCATTGAAGGAGATATTCTTTGATCTTGAAATAATGAGGTAGCATGGAGAAAGTGAATTATGATTTTGTAAATATTTTTCATCCACATTGAGAACATAGCGTTTTAGGAAACTCATATTATCAAATCAGTCTATCGGCTTTTGTAGTGCATTGTACTGCTCATTTGATGGACGTGTAATTTGTTCTAATTGATAGTGTCTAACTTGAAAATTTGTTAACAATTCATAATTGAATTTGGAACTTGAATTGAATGTTTCAATTAAAGTTGCATTCAAGGTGTAATACCCCTCTGTTTTGTCCTTTTGATCGAACAGGGTTCTGTCCTTTTTATGTTTTATTTTCTGTTAGTACCTTGACTATGGTACTTGGTTGCTTTTTGATTGCTATCTATAAAGCGACATTAATGTTATATTTTGATGTGATGGTATTTTATTATGATGTTATCATTATGACATGTTTTGAATTAACATTATGGATGTTTGAATTAATTATGTTTATGCTTTTGATCATATTAATGATGTTAGATTCGTTAGTTGGTAATATTGTATTGGTGAAGGAGACGGTATCGCATCACTCGCTTGTGAGCGCCTTGCGATTTCGTTATTTCCTCTTCACGGTGTGCCTTATTTATGACATATTTATGCATGTTGATATACTCTTTGTTCCCAGGTTGACAGGTACAGGACATCGACTCCACCTAGTTTCACAGGTTCGAGCGTGTCCATTGCCCAATGGTATTCGATTGGAAGATAGTAGCTAGGTTTTTCGTGCCAAGTCGTCACCCTAGTCACAGTGTGTCGTCAGGTGTTAGTCGGGTTAAGTTGCTTTAATGTTGTTCATCTGGCCTTGATTTCAGTTTAAAATTGCAAGTTAGAAAAAGGTTAAAGTTTATGCTTTGGTAGTTAAATTGTCGATTAACTTTATTTGGTTATATGATAGAAATGTGATTTAATTTAGTAATTAATCTAACTTAATTAATAAATAATTTAATCTAGTATTAGATTGATTTTATTAATTAATTAAATTAATTGTGTTGAAATGAATTAAATTATTCATTTTGGAAATTTATGGATATTTGGTTTGGAATTGAAAATAAAAGAAAATGTTTTAAATTTCATTTTAGAAAATTTGAATTCAAAAATTGAAATTAGAAGATATTATGTTTTCAGAAATTAATGAAGGTGGTTGCATGATATTTGTTTGAATTTCCTTTATTGTTTGGAATTTTCTTCACAAGTTTGGATCATCAAGTTTTGGAAAAATTGAAAGAAAGGATAAAGGAAAGAATTTTGTATTTTGTGGGTTTGGGTTGAATCTGAGGAAATTGTTGATTTGGAGAGGGAATCCAAGCAAGGATCTGTGCACCATCTGGATCTTCTCAAACTCTTGCATACTAGGTTCAGATCTTTTAATTTAGTTGTTTTTGAAATTTGGTTTGTATATGTTTTGTTGTTGAAAATTCATCTTGGAAAATTCAAAACCTGATCTATGTTGAAAACTTCATGTTAAAATTTGAAGCAAATTACAAACCTTTGTTTTTAATTGAGTTTTCTCAAGAAAATAAAAATAGTGTTCTTGGTTGTAGCTAGTTGTTTTCAACTTGGGTTTCTCAATTTATTTGCAATTTCAGTTGTGAAGATAGATATATAAATATAAATAAATAAATAAATATATATATATATATATATATATATATATATATATATATATATATTATATATCTATATTTATATATAAATTTCCTTGTTTTAAAAAAAATGGTTGCTGTTAATTTTTTTTGTTAAAAGCCCCATGAGAGGGCGTGGATTTCAAAATCCGCAAGAAAATTTTTTATTTAAAAAAAATATCAAAAAATTTTTTATATCAAATTTTTCTTTTGTTGGTTTAAACAAAAAATTAAAATTTTGTTTGCAGCTGGGGCTCGACCCATAGCCACCCCATGGGAGGCGTTGTGGGGAGCCACGCTAGCCGCCCCCGTCGTCGCCCCTATGGTGGCTTGGCATCGTCGCCACCACAGAGGTGGTTGGCTGTGCTAAGCACAGCCGAGCCGCCCCTGTGGGGGCGGCTATGCACAACCACCAACCGTCGTAAGCACTAGCTATAACAGTTGACGCCCAGCCTAACACTCGCCGCTACCAGTGAAACCCGCGACCGGTGCCAGCCACCGCCCTCTCTTTGCATGCACTTCAAGGTCCATGCGGCTCAACCCTAAAGGTTGGTGCGTGACCTGAGGTGCATGAGTGGTTTCTTTTTAAAAATATATATATAATATATATGTTCATTATTTTTATATTATATTAATTTAATATTAAAATATGTATGTATTTTATATTATATTAATATAATATAAAGTAATAATGTATATAGTTGATATTATTATTTCTTTAATATATGAATATATATATTAAATGGGGAATTTAAATGTTAGCATGATTAAATTTCAATGGAGGATTTTTTTAAAATAGTATGTTAATAGTCGAATTTTCGATCTTATTTTAAAATGATATTTATTTCTAGAATAAATATTTGATTTTAAAGTAATGGATGGATAAATGGATTTTAAAGGGATATATATATTTTGGAAAAGAAGAAATTGTTTTAAAATAATATGTTTATAGACGAATTATTGGAGTTGAAAGTAACATGTTTAAATAGCAAGATCAAATGTTTTTTTTTTAAATGGTTTACTTTGCAAAAGAGAAATATTTATTTTAAAATGTTGTGTTTGGACTTAATAAAGTAACTACTTTATTTTATTATTATTTACAAGCATTTAAGGACTTAATATTCAGTTCAAATTTCATCCTTTGTCTGAAAGAGATATTATTAAATTAGTTTAATTGAGACAATAAACTATTGAATTGTAATAAAGACAATGAGTTATTTTATTAATTATTTTGTTAAGGCAATTATTTTTCTTACTGTGAAATGAACTTTAAAGGGAAATGGATTAAGAATATCCAAAGTTAGTTATTTCCTCGCAATTGCCTTATGTGATTATTTCCTCTGTGTTCATGTTTGTGGAAATGGGTTAAGTGTCTTTAATATGTAAGTCTTCCAGAGGACCCTAGAGGTTGGGGGTTGTCGTTTTGTGATGTCAACCGTTTGTTTATTCACCTGGGTAGTGCATGAAGTTATGTCAATGTTGTTACCCGGTTTCCACGAACGGGGATGTTTTGTACCTCCTGTGGAAGGAGTGGATTATGTGATTTGTGCCTTCTTGTAAGGAGTGGCTTTGTTATGTTTGTACCTCCAGTGTTTGGAGAGGGTTTTGTCTTATGTCGCCTCCTGAGAAAGGAGTGGTCATGATATATTGTTCGTATGCAACTTGGCGCCCCTAGTGATTGGTTATGTTTGGTACGTTGTCAAGTAGAAGAGTGGCTTTTGTAGGGGCCAGAGCCCAAAGAGGTAAACTAGATAACCTTCAAAGGTGGTTTAATCAAGAGATAACTAAAACAATACTTAGAAGATTAGGTGGTACTTCTCACTAATCAAGATAATTATGCCTCACTCATAGACACAAGTGCTCGTTTAGAATTGGGATGGGTGGGAAGGCCTGGAATGGCAAGGTCATCTATCTTGTCCGTACGAAAGGTATTTGATTCCGCATTAGTAAGTATGAGGGCTAGGGGATCGGTTGAGGCCACCAAGGGTTGTTAGAGCCTATGAAGATCCGCTTAGGTAACTCATGATGAGTTGTGTGATGACACTCTGTCTAGGACAATAGTTGGTATTTGATTATGTGGGTATGGTTCTCTTAACATACTTGATCTGTTTCATATCTGGAAGCAATGTGACCATATTAGAGTTGTACTTGTGTTGTATTGGTGTTGTACTTGAGTGGTACCTGTGATTGGTTGTGTCAGTTTGGTTCAGTTACGTGTTAGCATTTGTCTAGAGGTAGATGGACTTGGCTAGGATTCCTTGTTACTATCTCCTAGCACGGGGGGTGGGCCTTTGGGTTCCACTTGGTTGGGTGGCGTGCACCTTAATCCGTTGGGCTTTCTTCTTGTTCGTGTTGATGAGATTTCCAGTTGGAGAGCTCGTGGGATCCTGTTACTCTTTATGCTTTTATTCACTTTAGTTGATCTTGTGATTTATTACCCCTCATTTGTTATCGAGGTGGAAGTTGTAATTGTAACCTTATTTTGGACTTGCCTCATTCGGGGAATGAGTGATGTAATCTCTTTATTAAATTATTGTTATTTAAGATCATATTGTAACTATTATGGTGGATGTAATTTATCTTGTATGGAATTTGTGCATTCTTATTATCTTAAGTAGGTAAATTTTATTGATTCATTTATGTTGTTTGGGGTTAATAAGTAATCTTAGTCTCGTAACCTTAGAGGTTGTTTGCAATGGGTAGTGAACTTGCATATTAATTTTACTTAAACAAAAAAAAAATTAGTACATTTGAGTAGTTAATTGTAACTTCCTCTAGGGTTGCGTGGTGGGGCGTTACACAAGGTTATCAGTGGTTTGATGGAATCCAAATAGTTTTCCTCATCCAAGTTTTGAAAATATTAGTCCAACTCAATCTTCCATGTATCCTCTATCTTCTTTGTAAAAACATCCTTTAGAATGAATCGCTTTGTTGTGTCAAAAAGCCAAGGGCAAACCAAGCTCTGTCAAGTTATCTACCTTTTTATCCATATTCTTTATTTTTTTGTAGCATGATCCAAAAATTCCTCTATCACATATTTCCAAACACTTTTGAATGATAAATGATGCTTTTATTGAGGCATCAATCCGTTCATGAATTCCTTTAGATTTCAATTCATTATCATTGGATTTGTAGATTGTTTGCAAATTTTGATTTGTGATTTTCTCTCTTGAAATCACATTTTTATTGTCAACTACATATTTTTTGAGCTTCCTATTACATACCATCAGAGATTCAATCAATTGAAATAATTCACACAAATGATCAATCATCTACATTATTTCTTCTCAAATATTTTGTTTCATACCCCTCATTGTTTCTCTACAAAATACAGTTAACTTATTTTGAAGAGACTTTATTTCATTTTGTGCTTCCCTTAGTTGTGCCATCAATATTTCATTTTTTTTTCTTTGTTCCTCCAATTTTTGTTCCCAAAGTTTTGCATTATGTTTTTTTTCTTCCATGTTGACTTTTAATTAATTTGTTGGTTCACTAGCTTTCACCATGTTTTGTTTTAATTTTTCTGAAATGACTTTTTCACCATCATATTTATTTTTTTCTCTTATCTAATCTTTGCTTCAGTTCATTCAATTTTAGTTTCACCTTTGTTTTTTCATTCTCTTTACTTGTAGATGTAGAGGTATATATTTTTTAATTATTTATTCTAATTCATTTCTTTTGTTACCTATTTCTTTCCTCTTTGCTTTCTCATTTTCTAGCTATGCCTGTAACTTTTCTATTTGAATCTGCTATTTGTTTTTCTCTCTTTCGATAGCAATGATGTGTACACCAATTCATTATTCTTTTTTAAAACATTAATTTTGTCATAATTTTTGTATCCTGAAAAAATCCGTTTAGAAAGTACTCACTTGAAATTCAAAGTGATCCATCTTATTCTTTGGTTTATTTTAAACTTAAATGGGAACAATAAACATGCACTCCATGGTTTTGTATTTGGGTCAAATGTGGGCAATGCCTTGGTTGTTGCATGCTCTGAAGTTACATTAGATGTACTATCTATCATTTTCTTTATTTGTTTTTATACATTTCTAATTTATTTTTAAACTCGTCATTGTAATAAAAACCTAGGGTAACAAACATAATGAAATGCTTGAATGGTGAAGGATTACTTGTAGTGATAGTAACATCTCCAATTATTTGAGACTGAGGTTGAGGATTAGCCATTGTTGTTGCAGTAACACTAACAATTGGAGGAGTACCTAGAAATAACTCCTTTGGGATGGAAATTAAGGTAGTGGTACTAGTACTGGTACTGGTACTGGTAATTTGGACTTGAACTTGTCATAATCCTTTGCTTCTTCAAAATCCCTTGATCATTGGGTGTTTATTTAGTATCTTGTATTTTTGGTCTCTTATATGTAATTTTTTATTATAACACATGTTGACCAATACTAGTACTACTACTCATACTATTGACACCAGTGGGAGTGTTAGTTGCAATAAATTCTCCACCATGTTCTAGTTGCAATTGTATAGATGACCATGAGGATTTGAAGTTGCAACAAATGAATTATTTCACCTATCTTTGTATTCCCTTGGGCTTTTTTATCGACTCTAATGGCTTGCAAATCACTAGGTTTTCTATGGCCTACCTCTATTGACACTCAAATGCCTTGTCTTTTGGACCCCAAACTACCACCTTTATAATCCATTTTTTTATTATAGTTTCTCTTGAAGTATATGTTTGTTTTGTGGTCTCACTTAAACCACATTTCACTTTTCTTGCATATTGTACACTTTTTTCTTCTCTATCATCATCAAATTCATCCTCAGTTTCTTGAACTTCAGGGGGATGCTATTTATTTCACAAATTTCTAAAATCATTTAATCTTCTTCGATCTCTTGAAATGTTGCACTAGTTTTTGTTTCACCTAGATCCTTCCTCATAGACCAAAAGGAAACAATTTTTTATTATGTCCAATTTTCTTCTCTACAAGCCCTTCTAAGAGAATCTGGTGTTTTTACTGAAGTAGATGGTTGATCACATTTTTCATAAAAATTGGTGTACCTCTTGATTTTATTCTCTACTTCTCTCTATTGTTGCAATGCCATTATTTTTGTTGCAATTTTTCAAAAGGAATACCTTTCTTAGCAACAATTTCCTCCATTATTTTTTTTGACCTCATCCCAAGAATTTTTTTTTTTAAAATTTCAAGCAAGGGTTTACTTTCATGTTGAATTCTACTTGCAACATTCTTATTCGCCACAAGATTTTCTTTAATGATGTCACATGGGTCATACTACTAGTGAGAGGGTATCAAATTTTAAAAAAATGAAGTTCATGTACCACAATGAATGCTCTTCTCTCGAATGTGAACCCTCCACATGCAAAAGGTAAAGAAGGAAATATGCTCTTTCTTTTGTTGACTAGAAAAGTATAGTTGATATGTACTCTCCATCTATCACACATATTCTACTGCAAAAACCCTCTTTGTCACATGTATGGGAAGTTTGTATGGCTCTACTCCTGATCCATAAAATCTTAGCACAACATATTCTTCCATGAAGTATCAGTCAACCAATTTATTTTTGATCCTAGTTGAATGCAATCTCTACAAGATATAGGAAATTTAAGCATTGGAGTATTTATAATTCCTTGATACAATGGAGACAAAAATCAATCTAAAAAATTATTGTAGTTCCTTCAAGTATTATGCATCCTTATCTTATGATCCAATCATATACTAGAGCCATTTTGTTACCTCAACATTTGTACATTTCACTAAATTTGAATAGAAATAAATAGCACAAGTAGGTTGTGAACCTAAATATCTTATTGAACCTCCTTTAATCATTAAAAACTATTTATACATGGATTATAAAATGTGCAAGAAAGTTATATTTGACTGGGTGGAGTAGCATAATGGATATTATATATCATTTCAAGGAGGCTTGCATCCTCTTCTTGATTGTTATCTAGTCCGAGGAAAAATGCTAGCATGGAAATAATACCCTAAACCCACAGTTTAAAAATATTCAATTTATAAGGAGGTTTATGATTATCTTTGAATAAGTTACTATCCATCGCTATTTATTTATAAAAGAAATTTTATCCCCTTGATCGATTGCTTCATGATTACTAGCAAGGTTTTCTAGGTCAATGTGGGTGTTTCCAAAATCTTTGGTTGTAAACCCCAACACATTTACAAATTCTTTTGCAATAATGGGTAATTTTTTTATCTTTATTAATAATTACTTTTTTATTATCATAATTGTGGGCACAAACCATGATAAATTATAGGCAAGAGAAAACCTTATGTAATGTCATGCATCCCAATCCAACTACCCACAATGTAGTGATACTATTAATTGGTATATTTTTACATTTGGTAGTTTTTATTTTCTTTGCAACCTTATTCTCACATGAAATCTAAGTTATGAGGTAAGCCTATCATAGATTATAAGACCATAAATATCATGGTATTCATCCGTGAAACTTGGGGTTTTAATTAGTCTAGAATAATCTATTTTTATATTTGATTTTTCTTTGCCTTTCCTAATATCTGGTCTAGTAGTGGTGGTAGACATGCTTGTATAGTTTGGACTCTCAAGTTCTCAACCCTAAACCTCAAGATTGAAAAATTAAGAAATAATGAAATGTATTTTTGTCTTTCACTTACCTGAAATTTGATTCTTGAAAAGATGAATATAGAGACACTAACATGCAAGGATTGGCTATGTTGGATCCCAAGATATCCTTGGTGGATTGCAATGAGAAATCTCCTAGTGTCTTGACCCTCTCAATTCAAAATATAATCACAAAAGTAGTAGAAAGTTCAATTCTTATTTTTTTGTTTTCCTCGAATATTGAAGTGAATAAAACGTGTTTCCTTCATACTACACAATCAGTACATTGTACAATTTTGTACCGACACTTCAAATTAAATTCAACAGTTGTCTTGCATTTTTGTAGCTTCAATTAATTGATCACTTTCGGTGAGAGGTGATGTCATTCCAATCATCAATGTTACTTCTCAAATAAATTATCAACCATTGATCTTTGCAATTATAATGGTTCTAAGGTGATTCTGGAGGTTTGATTTTGCAAGTCTAGCACTCCATGCATTTCATTTCAAAATTCAAATACATCCATTCATCAAACATTCATCCAATGATTGAGTAATTCAATACATTTTTTATAATAAAGACACACCATGTTATGTTACTTTACAGATCATTTGAGTGGATTCTCTAAGAAGAGCACCTTTAAAAAGGTGAGTGATATCAACTAGAATTCCATGTGGCAACCTTCCGTAGTTCCATAGATTGAAATGGGACCTGCCTTGAAGAGCTTGCAAACTCATGGAATTAGTCAAATATGTCCATGTGTCACTTTCTCACTATATCACACTTAAGAACTAGGATTGATTTGAGGAGTCTGTAACTCACAGTAATTGAGCCATACAAAAGCTAATGAGAGAACATATGTCACATTTCTACTATTTTATAGCTTCACTTTTTCTCAATAAAATATAGATCGCAGACTTGCAGAAACTAATGGAAACATGGCACATGGAAAGTGGTGGGACCACTAAAGGCATTAGCACAAGTTCACTTAAGTCTTTTTAATTTGCATATGCGGTAATTCAGACAAGAGATTGCTAGGAAACAATAAAGGGGATCAGTAACCTTATGATATAAAATTTGTGCTAGGAATTAGAAACTATGGTGTGAAAGGGATTTAGTGTTAAAATGAAAAGGCAACAGGTGTCTCGAGTGGGGGCCACAAATAACCAAAGTGCTTAAGTCATGAATTTAAACATGTGTTTTAAAGTTGTTTTAAAGTGTGCTAGGATACAAAATTGGTAAGCGGTAAAAGGGGGTGAGTGGAAAATGGAACAAAATCCATGCATAAACACTTAAGTGATCGAGATACCAGAGCCAACAGTCAACAGGAAAACATGAAAAGTGCAAGGGTTTTTCAATGAAGGCTTATGGTTTTTTCAAAACCCTAATGCAATGTTTTAAAACCCTACCAAATATGACCATTTAGAAAAAATTTAAAGACTATAAAATTTAGAGCCAAGAATTTAGCTTTTTCTAGTTTCATTTAGGTTTCTTAGGGCAAAAAGAAAATGCAAATGCTATTTTTTTATAAATTAGCATACACATTCAAAGATATGAATACATTGTGAATGATTCAAAGACAATTGTCTTCGATGTATATTTTTTTTCTCTTATGAATACAATTTATTAAGGATATTTTAATATTCATCTATGCATTTTTGGTGCAATTGAATGTTTCTTTTATAGCTTTTATTAAATTAATGGATTAAGTTGTTATTTTTATTTTTTATTTTTTTTCAGTTAAAAAATATAACTTGTAATTTAAAATTAGTAGAAGTGACCATATCATGGATTGTGGAAATTTAATAACATTAATTTTAATTACTCTCAATGAAAGCATCCACTTGTCTCCACTTTTGGTATCTAATATTATATTATTAGTCTATTACTTTTAACTCAAGAATAGACACTAAACACACATAATAATTATTTTCTACAAATGAATAATAAAGAATAACATAACCATATAATGTATTACAAATTAATTACAATGTTACATCCCTTTTTAAATATGAGTGGAGCATGCAAGCTCTTATACAAATCACAATGTCACTTTAACACTTGACACAATGCATACCGGTCTAGAGGCTGGTATTGGTGGCTAATTTGGTAGTTGAGTCTATGGATGTGAATCAAATCATATCCTTAGACCATGGGGGTTGCTAAACATGCTTATGAGATGTGAATATAAAAAATGTGCATGTCCTAAATTGTTGAATATAAAGTTTCTTGTAAATGAGATTGACACCTTGATATCAATTGGAGGTTTTGAGAATATGTTGAATTGGTAGTAAATATGCTACCCCAATCATCAACTAGGACCAAGCTACCAAGAAGGATCAAAATGACATATAAATTCCACAACTCCTCTATGAGAGCCTCTATCAAAATAGAGTATAAGAAATTGAAGATTTTCAATGGGGGAAATATTAAAAAACTTCTACTACTAGACACCTATCAAAAGAACTTATCTCCATCAAAGCTCCTCATCTTGGTTCAAAACTTGGATCAAGAGCTAGGTGAACCAGATCAACTTCTTTCCAATTCCACCCATTCTAAACTTGAAGGAAATTGGCCTCTCTTTTACTCTAAAAGTACATAATTAGATGAAGGAGAATTTAGAGTATCCCCAATAATACCACAGAATCATCTTACCTTTTTAACCTCATAAAATGAAAATGATTGCCAAAATTCAAAACACTACACTCAAAAGTAATACCATTTTATGGACTCAAGAATCATTTCAATTGAACTCACTATCCCTATTTATGGCATTTAATCATTTGAGGCATTGTCAACACATGGGAGAGCCATTGAAAATGTTATTTTGATTGACAACTGGTTATATACAACTATACTTGAGAGTACCTTAAGCATTCAAATGATATTAAATCTATTAAAAATCTAATTTAAAGTCTCAATTGATAATTGGCTTCATGTAGAGTACCTCATGTAGTTTTCAATATCAATTATCAAGTTATGAACTCAATACATTTCACTCACTTCAGATCAGAAGAGGATATTATTTCTTATTTTTGAAGATTTCCCACTGACACATTATGATTAAAAACATCATGAAAGTACACATGGCATCAAAGCACAAGAATGTAACTTACAAAAATAGAATAATTTCAATAGTGCAATCGCCATCTAACTTAGAAATATCTAAGGAAATTAAAATTAAGAATGATCTCTTAAGGAAAAAATAGAGTTTTTATAAGATTTAATAAATATACCTCACACGCAAAAATGAAAAGTTTTTAATAACATATGTGAATAAAAGGTCAAAACTCAATCATTTTAAATTGAATGACTCTAGGGTGATTCTAGAGGCTAAGTTTGCAATTCTAGGCTCTAGACATTTTATTATGGAATGCAATGGCAATCGTCAATCAAATGTTCATCGGATGATGATTTTTTTTTGTACATTAATTTTAATTTTCCAAGTATATTTTTGTACATTAATTTGAATATTATAAGTACGTGAAATATAATTTATTTTCTACCTTAATTTGTGTTTTTTTTTTTGTGTAGGAAGATTTTTATTTATTAGAAAATAGAATTTACAACTAAAGTGACCTGCTAGAACATCATTGTAATACAAATTTACAACCATTATCACCTTCTTCTTGCTCATGAAAGCCACACAAGACCAACCCAAAAAACCTACCTTAAATGTAATCATAGCCAAAACTTGATTGCAACACTTTTCAACATTGCAAACCAAAGGCCTTCTCTCCAAAAGATATTGACATGTAACAACTCGATTAAAAATTTGCATTCCCATGGATGTAATCTAAGATTTCTCTACCCACTCCCAATTTCCAATTGGTTCTAGCAAAATATATTTCTTTATGAAGTTGAAACCACTTGCCGCATGAGCCATATGTCGAGCTAGAGCCACCTCATTTAAGATGAACAAAAAGGGAAGACATTCCATCACCTCCCCAGGAATGAGAGACCGCAGGAAATATCTTAGCCTCAGAACCCCTACACCTAGACTTGCCACTACAAGCATTTCCCCAACACCCCCAAGTACTTTGGTTTGATAATTAGCCTTGTAATCGCTAGATCCATACCTTTGGATTCATTTAGGTCTAACAATGACACCATGAATTTAGAGGATATATCTATGTTGACCTAATATCATTGATCAACAACACTAAATTCTTTCCCTAAAACTAGTTTAATTTATTCTCAAATTAAACTCCTTTCTAGCGGCACCATAAAAAATTGAACACAACTTGAGATCCATGATTGATCTCAAAAACACCATTTGTCTCTTATGACAAATTATTCTGATTGGAATTTTCATATGTGAATGTGAAAATGAACATTGGAATGATTTCATTCCTACTAGAATATATGAGTCGACAATCGTTCTTCAACACTACAACTTGAACTCCACTCATTTAATGCATATGAATTCAATAAATGTGAGAGATTTCAATTGGCATGTGTTGTAAGTTAAATTAATTTCCAATTATTCTTCCTTCCAAAGTCTATGATGATTCTTGCATAGCAAATGTGGAGGCAAAAAAAAATATTAATTGTTAAAAGGTCAATCATTGATTTTTGTAAATCTAATAGCTCTAGAGTGATTCTGAAGGTTTGAGTTCGCAAATCTATCACTCTATACATTTCATTCTAAAATGCAAATACAACCATCCATCGAACATTCATTGAAGGTTAAATATTTTTATACACTAATTTTAATTTTTTGATTATATTAACGTTATATTAAGTTTTAAATTATTAAATAATGATACTTCTGTTGAGTATACTATTATTTTTATTTGCATACTATTAAATATATATGTTAAAAAGAACAAATGAATCATACAAAAATTATAAATGTCTTTTTAGTCTTAAAAAATCAATGTTTGCATTTTAAATGAATGCTTCACATTCTTTTTTTCTAAATGCTCAAGCTAGCAAAGCCACTATATATATTAAATATAAAAAAGATAAATTTTGAACTTCTAAAATTTCATTAGCATTAGCAAAGGAGACTAGTAGTGGAGGATCATGATGGTCCATGGAGGCCCTTAACCAAGTGTTTAAGCAGGAGGTGAATTCAATTGAACAAAGTGAGAGTAGAGATGAAAGGGCATCACCCAAATCCTTCCCCCAAAACTCCAAACTAAGCAATGATTCATTTTTCATATCACAGACCAAACCATACCTCATAACAAATAGGGCAATATCTTGCACTATAGAAGAAGTTAGTTCAACTTTGGGAAAGATTCCACCAAGGGCTAACCCAAATCCAAAATTATAATGCTCAAGTGCCAAGCCTAACGAAGAAAGAGAGTAAATGAAATGCTAAAAATTACACATCGCCAACATATTCACCAACTCTTTATCCAACAAAATGTCCATGAAATTGGATAAGAAAGAAGAAGCTACCTCACAAAATAGAGCTTGGGGGTTTTTTTGAAGCCATTCTTTAACCATAATTGTTCTTATAGCCTCCTCAATAGGTACACAAGAAATAGTGAATACCCTACCGACTTTTATCTATTATATGCATTTTATCTTCTTTTCTCCCAACAACATTTGGGTAGCATGACACACCATGAAGACTCCATAGTATCACAGTGAAATTGTGAATAGAGAAGAGAGAATTAGAAAGTAAATATATTATAAATGATATGAAGAACATCAAGTTAGTGAAGTATATATAGAATGAATACATCAATACTCAACACTTCAACATTTAATTCACCACAAGACACACATGTTGATGTGACATAATGTTATTTCGCAAAAAACTAAGTCGTGAATTAAGCTATTTAATAAGTAATAATACACATGAATAAAAGAACAACTGTTGATCTTTGCAAGTATGATGGTCCTAGGGTGATTCCAAAGGTTTGAGTTTATAAGTCTAGCACTCCGAACATTTCACTCTAGAATGAAACAACATCTGTCCATCGAACATTCATCGTATGTTGAAATGTTTTGGTACATTAATTTTAATTTTGCGAGTATATTAACATTATATTAAATTATTAAATAATATAACTTGTTAACTTGGACTGACATCTAGCTTTGAATAGAGTATTTTGAATCATTGAAAATATACGAGAATTAAATGGCTTGTTGTACCTTAATCATTATCAATATCAACTCACAATAAACTTCCCATGCTTTTGATTAGAACTTATAAATTTGTTAAGTAATTTAATCATTATAATTTAGCATTTGATATTTTTGCCACCCACACTATGATTTTTATTCGCATACAAGTTTAATTCTCCATGAAAATATTTTATTCATTTGAATACAAGTTTAATTCACCAATGAAAATATTTAATTGGTTTGAAAATAGGTTTAATTTTCCAATGAGAATATTTTATTGGTTTGAGTACAGGTTTAATTTGCCAAAGGAAATATTTTGTTGGTTTCAACATAGGTTCAATTTACCAACAAAAATATTTTACCAGTTTTAATATAGGTTCAATTTGCTACAAATATATTTAATTGGTGTGAAAACAGGTTTAATTCGCCAATGAAAATATTTTATTGGTTTGAAAATAGCTTTAATTCACTAATAAAAATATTTTGTTGGTTTCAATAAAAGTATAATTCACCAAGATTTTCTACAAAATTCTAGTGATTACAAAAGACTTGCTAGTTGATTTTTATTTTTTTCAAAAAAATAAAAATTCGCCAATGAAATTAATATTTTTTGGGAATTATACAAGATTCACCGTGTTTTTACACCTTTTCCCAAAGGGGGGTTTCTTAAAGTTATCCTTGGTAGAAAATTTGTCAATAAATTAATTTTTTTCAAAAAAAGGGAAAGAATCGGCAATAGAAATTAATATTTTTTCTAAAAAAATGAAAGATTTGCCAAGATTTTATATCTTTTCTTGAGGGGGGTTTCTTAAAGTTATCACTGATTTCAGGATCATTTTTTTCTAATTTATATTCTATATTGCACTATGTGAACTTTTGTTCTACAATATTCTTTTGTAGTAAAAAAGCCATAGGAAATTACTAATTTTGAATAAAAATTCATGGGTTGTGAGGGTTGGAGGATGAAATCCCTTTGATTTTGGATAGAATTCTCACTCAGGGGGTGCATTGGAGCTTCATTGGATTGATCATTTTAGCTAGTTTTTGTGTAGATTTTTATGTGCAAGTGTGAGTTGCAGTTTGATTTGTGAATTTTGTAGGTGTTTTTCTTGCTATAAGAAGTAATTTTTTTTTTATGATTTTTCATCATTTCCAAGAGCTGAATAAATCATCTTTACAATTAGATATTGTTTGACAAAGTTTTGGGTGAGATACCCAATTTTTATGGCTTCATTTCTAGTTAGTTTTTGGTGCAGTAATTCCACATTTCTAGTAGCTTCTATGTGGGCTCTTTCCTATTGTTTCCAACACTAGGGATGAGTTCTAATTTCTAATTTTTGTGGTTTTCTTTGATTCTTTTTGGGTGTAATTAGGTAATGTAATGTTGGGATTTACAATGTAAAAATCACTCGATTTTGTGTAGACGTGTAATTTTAGTTCCAAATTATATTTTATTATTTTTGTAGGTGTTTTTTCTATTGTGACAATGCATTCTCTTATAAAGATCAATTTTATACAATTTATAGAAGTTTTAGGAGTTTAAGTTTCTTCTGGTGCATTGACAATGTTGATTTGTAAACTATATTATGGAGTTTTCATCTAATATTTGTAAAAAAAAAATTGACATCTTTCTCAGATTTGATATTTCTCCTAAAATGTTTTTTTGTCTCATTAAGGTGGTATCATATTTGAGGTATTGAGGTTGAGACCTAGAAATCATGGTGGGCATGTAATGTCCCTACTAAATGAAAACCTAATATGTTGGCTAAACCTCGATGGACATTCTTTCATCATGTTGCCATACATTTACACACACCAAATGGTGGAGCCAACAACCACATTTCCATGAAGGGTTTGGCTTGCACTGACACTTTTGTGGGACGAAAAAACCCACTCTTAATTTTGTTGGTTGTCATTCACCACTAGTCCAAGTTTTTGGCATAGTGGTTGCCTTGCTTGATATCAGAGCCAAAATCTTACTAGCCTATAGGATAATTTTTTTATCAAGTGAGGTTTTCGGGAATCTCTATTTAAAAGATTAATAAAAAAGGATAATGTAAGAGCAATTAATAAATGGTACAAATAATACCAAAATTTATCTAAAAGTTAAAATGCATCCATAACATTTTATGAATATTTAGAGGTTAAAGAAAGAACTATGCCCAAAGATGAGGATATTATCAAAATATTTGAGAAGTTCCAAGGAAAATAGAAGCTTTCAAATATGGAGTATATTTTATAGGCACTTCATAAGGACTAGAGAGGAAGAAAAATTGGAGAAGGTTAAATAAACTAGGAAGCAAGAGGAACAATTGAATTTGGAGTTAAAAAAAATCATTGAGAAAGAACAAGAAGGATTCAACAGGTAGTTAAAAGGTAAAAACTTTGACAATAAAATATTTTTTATCAACCTCTAATAATTGCATATGTCAAGAAATTATTGATGAGGAAGAAGGAAATAAAACCTTGAAAATAGAGTAAGTGATAGATATACTTGAGCCACAACTTCCAAATGAGGAAGAAGTAGAACATGAGTTGAAGGTAGAAGATAAATAAAAATCAAGACAACTTATTGAGCAAGAAAATAAGGATTCTATTATGCAGGTTAAAGGTAAAAATTATTTGATGATAAAATATTTTATTTAACTTCTAATGGCTACATGTGTCATCAAAACACATGAATTTAAAGAGGAAAAGGCATCACCTAATGAATGTGAAGAGATTGAGATGAAGAAGCATACACTATCCTTCAAACTTCCAAAGGGTGAGCCATTAATTAATTTTCAAAATAACATCATGGATGGACATGCATTTGAAGAAAAGATTTTTAGTCAAAAGGATAAAAGTGTTGAGGGCACCTCTATAATTCATTTTTAAACAAAGGTGAGGTGAACTCCTTGTTGGTAGCTTAAGGTATGAAAAAAATGATTATATTTTAGATTTATTGCCTACTTCTATGACACTACAATTTTTTTTCCATCATGGAAAGTATGATAAAAATGGTGATAGAGTAAGGGATGCAACTTGTAGTATATGGCATATGGAATCATTTTTTTAAATTAAAAAAATCATGCATGATGATGTGGGTTCTTGATGCTACAAATGGGAATATTGAGAAAAAAATGAAGGCTAAGTCTTTTGATGGGATTACTATCATAGTTGTAGCTCGAATTTTCATTCCATACACTTGGATAAGTAGAAAACTTAATAAAACATTGAGTGAAAATAAAGCATGTTCTGAATTTGATGTAATGAGAGCTAACAAGCTTATGGAAGATTAGTGTCTACAATTCTTAGAGATACCCCACCATTGAGGACAAAGTGGGAATGAAATAAAACACAAATACAATAACTTCTTAGGAGAAAGTAGCTAGGGTAGCAAGAGGTTTCATACTTTTAAATGGTAATTATTTCACTTTCATGCATCTTGAGGTTTCATGTAGTACACTTTCAGTTCATACAAGGAGTTATGAAATATTGCATTCTAAGTTGGGTAATGAATCAAATTTGATTATGGATATGAATCTTAAAGTGTTAAATGATGAGGTAGAAAGTGATGATTTTTATGTTGATGGATTGGGACAAATTTTTATGATTCGATATGTATTTCAAATTTATAAACCCAAGGAGTACAAATTTACACCTGAAGGGAAAATGATCAATTTTGAGGTGATTGTAGCTAATACAAGGTAGTTTCTAATCATTATATTTCTAATTTTGGATAAATAATGTAGTCTTGCAGCCATTGTTTTGGGAAGATCTTCTTGTCTTATGTTATGTGTAAAAAGTTTCATCCTTGGGAAATACTTAGTGTCAATATTTTAGCTAATATATATATATATATATATATATATATATATATATATATCACAGTCATCTTTTGATCCACATACAATCTAATCCAAACCACATTTTAAGTGGTAGAGCTTAGGGAGACATGAAAAGAGTCCTTGGAACACAAGGTAATTATAAGTAATACAAACTAGGAGATAGGAGTCGAATGTTGAACAAGCTTTGGTCATAACCCAAGGCAAATGAGGTAAGATATTTGATTTCATTCATGTTGATAATATTTTGATCTCCAATTATACTTGGGAGCATATCTAGGAGCATGTGGTTATAATAAGGGTGAATTTAAACAACATGATCCATTTACCATAATATCTACATGGGAGATTGGCATTACCTACTTGGATCAAGTCATCATGAAAAAGTAAGTTTCTATTTTTGAAGAGTTTAAAAAATGTACAAATATTTACATAAGGTTTTTTCATCATTATGTGGCTAAATCTATCCTACATATTGCTGACATTTCTAATTTTTTATTATTGCATCCCTTGTATATTGCTAGTTTTGATGTTTTATGATTTTGAATGGATTATTGCAAGCATGCACAATTTCATATGACCTAATTGGTACATAGTCATGAGTATTACAACTTACAATTTAATGAGAATTCCAATCATTACTAATGGGAATTTTTTGGTTCTTACATGGTTTCCAACCAATATTACTTTGATAGGATGGATGATTCTTGCACAAGTTTTTCATTCTTACAGTTGTTGCATAGTTTATGTATTCTTGTTTTTTATGGTTTTAGTCATGAACAACCTTATATTTTTGTATTTGTAGGAAGATTCATTTATTGGTGATGCTAGAAGAAGGTCTCCAATATTAGTGACAATTATTCCAACCATAATAAAACTAATTTGGAAGGTTCATTAAGGTTTGTGACTATAATGTTTCATTTTCATCTTACATGCAAGTTGATTTGTGTCATCATTCAAAGACTCTAATTCATAGTAACATTTTGAGATTAAGTGGAAATCAAGACTATATCCATGAAGCAAGTGTTTGGGATCCTTCATCACAAAACAAATGAATATTAAAAAAAATAGTAATGAGTAGTCAAGGAATCCTTTGATTTTTATGGAGAAATATCACATTCTTAAGATAGAAGGCTTCATTTGAAAGTTGATAAGAAATATAGATTTCAATTTTATATTTAAAAATTTCCAAAATAGTTATAGGATGGTGTTTTTGGAGTCATGCTACATATAGGTTTTCCTTCCTTGGGTATGTGGAGGAGAATTTGAGGAGAATGAAATATACAAAATGGATTCACATTCCCTTGCATCATAATGAAATAACTCTTTAGCAATAAGAATAGACAAAAGGTATGCAATGAATATCAACAAGATATAAAGGGAATAAATGGTGATTTGATACATACATCAAGGGATAGAAGAAAATTTCTCATAGTAGCTATGGACCATGTTGTTATCATTGATTTTATCACCATTTTGTGCCACCACATCACTTTATTTGAACTCATGCAAGTGGATTTGCAAGTGTTTTCAATCATGGGTAATAAATTTGGGGGATGTACTTGTTGGCCTATTTTTCTATATGCAACAGTTATAGAATCTAGACTCCACAAGAACTTGGGAGTTTTCAAAAATTGGAGAGAAGGCATCATTAATTTCCACACCAAAGAGGAGTATACAAAAGGTTTATTGCTTTTATTCCTTGAGCCAAATATAGAAAAGTTTAATCATGCATTATATTAAGGATTTTCAATTGCTTGAGGACAAGTAATTTTGGGAAGGAAAAAATTGTCATGTCTCATTTTTATTTAATTTAAATTTGCAATAAATTTTTCCATTTTAGTATTTTCCATGGGATAAGGAAAGAGTTTGGAAAATTATTTATTTAATATTTAATATTTTTAAGTTGTTTGAGTGGGTTCAATTAAATAATAAATATATTTTATTGTTTAATGGTGTTGAAAACCAAAAATGGAGTGTGATATTTCTCATGAAGAGGTTTTTTATCTCCAAGTTTTTGTGGCAGCCAATTATTGACAACAATTTTTATGACAACTTGCATGTGGGGAGTTATTTTTAATTTTGGTAAACAATATTACAAAATACAAAATGGTGAGACTCTTTGAGAGGGAAAATGATGAAAATAAGAATATTTTATTTATTTTTCCAAGAAAGGGGCTTTTGGATTTGGTTCTCTATTTATTTGTAGGAAAAGTCACATTTCAAGATCATTTTTGCCAATTTATCTTCTCGATATTATATTGTATAAAAATTTGTTTTGCAATATTCTTATATGGAAAAATACCTATAGGATATTGATTGTGAGGGTCAGAGGATGAAACCCATTTGATTTCAGAGAGTGTTCTCACTTAAGGAGTGCATTGGAGCTTCAATCAGATTGACCATTTCAGCTAGTTTTTGTGTACAAGTGTGAATTTCAATTTGATTTTTGAATTTTTTGTGTTGTTTTTTTGATGAGTTTTATTTTTTCATGAGATTTCATCATGCCCAATAGCCAAATAAATTATTTTTCTAGGTGGGTATTGTTTGATAGAGTTTCATCTGAGATATCCATTTTGTATGGATTCATTTTCTACTTATTTTTTTGTGCAGTCATTCTAGATTTTATGTAGCTTCTATGTGGGATCTTTCAATTTTTCATCATCATGGATCAGTTCTAATTTTATTGTTTTTCTTTGATGCTTTTTGGGTAAAAGTGGGCAATATAATGTTGGGATTTGCAATATAAAAATCACCCGATTTAGTGTAACTTTGGTTCTAGATTTTTTTTTTTTGTCAGTGTAGGTGTTTTACTATATGACACCTCATTATCATGTCCAAATTATTTTCATATCTTTTATATAATTTGTAAGATTTTCAATTTCTTTTGGTGCATTTGCAATGTTGTTTTGCAAACTATATTGTGGAGATTTCATATAATATATATATATTTTTTTGGAATCTTTCTCAGATCTAACATTTCTCATAAAATCATTAGTTTTCTCATTACATAAATATGATGTCAAAAAATTATCTCCCATAAAATCTCAATGTAGTGGATTTTTTTTATATTAGAAAAGGAGAGAGTACTAGTGTTGATATATTTAAGTAACACTCAAAACTTTGTCAACAAGAAATTAGATTCTCATCTAAATTATTTTATCTATTTGGTTCTAAAATTGATGTCTCATTTATAAATATAAGCACAATATTTATTATTTAGTTAAATTTTATAGCATTATAAATCCCATTAGAGATTACTAACTGTATTTTCCTATGTTATCTATATGCATGGGATCTATAGATATTATTTTGGAGTCTAGTGGCTTACTACATTGGGAAAATTGAGATGAACTTATAGGAGCTATTCACCCATTCATTTAGAGGGTAGGATTGTCAAATTGAGAGGTTTGCATGTAAACTCTACACAAATGGTAAACTCATGTCAAATGCTACAGATGCCTAACAAGGGGGTGTTGGAAATTGAGAGGTTTTCATTGATGTCAATAGATAATGGAATTTTGATGTTTGTCAGTATTCAGCTACTCTGATAATGAAATTCTGTTGATCTGAATTATCCTATGTTGTAAGATTCGCTTAGAATCTGATAATATGCTCTATGTTGATATCAATTGCATCCACTAACATGGTTTTAGTTGACTAAGTTGTATGGTTGGAAATGTACAGTCACCACTAGTTTGGGAAATAGTGTTATACTTATACACTGGCTCTGTACTATGATTTTTTGGTCCGGATTCTATCTCAGAAAAAGATATCACTACAGGACTTTGTACATATGTTTGAGCCTACAAGGTTCATTCTACTTTGAATTTTCATAATGATATGTGAAGGAATTTGGAAGATATGAATGATAGTATTTTGATCTATAAACTACATTAAGTTTTCATACAATACATTGATGTGGGAGATTTTGCATTTTCTCATATTTGATTATCATACCATGCAGTGTTGAAGATAAGAAGTTTGATGTCATCTAAAGGAGAATTCAATGTGTTAACAAGTTTTGTGTTACACGTTTGATGGATTGATGTCTTAAGTTTTGGTCTAACTCTGGACGACCTAATTATATTTTGAGGACAGTGTTGACATAGTTAGTTTTGATTTGAAATGAGGTTTCTCTAATTACGCTGACCTAAATTATTGAACACGGATATATATATATATATATATTTATGTAAGACATCCATTAAAAAAAGAAAAAGAAAAAAGAAGACAAGGAAGTAAGTGTGAGAGTTACATAAAGGAAGAGAAGAGAGTTGGATAAGATGAGAAAATAGGTGTATTATTTATGTATTATGCTTCACTGAAACTAAACTCTAGCACAAGGAAGGTGCATTCTTTATCAGTTCATACCCTTGGCAATGAGCCATAACATATTGTATATATGGCAGTGAGTCATAACTTTTTGTACTCTAGTTGTGAGCCCTTTAAGGACAGTGAGTCCTGGTAATGAGCCATTGTAATATTCTATATCTAGATATATTATATTGTGAGCTAATCCTCACCGTGGTTTTTCCCATTTTGGGTTTTCCACATTAAAATACTGGTGTTCATGTGTGTTAATGCATTATCCTGATTCTATGTTTTCTCTTGTTGATTCAGTTAGATTTTTGGTAATGTTTAAATTGATTTTATGTGAATGGTTTTATGGAATACTGATTCACCCCCCCTCTGAGTATTTCAGATGTTCAACAATTGGTATCAGAGCTTGGTTCCTCTGAAGAAGCCTAATAGCTTGAGGAAGGTCCTGAAATTTGATTACATGGAAGACAATAAAATTCTTATTCCTCTAGAAGAGATCTTTGCTGAGAATACATGAGAAAATGAATATTTGAAGGATATACTGAAGGGAGAAAATGAGTGCATCAAGAATCTAAAGGAAATTTATGGAGAATTCAGTGATCAATTAAAGAAAGTAGATGAGGACATCACTGGATTAAAAGAAATATTGGAAGAAAAGAGAAAGATTGAAGATTTTCAGAATTTTGAAATTCAAAGAAAGATAGATGAATGTGCAAAGCTTGAGAAAGGAGTGGTAATCTTGAAATCAGATCTGGAAAAATTGAGAAGGCGTGAGGATAAATTTGTTACAAGTTCAACAATGTTGGATAAATTAATTGTAGGACAAAATTCCTCTATGGATAAAAGAGCTTTGGGATTAGAAGAAGGAAAAAGCTCAAAATAAAATCAACCTCCCGATATGAAGACTCAAAGCAACAGTGGACACTTCAAGAACCCAGGAAGTAGTACCAAAAGGATTCCATTCAAAAAACCTAATGCTCAAAGGTACTTATCTTTTAATGGTGTATGTTATTCTTGCAACAATTTTGGACATAAGGAAAAAGATTGTGAAAATAGAATGAATGATACTCTGCCAATCTCTGGTCAATGTTTTGAATGCAAGAGGATTGGACATAAAATTGTGAAATATAGAAATCATAAGCTAAAAAGGACATTTTATGGCTACTTCTATCATTGTAATTTATTTGGACACAAGGTTAATCAATGCAAGTTTAGGATGAATAAAGGACAATTTGGATGGAAGAATGTTGTTTTCCATAATTGTAGCAATCCAAAACACTCTGCCAGAGACTGCAGAAGTAGAAATATCAGATGTAGCAATCTGGTAAAAATATATGAAAAAATCATTAAGATTGATCCTAGAGAAGTTAAAAGGGAAATGGAAATAATTTGGAGAAGGGAAGGAGAATCTAAGCAAGGTGAATCAGAATCATTAGACTTTTTTGTGTCATCCTCTGGTGCAAACACTCCCATCAAAAATTAATCCAGGCAACACCTAAGGGGGAGAAATAATTAGAATATTTAATAACCCTTCTTTTGATATATGATGTCATATCATGACATAAGTGCATTTATTGAAGTTACGAATTCAAGATTTCATGCAAATTTGCAGAAACACATGTGTGAAGAATGAATACTTCTAAACTTGACAGGATGAAAGTGTACAAAAATTTTGAGGTGGTCTACTTATGATTTGAAGCATTTATTGTAGAGGAAATTGGGATGAAAGAAATAAATTTGAATATGTTAAAGAAAATTCATTCATTAAATAGCATTTTTGAAAGAAAAGTAGCATGCAAAAGAAGCTTGAAAAAACTAGAGCAATTTCATACAGTAGAAATTCAAAATTTGGCTTTGAAAGAAAAAGGTAAGTCATTATTGCTATACACTATTTCATCTAAATTATTTTTTGAAAGCAATGAATATACCTTGAATCATATATAATTTTGTGAGACCAAAACCACAACCCAAAATATATCCGGCTAGAAACCTAGAACTCAATCATATTGGTGCTTTTTCGGATATCCCTCCTAGTGTTGTACAAATTGAAGATGCTAGAACATATATTCACTAGAAATTGGAAGAATCTACCTACGGAAAGTCTCGCATAATATGGCTTGGAGAATTAACTAGAAACGATCCTATTTTGAAACCTGAATACAATATAATTACGGAAATGAAATTGGATGTGTGGAACTATTTTCCATAATTTAGTAATGAAGAAAGATGTATCAAAATGGCTCTTAGTAGATTTCATAATGAATATGTGTGGCTTGAAAAATTATATGCAATAACAAGAGAGGTGATCAGGGATGTTATTGGCTTATCATCCTCTAGATTGACCCCTGAATGCAATCTTGATAGAGCAAAAAGATTAAAATGGAACACACATGCTAAAATCACCAACCCGTCAGTCTAGTATGCAAGTCTGGTTATTTCACAGCTAATTCTTGGTGACAACGTTTTCTCCACTACTGCAATTAATCTTGCATTGGACATGATTAAGAACAAAAAAAAATACGATCTTTGTGATCTACTCTGACAACAGTTGTTGAAAAATAGGAGAGATGTCAAGGAGAAGAATTATACATTCAAGTATGGTACATTGGTCTTATGCTTAATCTTCTATTTTATGAAGGAGATTCTTGGAATTGGAAAAGTTGCTTGGGAAAATACCACACTGGTCACTTATCAGATTAAGGAACTAATGAGAAGCATTGGGGATTTGGATGCACAAGAAGATGCCTTTGTTGCATTGTTTGGTAAATTCCAAAGATAGATGAAAAAAAGAAGGAGAGTTATGAGAGAATTGATTACAAGGTATAAGGGTGATATAATATTTCAAGTAACCATCGATAAATACATTATCAAGATAGTTGAACCAATAAATTCATGGATACCTGAGGTTGGATATGAGATTGAGAAGGACTATGCAGCTGGTTGTATTAAAATTTTGATTAATAACCCCTGAGACTCCAACAAACCTAGGTTTGGAACTTACTTTGAAATAGCTAAAGCTCTTGAAAAGAATGAGTTAACCTCCAAAAAATCAATGTTTACCTCTAGAGAAAAGAGAATAGTCACAGAGGTTCATGCAATATTTTCACAGACTGAACCTACTCAAAGAAGACTCAAGCAGCTAGCCAAGAAAAGAGGACAACTTCAGTTAGTTCCCAGTGTAAATACCTTGCATCTCAAACTTGACCTCTTCCTCACAATGAATTGCAGTGTAAATACCTTGCATCTCAATTTTTTTTGAAAGCATTTGGATGATCAAACTTGGTATAGACTAACAAGGATGCATGAAGAATACCTTGCATCTCACAAAAAGAAAGGATAAATGATTGAATTGTATGGGAAGCTTAGAGATGTGATAAATATTAAATGTACTCCAATCTAATATTCTCTCTCTGTAGCTGACAAGACTCTGAATTCTAATGTTACTCCCGGAACTGTGGTTGAAGGAAAGGACATCTTAATTAATCTCAGTTATCTATGTAATGCATTGTTAGAAGAAAAAAGGCTTTGTGATGAAGGGAGATCCTCGTGGAAAAGGATCCTTAGCAATCTTCATGGAGAAACAACCTCTGGTTGATCAATTATCATCAATATTTTTGGATGTACTCCTTAGGGGGAGAATTTGAGTATTCAGGTATGCACAATAGAGCTGTTAAAGAATTTATTTTCCCTTTTCATTGATTTCAAAGGGAGAGAGAAAGAGGTATCATGTTAAAATAAGAAAAAAGAGGTATCATGTGAAAACAAGAAAAATCTTGAAAAAATTTGTAAATAATTTTTGGAAGAAAGAAGTATCATGCAAATAGTTATGGGGGAGAAACTTTTTTTTTTTTTGATAGAATTACTTTGATGGTTTTCACATCATGTGTTTCCATCAATGACATAGGGGGATATTTTTTGAAATTGAGAGGTTGTCATTGATGTCAACAAATAATGGGATTTTGATGTTTGTCAGTATTCAGCTGCTCTGGTAATGAAATTTTGTTGATCTGGATTATCCTATTTGTAAGATCTACTCAGAATCTAATAATATGCTCTATGTTGATATCAGTTACATCCACTAACATGGTTTCAACTGACTAGGTTGTATGGTTGGAAATGTATAGTCACCAGTAGTTTAGGAAATAGTGTTATACTTATACACTAGCTTTGTATGACAGTTTTTTGGTCCAGATTCTATCTCAGAAAAAAGATATCACTATAGGAATTTGTACATATGGTTGAGCCTACAAGGTGCATTCTATTTTGAAGTTTCATAATTATATATGAAGGCATTTGGAAGATATGAATGACAGTATTCTGATCTGTAAACTACAGTAAGTCTTTATACAATACATTGATGTGGGAAATTTCACATTTTCTCATATCTGATTATCATACCATATGGTAGTGAAGATAAGCAGTTCGATGTCATCTAAAATTGAATTCAATGTGTTAACAAGTTTAGTGTTACATGTTTGATGGATTGATGTCTTAAGTTTTGGTCTAACTCTTGCCGACCTAATTATATTTTGAGGATAGTGCCAACAAGGTTATTTTTGATTTGAAATGAGGTTTCTCTAATTAGGCTAACCTAATTAGTGAACACAAATTTACATATGTATATATGTAAGACATCCATAAAAAGAAGAAAAAAAAAGAAGACAAGGAAGTAAGTGCGAGAGTTACATGATGGCAGAGAGGAGAGCTAGATAAGATGAGCAAATAGGTGTATTATTTATGTATTGTGCTTTATCAAAATTGAACTCCAACGCAAGGAAGGTGCATTCTTTATCAGTTCATATCATTGGCAGTGAGCCATAACATTTTATATATGTGGCAATGAGCCATAACTTTTTGTACTCTGGTTGTGAGCCCTTTAAGGACATTGAGTCCTAGTAGTGAGCCATTGTAATATTCTATATCCAGATATATTATATTGTGAACTAATCCTCACTATTTTTTTCCCATTCTAGGTTTTCCACGTAAAAATAATGGTGTTCATGTGTGTTAATGCATTATCTTGATTCCATGTTTTCTCTTGTTGATTCATTTATATTTGTGGTAATGTTTAAATGGATTTTATGTGAATGGTTTTATGGAATACTGATCCACCCACCCTTTCAGTATTTTGGATGTTCAACAAGGGGTAGATAGGTTTATAGCCCAATTATTTTTATTAGAATAACATAAGTCAAATAATCCTACACCCTGATATCTACATGTAGTTGTAGATAACAACTCAATAGTTTTTTGATATACCAAAATAATTTCCTCCTAAAAGAGTTCATGATTATGCCATTAAACTAGTACTAAGGAGCCATATGTCTAACATTAGGCCCTATAAGTACCTATATATAAAAAATAATGAGATTAAGAGTATGATACATGAGATAATAGATGCAAGTAATATCAAGCATAGTTAGAGTGCTTACTTATTTCTAGTGGTAATGGTGTACAAGATAGATGGCACTAGGAATTTATATTAGTATTACAAAGAGCTCATCAAATTCACCATTAAGATAAGTTTCTTATTTTAGAAATTAATTATTTGGTAGATCAGATAAATTAATGTTATTTATTTTACCAATCTTGATCTTCGCTCCAGTTATCATAAAATCATAATTAAAAATGAGGGTCTACATAAGACAACTTTTTGAGGCTAGGAGGGCCACTATGAGTTTTTGATGATGGATTTTAGCCTCACAACTACACCATCCATATTTAAAAGTGTGATGAAATCTATCTCGATGTCATTTCTATGTAAATGTATTTTGATAGTTTTCTAATGACATAATAATGTATAAAAAAAACTTTGAATACTTGGGACATGTGGTAGTTTTGGATATTCTTGAACAACAATAGATTTATTCTAAGTCATCTAAGTGGGTTTTTGTAGTCAAAGAGGTGGAATACTTAGGTCATACTATTTCACATGAGGTAGTCAAGGTGGATCCTCACAAGCTCATGAATGTAGTAGAATGGGAAATTCTTAAAACCCTTAAGTACCTATAGGGTGTCTTAGAAATTACAAGTTACTATTGCTAATTTGTAAAAAAAATATGGTAGCATAATAACACCACTCATATATTTATTGAAGGAATCCTTCTAGTTAATTTGGTAGCTACCAAGGAATTTAAGAAGCTCAAGGAAGCCATGTGCACAACTCTAGTTCCAAATACCCCATATTTTTTTGAAAAAATCATTTTGGAATGTGATGTTTCTATGTCTAGAATAGGAGTACTAATCATAAAAGAGGGAATATCCTATCATTTTTGAGTTTCCAACTCAAGGGTAAGAATATCTTAAAACCTATTTTTTGACAAGGAATTGATGACTATCCTACACAGTTTAAAAATGGAGATATTATGATGTGAAGGAAATTTAAGGTAAACAAAGGCTATGATAGACTCAAATAATTCTTGGAACAAATATTTCTATATGAATATTGAACAAAAATAGGTCATGTGAATGTTGGGATAAGACTTTGATATCATATAAAAGAAAGAAAATAAAAATGTTTTTGTTGGTTCTCTATCTAGGAGAGATGAACCCACATAGTTACTACTCTATGAAATTTCCATAATGTAGGTAGATTGGATGGATGAGGAGCATGAATAATGGGAAAAGAATATGGATACGAGAAAACTCTCATTCAAAATTCTAATAATATTCAAGTGTATTATAGAAACTTGTATTGGAAAAGGTGTTTTGTACACCTTGCATAATGTTAATAATATAAAATAAATATTTAATTGTGGTGCATCTCGAGATGTGGATAAAAATTACTAGGGATACTTATATTTTTATGTCAAATTTGGATAAATATTTGATGTGGGAGTCACAAAGAACAAATATTTACCTTCAGACTCAAACTAGGAAAAAATAAATAAATTTGAGGGGCCATTGTTTAGTGAGCTTATGGTTTTGAAGCAAATAGTTTGTGTAATACCACTTAGTGGTTTTGTAGTTTTTTTATAAAAACAAGTACATGAGTTGATTTTTAGGTTGGCTAGATTGAACATCTCTTGTAGTTTGTATATGTGGTATAGGAAGCATGCATTAGGATGTGTAGCTACATAGTTTTCATTTTCTCATTTATATAAAGGAGTGCAGCTAAGTTACTTGATGCTTTAATGGTCTTGTATGAAGACTCTACAAGTATATTGTAATCTTATTTTTGAGATAATATATTGACTTCTATGAGTGCTTTTAGAGGTTGGGTTTTTCTTGAAAACAATTTTTTAAGCTACATTTGGTGTTATCTTCTTGATATATTTTATTATTCTCTTTCAATTTGGATTATAAGTACTTATTTTACATTATCTATCTCATAAGGGTTAGTGGAATTGGTATATTTTCTTGTAGTTTATTTTTATTTAGTATCAAACATAGTTTTTTAGGTTTTAGGACGATACATCTTAGACTAGTATTAGTTAACCTTTTGTTTGAGTGGAACTTGTGTATAGTTGAATCTATGATCATTTTTTTAAATATTAAAGGTACTTCAAGGTTTTAGATGTGTTTTTAAATTTGGAGCATTTAATATTTGAGGGTTTTTCTTGATTTGATAAATGGGTTTTTGTGAGTTTTTATTTTTGAGGGTTTTGGAGGATAATTTTTACATATGACATACTAGTGAAAAACATACCTCACCATTGGATTCAAAATGCTTGAAAAAACTATGGATCAAAATAAAAATTGATAGGGTTTGGAGATAGAATTTTGAGCCTTTTTGGGGATTTGGAAGAATCTTGGGTAGTCAAATTTTGTACAGTCATATGGATCCATGCAATTTGTACATTTTATTGTGTGGTTGGTAGATCTAATATTCCTCCGATATCAACAATATATTGTAAACAATTTTTTGGTGATTAGATTGGTTGTAGTGTACATAAGATAATTTCATGTTTGTCGTGTAGGGTAGAACATGCTACTATTAGATATAAGCCTCTTATCATACCTCTCCATAAATGCTAAAGGGATAACTAGATAGGTTTTGGTGGTCAATTTTGTAGGGTTTTAGCCCTTGTTTTGTGCCTAGTTGGAGAGGGATAAGATTATCTAATAGATATGTCGCCAAAGGGATCACTTAGATAGATTATTAAGTTATCTCCCTTGGGGGTATCCACTAGCATATTCGCTAGAAATAGTCATCACCACCATTGCTCAACTAGTGGTGTTGCCTTGCCCTTGATTGAATAATACAAGGGTTTGATTTCCTTTAGCCTTGAGTGATATTTTTTCTTCAAAACCATAACTTCATGCATGGTATTATATTTTTGACTTCTTACAATTAATAAAAAACTCTCTTTGAGTATTGGTGGCAATGGTAGTTGTTTTTTAAGATTTTTTTGTTTATGATTAAAAATTACGCTTGGAATTTGGTTTTGCTCACATCTATTCAACAATTCATATATTCTACCCATGATGTTTGATTTTGGACTTATTGTAGGTGACAAGGAACATTTTTGGAGAACTTCATATTAGATCAGGTATTTGGTCGCTTTGTGGAGTTTAAAGGGTTTTTTACTTATTTGGTTACTTGATGGATGTAGATATTTGGGATGTGATGTCTTTTGCATCTAGATGAGTTTTTAAATATTTTTTGAAAGAGAATAATTTTTAGACCAAAATAGTGGTGTAGTAATAATAGGATTTGATGCCTCTTAGTGTGGTTTTGTAGGTATTATCAATTAGCATCAACTATGGTACATACAAGTGTTTGTATTTATTCCTATTTTTAGGACATGGATGATATAAACATGTGAGATTCTAGATCTTAATTTCATGGTATTTTTATTTAGATACATTGAGGGTGGTCATCATGGTGTCATGGAGGTTCTTATATACACATACCTTTGACATGACATTATAATTATTTATTCCTTGATTATAGGAGGAGGTTTATATTATTGGTTCAGAGATCATGGTTTTAATTTAATCTTTGAGATATGTTGATGTTGTAGTTGAGTATTTTGATTATGCAAGGGTTGTGGGTGACTTTTAGTTAGGACATGGTTATCATGATGCTATTTATAGTTCAGTATTAAGGTTTAGTGGAAGTTTTGGTAGTCAATATAGATTTTTCACTTATGATGGATAATCGTATATATGTTGAATGCATAAGAAAACTGAAATGGAGGTGAATCAGTTGTACCTTAAAACTTCAAAACCCTCACAAAAATTCAAATCCACATTAATTTACTTAACCCTTATTTTGTTAGAATGATTTATCATGAAAAAAGATAACAAAAACAAAATCAAAGCAACACCATGCACATTGAACACCAGGTTTACGTAGAAAACCTGAGATGGGAAAAAATATGGTGAGGATTGACTCACAATATAAAGTAATATCAACACTGATTAAAAAGGGCTCACTGTCAGAGGGCTCACTGTGAGAGTAGACAATAAGATAGAGAAGAATGTTATAATGAGAAATCCATCTCAATGCAACAAATAATTCCACCACAACATCACCAACACCTTCGCAATCTTACTGAATAATTGTAGAAACCTTCTACTCACTGCATCTAATAATCTAACCCATGAAATCTCGCATTGTACTGCACAAATTTTCACCCCTACAACTCTGAAATTCACATCATTCACCTAACTTGTCATTCCTCAACAACTCCACACTTATTTATACCATCTTCAACCTTGAAAACATTCTCCAAGGTTGGCTATTCACCTCAACCATACAAATTCAAATCAGGTAGGCACCAAAACATTCCCGCGGTGGAAAGGATTGAAGGAAAAACACAAAACACTTTAGCTAGGACCTAAATCCACTCATACATGTCATGCCATGCTTCCACAAACACTGAAGCAACTTTGTAATTAGTGTAAAAATTCAAGGTTGGGCGAACCTATAATAACAACATTAACACTTAAGTACATGATTCCTTAGATCCAAAGACAGCTCTCAAACACCACGCCATGCTTGAACACGATCTAGAATATTCCACAAACACCCTGAAATCTAAAAAATTCCTTTGCAACAAATTTCACTTGAAGAGTGTACATACCCAATACACTCAAATAACTTTTTGATACACTACAACTCAAGAAACTAACTTCTGAAGAACCAAACCTCAAAAAGCTTTAGCTGAAGAAAGACACAAACACTATAAGCACACTTCCAGATCCACAAAACCTGAAACCACTTTTCGGAAAAATGTAGAGCAAAAATATTTCTCCCAAACACCTCTGGAATACACAGTTCACACACTAGTGAACACAACTAGCTCTGCACAATAATCTAGCACACAAAATTTTGGATGTAACACCTCTAAACACATCTAATCAACATATCTAAACTACACAAGCATATCTTCAACCCAAAATAAATGTGGAGCCAAACCAAAAAGCTACTCTACAACAAAGAACACCACTACAACACGTTGTTTCCTTTTTTTATTCAAATTTTCTCAAAAGAACTTGGAAACCAAGCACTAGAGACACATCCTTAACATCTTCGACACTTCCTCATCACCACCAATCCAACTACAACATAGAAACTCAACCATATACCTATGTAAAAAATATTATCAAAGAAACACTAGAGGTTGACACCAGTAGCTTACTAATGCCAACATAATGAAACTAATAAAAGTATCATTAGATATAAAATCAACTCAATACCAACTACACATCCTTGCAACAAACTCCTTCTCATACAATTGACACCAATGATAACACATAAGCTTTTTGACATCAATGACAACACCAACTGAACATACTTGCAACAATATCCCCCTTTGTCATTGTTGGCAACACATGATGTGAGAGACCATCAACAACAAACACCACAACTCTAATCATCAATAATCTACTTCATACCAACTCATTATATCTTTTCTCACCCTTACATAACTGACTCATTACTTTATCTTTCCATTTATATCTTGTATTTTTCACATGACTCTCTCCCCCTTTGACATTAATCATATTGTTCGCCACTACTCTAAAACTTCCTTTCCTTTACTGCTTTGCATACTCCCCTTAGGATTACACACCAAAATGCAACAATCAACAATCACTACACAATGACAAAACTCACTCATCTTGATTGCAACAATCAATAATGGTACTACCTACTCCCCCTAAGAGGTAGCCACCAACATCAGTCTAGACCAAAGAATGAACTTGATATCCACTGGACTGATGCATCTCCTTATGCATCTAGTTGAAAGGAGGGGAAATAATCCCCAACTTCTCCCAGAGATACTCAAAAGTATCCTTAGGAAAGGCCTTAGTGAATATATCAACAATCTCATCCTTTGTAGGCACATATTCAAGCTTCACTTCATTCTCTACAACCTTCTCTCTCAAGAAGTGATATTGGATTGAGGTATGGTTTTTCCTTGAATGCATTACCAAATTATTTGATATATTGATAGCACTTGTATTATCACAAAAGATAGAAATTGGCTCATTATATATCACTCTGATATAATTTAATGTTTTCCTCATCCACAAAACTTGTGTAGCAAGATGTTGATATAATGTATTATGCTTCTGTATTAGATAAAGACATTGAATCTTGCTTCTTGTTTAGCCATGATACCAATCTACATCCAAGAAAGAATGCACCACCACTTGTACTTTTTTTCTCATCTACACAACTATCCCAACCTGCATTTATGTAAGCACTTCAAGTAAAGTTAGTATCCTTTGGATACCACAAGCCATGATTCAAAGTTTCTTTCAAGTATCTGAATATCCTCTTCGCTGCTCTAGGATCTTATTGAAATCTAGCCACAAGACAAACTGCATGCATGATATCCATTCTAGTGGCAGTTAGATATAATAGTCCTCCAATCATTGATCTATACTTGCTCTGACCAGCTTGAGGAGATTCATCATGATTTCTCATCTTGCATCTAGTAACCATAGGGGCACATACCGGTTTAGAATATTCCATTTCAAACTTCAACATTTCCTTGACATACTTTGATTGTGAAATGAAAATACCTTTATCTGTCTAATTGATTTGTGGCCCAAGGAAGAAATTCATCTCCCCAAACATTGACATTTCAAATTAATTTTTTATCTCCTTTGCAAATTTCTTACACATGACTTCATCCTCCAAAAATTATGTTATCAACATATAAAACCACAATCAATATTTGATATTTTCAACTTTGAAGTAAAAATTACTATATGTGGTACTTTTGTTGAATTCTTGATGTAACAAGTACTCATCTAACCTTGTATACCAAGCTTTGGGAGCTTGCTTCAATCCATATAATGCCTTATTCAATCTATAGACCATATCTAGTTTTTCTAATAACTAAAATCCTTCTAGTTGTTCTATGTATACTTCTTCTTTCAATTCTCCATTCAAGAAAACAAACTTCACATCCATATGAAAAAGTTTGAAATCCTTATGTGCTGCAAAAATCCAAAATCGTCTTGATAGCTTCCATTCTTGCCACCGGATAAAATTTCTCCTCAAATTCTATTACTTCTACTTGTGAGTATCCTTTTCACACAAGCCTTTCCTTGTTTCATACCACTTCTCCACTCTCATTCAGTTTGTTCCTAAATACCCACTTAGTCCCAATCACATTCTTGTTTGTTGGTCTTGGGACAAGTTCCCAAGTTTGATTCTTCTCAATTTGCATTAGTTCTTCTTTCATTGCCTTAATCCAATACTCATCCTCGTATGCTTCACTCATTGTTTTAGGTTCAACTTCAAAATGTAAACATAAATTTTCATGTTCTTCAGTAGCTTTCCTTCTTTTCATTACACCTTTGATCTTATCACCAATGATATGTTCTTTATAATGATTATTTTGCACATACTTAGGAGTTTTAAGAATATTTTCAAAGCTTCTTCCTCTTCAATATGCACTTATTTTTCCTTATATTTTCCTTCTTCTCTACAAGAAGACTCATCTGATTCATATCCATCTATCACCATTGATTTCTTCTATAGGTCTTCATCAACCTTGAAACTTGCATTCTCAACAATTTTTCTTAGCCTCTTGTTGTAGTACCAGTGATCTTTGATTCTAGTAGAATATCAAAGGAAGATACCTTCATTAGAATTTTCATTAAACTTTCCTAAGTTTTCTTCATCTCTTTGGATATAGAATTTTCTTCCAAATGCTATAAATTTTTTGACAGTAGGAATCCTTCCATACAATAGCTCATAAGGATTCTTTGTGTTATTTTCTCTTTCTTGTACTCTATTAAGTATATAAACAACAGTATGAATTACTTCTCTCCAATAAACTTCTAGTATATTTTCTTCTTTCATCATTGTCCTTGTAGCTTCTTGAATAGTCTCATTCTTTCTTTCAACCACTCCATTCTATTAGGAGTCCTATGGGTAGATAAATACCTCTTTATTCCATGATTCTCACAAAAGATATTGAACTCACTGGAGGTGAACTCTCCACCTCTGTCAAACCTCAAACATTTGATTTTCATATCCATTTCATTCTCAACCATAATTTTGAATACTTTAAAAATATCTAGAGCTTCTAATTTTTCTTTGAGAAAAGTAACCCATGTCATTCTAGAATAATCATTAATCAATAGCATGAAATACATGTCACCTTGAAGACTTCTTACTCTATTAGTACCACAAATATATGTATGCACCAATTCCAAAAAAATGGTAGAAGATTGTTCTTTGAATTTTAAACTTCCTCTTGCTTGCTTTCCAACTTGACATTCTTTGTAGATCATTGATAGGCTTTGTAATATTTGGTAGATCTCTCACAACTTGAATTGAACTTATCCTTACTAGGATATCAAAATTGATGTGATACATTCTTCTATGCCCTAACCAACTCGCATTGATCTGAGTCATGAAACAATAACCATCAACACCTTTGAGCTGACAAAAATTTCCATATGTCCTTCTTCCAACAACAATCACAATTATGGAGCCTTTTTTTATCTCACAGCCATCATCTCAAAACATAAGATTATATCCTTTTCTACACATTTTTCCAACACTCAAGAGGCTATTTCTTAAGCCCTTAACATAAAGAAAATCATCAGTGTTATGCTTGCCATCAAAATTGATTGAACCTTTTACACATATATTAGTAGATGTATCATCACCAAATCTAACAAGCCATCCTTCATACTTTTTAAGTTTAAAAAACTTACTCTTTTCACAAGTCATATGATTAGAGCATCCATAGTCAATGATCCAACAGTTCTTCTCCTGTCTAGCATGAAAAGAAAACACCAAGGTGCCTTCAATATTAGCACTTGCTTCTAGAGCCCTTTCCTTCACACATATCTCAAAGTTAGCAGAATTAGTTTCATCTTTTAAAGCCATGAACAAGCATTCACCATCCTCACCATCTCCATAATCAGATTCATCATCAGATATACTTCCATCTTCTCTAATGTAAAATAAAATTTATTAACCATCTTACCTTTGTTCTCCCTATTTTTGTCATTTAGAGCTTTGTTTGGACATCTTGAAGCATAATGACCTATATTTCCAAAACTAAAATTTGAAAGGCAATTTACCTTTGTACTTTTTAGCACCCTTTTTTATTATTTTCACAAATTTAGCTTCCACATCATCAAGATCCTCCTAATATAATATCTTAGCCTTTTCTAATTTGCTAGCCTTAAAAGTGGTCTCAAATTTTACACTACTTGTACCAAATTATCTCATTTCAAAAACAACTAAAGAACCATACACCTGATCTCTAGTATATTGGTTCAAATTTAAAAATTCCTCAATTGTAGATAATTTATGACTATAGGATTTAGGAATAGTTCTGAGTACCTTCACCACTTCTTCTTTCAGTTATCTATCAAGTCCTCTGGTGCCATTTACAACTTCATCCACCTTTTTCAAGTAGCTTGTGATGTTTTCATCTTCAGACATTCACAGGGTCTCAAATATGATCATCAAATTTTGCATCTTAGCTTGTTTGACCTTATCATCTCCTTCATAAATTCTTTCTAACTTTACCCAAATTTCTCTAGCAGTTTTCAAATTCATAACTTTCACTAATTTAGAATTAGCAAGACCACTTAAGAGAGAATACCTTGATTTACCATTGTTTTCATATGCCTTGATCTCATCGTTAGTGCTCGAACCATTTGTAGGAATAGTGTATCCTCTCTCAACAAACTTCTAGATTTCAAATCCAAGAGAAACCAGAAAACCTTCTATCCTTGTTTTCCAAAATGCATAATCTCATCCATCAAACAAAGGACCATCTATCTTGTGTGCCATCCCAGATCTACCTCAAGGGGTTAAGATTTCTTCCAAGGAGCCTTTCTCTGATACCAATTTTTGAATGCACAAGACAACTGAGAGAGGGAGTGAATCAACTGTACCTTAAAACTTCAAAACCCTCACAAACATTTAGATCCACGTTAATTCAATTAACCCTTATTCTATTAGAATGATTTATCATGAAAGAAGATAACAAAAAAAAAATCAAAGCAACACCATGCATAATAAAAAAACTTGATTTACGTGGAAAACCCAAGAAGGGAAAAACCACAGTGAGGATTAACTCACAATATAAAGTAATATCAACACATATTACAAAGGGCTCACTGCTAGAGGGCTCATTGCCCAAAAGAAAGAAAGGATCACTGCCAAAGGCTCACTACTAGAATAGAAAATAAGATAGAGACAAGTGTTACAATGATAAATCCATCTTAATGTAACAGAGAAGTCCACTACAACATCACCAATACCTTCACAATCTTATTGAAGAATTGTAGACACCTTTTGCTCACTGCATCTAATAATCTAACACATGAAATCTTGCACTACACTGCACAAATTCACACCCTACAACTCTACAATTCACATCATTTGCATAATTCACCTATCTTAGCATCCCTTAACAATTCCACACTTATTTATACCATCTTCAACCTTGAAAAAATTCTCCAAGGCTGGTTATGCACCTCAATCGTGCAAATTCAAATTAGGTCGACACCAAAAATTTCCTGCAGTGGAAAGGAATGAAGGTAGACCACAACACACTTTATCTGGGACCTAAATCCACTCATACATGCTACACCATGCTTCCAAAAACACCAAAGCAACTTCACAATTAGTGTAAACACCCAAGGTTGGTCAAACCTATGTTAACACCATTAACAATTAAGTACACACTTCCTCAAATATAAAGACAACTCATGAACACCACACCATGCTTGAACATGGTCTATATAATTCCACAAACACCCTAAAATCCAACAAATTCCTTTGCAACAACTTTCACTTGAAGAATGTACACACCCAGTACACTCAAATAACTTTGTCATACACTGCAACTCAATAAATTGACTTTTGAAGCTCCAAACCTCAAACAAATTCAATTGAAGAAAGATACGAACACTATAAGCACACTTTCAGATCTATAAAACCTAAAATCACTTCGTAGAGACATGCAGAGCAAAAAAATTTCTCCCAGACACCTCTACAATACACAGTTCATACACTGGTGAACACAACTTCCTCTACACAATGATTCAACACACCAAATTTTGGATGTAACACATTTGAACACCTCTGATCAACATATCTAAACCACACAATCAAATATTCAACCCAGAAGAAATGAAAATCCAAACCAAAATGCTACTCTACAACACAGAACACCACTGCAACATATTGTTTCCTCTTTTTATTCAAATTCTCTCAAAAGCTCAGAAACCAAGCACTAGAGACACATCCTCAACATCTTTAGCATGTCCTCATCACTACCAAGCCAACTGCAACGTAGCAACTCAACCATGCACCTATATATAGAAGCTTATAAAAGAAACACTAGAGGTTGACACCAGTAGCTTACTAATGACAACATACTGAAATTAATCAAAGCATCATCAGAGACAACATCAACTCAATACCAAATGCACATCCTTGCAACAAAATCCTTCTCATACATTTGACACCAATGACAACACATAAACTTGTTAACATCAATGACAACACCAATTGCACATACTTGCAACACTATAATGGTTTTTGGGGTCATAAGGATCTCTTAGATTCTATCTAATTTTTTTAGTGAGATTTTATTGGCATATTTATTACTTTTGATAAGGGGTTCTTATCTTCATGTATTTTGGAGATATTGATAACCTATTAACATGGAGGGCTCTTGAATTCATTGGTTAAGTTGTTTATTATGAGTTTTTAGTTTGACAGAAGATACCTCATTTAAATAATTTGTAACACCCTGCCACACACACCCCATAGGACAACCAAACAACTAACAATTGTGGAACAATTTTTTTCTTTAAAAGTAACAACTATGCATAACTATCAACTAAATAATCATACAACAATATTATTACCATATAAAGATGCCTAACTAGTCCCATGGGGTTACATGGTTGCATTACTCACGTTCATTCCCAACCACTTAACATCGTTGTAACTTAAATGCCAAGATTAAAGCGATAGAAACATACACTACTCAAGATAGCATAAAGATAAACATACATCCATACATAATCAACTGAGATGACAATGATACATACCTCATTTATTACATATTGAATACATAGTGCAATATTACAATTGTGGAGCATATTTCCATAGATACGACACATCATAAATACAATGATACAATTACATTCAACTTCCCTTATAACAATGGTTAGAGTACAACCATACAAGAATGATACAACAAAAATGAATAGAGTACATAATGAGATCCATCTGAAGGAAATATAGGTCATAACACCAAAGCAATCACCAACACTAGAAAGCTCAGGAACCATTGCAACTGGTACATCTCCACACATCACGACCATCGTTGGGGAACCCAATGGGTGTGTAGCACGTTCCACCCGACCATGTGAACCCAAAGGAACACCCCTGTGCTAGGAGATCACAAGAGGACAACAACATAAAAATAGAAAAATGTACAAAGCTGACACGACTCCACAATCCAAAAGACAACAAGTCAAAGAACCATAAGAATAATTACTTCCATAGGTATAAGAATGACAAGGGGGAAGATTACAAACATACGGGTTGCTAAGGGTAGCGTGTCATCACATGGCTCGACATGGGTTACCCAATGCAAACCTTCATAGGTTACCAACCCCCATCCGGGGTTACCCTGACAACCTCAACTGATCCCCGGCCCCCATTCTTGCACATGTAGAATCAACTTACCTTTCTTGAGGACAAGGTAGTTGATTTGTCATTTCATGCCTTCTCGTCTCATCCCAAGCCTATACAAGTGCTTGAGCCATGAGAGAGGCTTCCATTATCTTTCATTAATGTGATTTCTACCCACCCCTAACTATTTATTAGGTTGCCACTTGATTAGGTCAACTTCCACACGAGTTACCCAAGGGACCACTTAGGGTTTCTGCCCCCGTGGGAAGCCACACTCCCTACTAGAAACAAAACACACTCAAGGAACAAGGGTGTACCTTAATGCTCATAAAACCAAGACATGAAAAGTACAACCAAATGCGAGGCATGAACCTACTCGCACACAATCCATAACACAACCTTGCAAGGGAACTAGGTAACACCCACATATACTCAACCAACAGGAATATTGTGGCATCATGCCAACATAAAAATGATCAAGAAACAAATACCCCCCCTTGCCTCTGGAAGACAATTAAAATAATCTACTTAAGGACGAAAATGACACATGATTCCCAAAATCTCAAAGTCATCACAAAAACTAACTAAACCAAAATTCCAAAATGTAACAATATATAACTCTTTTCTTAAACAAATAGATCATCAACAAATATTCTCATTTATAAACAAAGCACATTCAAATGACACAATGAATTTAACTCACTATTAAACATTTAAAGTAAACTAATGTTTTCAATCAATATAAAACTCAACATGATAACCATATAGCATATCAAATAATGAATCCATCATTTCAAAGTCGGTCAATACAGTTAAACTACAATTTATACAATTCATTCTAACTCTCAATACATTATGAAAATTAAATATTTTAACTTAAACTGTGAAAACTAAACATATATATTTTGTGTATATTTTCAAAACTTAATTTACACAATATTAATTATCTCATCATATTTATTTTACCAAATCAACATAATTCCTAAATCTAAATTTACATATTCATTCCTAAATAAGAGTTTAATAAAAATAATATTTTGTTCATTAATTTTAGAAATAAAACCCACATTCACACAACTACAAATATATATCTAATTACACACACACACACACACACACACACACACACACACACACATATATATATATATATATATGTATGTATGTATGTATGTATGTATGTATATATGTATATATGTATGTATGTATGTATATATACATATATATATATATATATATTTTCAAATTAAAAAAATCAAATAAAATATAAGTGAAATATCACTGAGCATAAGGTAGAATACTGTGATTCACAACCTCCCCTTATATATATATATATCAACAATTGCAATGAAGGGTGCGGCCCTCTTTGTGGTTGCGCACAACAACATAGTGGTTGTTGTGTAGCCACTAAGATAGAGAATGGAGGGAGGGTGGAGGGGACGCCTATGGCGTCAAAAAAAAACACAACCCCCACAAAGATATTAAAAAGACCCATAAGCAATTCGATTATGCCAACAAGAATAATTGCAAACCTTAAATATATATATATATATATATATAATAGACGCACCAACAATGAAAACGTGGGTACAACTCAATGCACAAAACCACCCTGGAATGCAAGAACCAGAATGAAGAAATGCAACAACAGAATATATTTGGAAGTTTTTTGATACAGCGAAATTACAATGTAACTGGCTAAGAAATATCAATGAACGAAACAGATTCAAAGAAAACACAATTATACAAGAATGAAATGAGTTTCTAGATGCTTTGACAACCAAACTCATAAAAATAAAATAATTAATGAAACAATGATGGACTGGACTGTTAGAGTAAAGGTTTTAACTTAATTATGTTAATTAAGTTACCTTTATTCCTCTCTTAAGATTTCACTTTAGTTTGCATAATGTGACATTTAATAATTATATTAATTATTAAATGTCTACCTATTAGGGTTACTTTTAGGTTTTACATGATCTCCTTTTTTAAGGATTGATCTTATTGTATTTTACTCTCTCTGATTAATACATTTTTCAGCTTTTAGAGCACTCTTGTTTTTTTGTCTCCATCTCTTCTTTCTCTGACAGGTTATTTGCATGCAGGTGATCTTCGAAGTCTGTGAAGTTGGATTTCACAACTTCAACATGGTATCAGAGCTCCAAACCTATGGTTGCTTGTTCATTTTTTGAAGATTTCAGCTTACAGAGTTTTTTCTGTGCAAGAGTTTCAAGCTACAACAGTTTTTTGCTAGATCAGAGGGTTTTTCCATCATTTTTTTAAGAAATTTCGACATTGATCTCTCAAATGGTGCATGTTGGTGCAAAATGAACCTCACGATTGCGCTCAGAAGACTCAAAAACCCCTATTTTAATATAAAATATGATAGGGTTTGCTGAAAATTGATCTTTTTAAGTTTTGGGGGTTTTTCAAAAACGTTGCCAGAACAATCTGTATGAACACCTCGATTTTCATGCCAGTTTGCTTCAATTTTTGTGCCAATTTTTTGGAAGCCAGAGCATTTTTGAGTTGCCTCGATTTTCATGCCATTTGCCTCGATTTCCATGTCTTCTTGATTTCTGTGCTACCTCGGTTTTCATGCCATGAAGGTACAACTGAATATTTTATTAATTTTTTAATGTTTAAATTAATAAAATATTTGGGGTAATGCCTAAATGAGCTCTTTTAGTAAACTGGTCATATCTTGGTCATACGGTGTTGAAATTGGGCAAACAAGATATCGTCGAAAAGTTGGTTTTGGGAACTATCCAATGGTGTAGGTTTGATTTTTTGGGTTTGCCATTTTGATGCATATTTTTCCAGTCAAAGTCAGAACTTGTGTTTTTTACTCCCGGCAGCGTAACTTTTGCGTCTAAACTCTGTTTTGTGCAAAGGAATAGGCATTGGAAAGGTGTTTTAGTGCTATTTCTAGATATATAGTATATTTCATCAAAAATATTACTAGGTAAATTTTATTCAGATTTGTGTGTTGTTACACTTTGCTCAATTACTTGGATGTTCTGGCACCTACATGGGTTATGTTTGTGTTGGATGGGTTAGATTAATATGATTTATCATTGCTGAGATCATTAGTCTCTGATTTTTTCATTTGAGTGAGTATAATGGGTTTTTCTACTCACCCTTCAGTTGTATTTCTGGATAAGGATAATTATGAATCATGGGCAAAGGGCATACTTACACATTGTAAGTGGCTCAATATTTTTCCTTATTTATATGATCTCATACCTGCACCAGACACATCAAGGGATTTATCTACATGGGTTATTATTCAAGATCATATTGTAGGGGTTATTGGTTGTTGTGTTGATTTTGACACTTTATGTGCTTTATCCGACATTCATTGTCCTTGCACACTTTGGCAACATCTTTGGGAGATTTTTGGAGACTCTAATATCTCTCCATTCTTAGAGGATCCTGTTGCAGGTTGTCTCATCCCTCTTGCAGATGTAGATTTCATACCCTATGATAACTGTACTCTAGAGGAGCTTGAGTATCTTACAGGTCTTGCATGTGTCGATGGTTCAAAGACTTGTATTCATATTCCCACTCTCCATATTGAGACTTCATCATCATCTCTTGTTGTTCCTAATTCAGTGCAACAGGGCATCATTCATCTTCTAGACATAGCTACTTTGGACTCTTATGTTGCAAGCATATCTTTCTTTTTTGTTGAGTCCCATATTGCAGATTTGGAGGATTATTTTGAGGACATTCATCTCCTCTACCTTGACAATCAAGTTATCACTGTATGCCCACCATTATCAGTGCATTCAGAGGTTGCATTTCAAGATTCTCCACATCAGTTTGGATTTGACATCATTTTTTTTAGTTCAGACAAAGAGATTCTTCAACATCCGATCATGGCACACATCCTGAGACAAATTGGTTCATCACTCTTCACAAGGTTTCTTCGACATCGTCCTTTGGATCCGTTTCTTCCCAAGGGGATAAATATCATTTGCCGCTTCAGGATCTCCTTTTGGATTCTACATCAGGCATCTACCATTGTGACAAGAGTTTCTTCATTATGGAGGGGCCTTCTTCTCTCTTTCTATCTCTCCTATGGAGACCATTGTACATGTACTTATATGATAGAAGTTGTCTATGGGGGGTATCATGTAATCCACCTCCTATCCTTCTTTCATTATTACATCATATTCCTTTTTTTGCATTCTATTTTCAGGAGGAGTTTTGTTCCCACTGGGTTTTCTCCTTTACCCCATTTCATTTAGTTTGCATTGCTTTTGTAAATGGGTACCTGATTAGGCCTAGTTTTCGGGACCCATGTTTACTTTCATGCATTGTAGTTACTTTTTCTTTCTTGCACATGTTTGTAGCTGCACTCTTGCTCATCTTAAGGGGGGGTGTTAGAGTAAAGGTTTTAACTTAATTATGTTAATTAAGCTACCTTTACTCCTCTCTTAAGATTTCACTTTAGTTTGCTTAATGTGACATTTAATAATTATATTAATTATTAAATGTCTACCTATTAGGGTTATTTTTAGGTTTTCCATGATTTCCTTTTTTAAGGATTGATCTCATTGTATTTTACTCTCTTTGATTAATACATTTTTTAGCTTTCAGAGCACCCTTTCTTTTTTGTCTCCATCTCTTCTTTCTATGACAAGTTATTTGCATGTAGGTGATCTTTGGGGTCTGTGAAGTTGGATTTCACAACTTCAACATGGACAAAGAGGTAGACAAAATAAATAGATTGCAAATGACATTTAAACAACAAGACAAACAAATTCACAATATCAACAATTGGAGACAAACCAAAGCTCACAGAGATATCAATATTCGTTGCACAAAAATTTGATAGACAAATAATATGATTTCACAATTTACATTTCTCTTTTAATAGAAAAGAACAAGCATAATAGAGTTTTTTGTTGCTACCTAGAGTCCTTCGCCTGAAAATAATCAAAGACAAATTACTGTGCTGAACACTTCCAGCGAGCTACGTTCCTCAAATTTATGAGATCCACAACTACCAAATTCAATTTTCAAGAAAAAGAATTTCCAAAGAAAAACTAATATCCTTATTATTATTATTTTTGAAAACCAGAGTTACAATTTTTCTAGAAAACTCAAAAAATGAATTGCAGAGAGAATTTTCTTTCCTTTGTCTCCTTTTTTTTGAAAAACCACCAAATTGGATATAAAATCCAAAAAAAGTAAAAATCAGAAAGTTGCCATCAATTTCCGAAATTTACTCCACATGAAAATAACCACTTGCAAGTGATTTCATTTTTTTTCCAATTTCAAATAAGCATTTTCGCCCAATTTCTATTTCTAACCATTTCTTCAAAATTTAAAAAATATAATTTCATGCTAAAATATAATTAACTCTATGACAATAAATATTATCCTAAATAAACAATTTAAACTATGCAACATTTAAATTTACAATTTGATATTAAATTAAATAACTGAATGTTATAATTAATCATAATAATAATAATTCCAAATGTTTTATTAAATATATTATAAACACAACTTATTAATTTACATATATTTAAATTAAATGGTATACCATAAATAATTTAAAATATGTAATATTAATAAGGCAATTAATGTCCACTTAAAATAAATAATATTAATTATATTAACTAGCAAATTTTATTCTCTTAAAGAATTAATGGCATTCACGACAAATGCAATTTAATTATTTAACTATCCTCTTCAAAGAATATCATTTAACTGAAGCAATTACTTAACAATATCAAACTAGCCATAATCACAACCTTTAACAAACATTACTAAAACCATGGAAATAAATAACTCGAAATAAAGCAATACCCACACGAACGAGGTACGAATAGATGACATTGAAAAACAATGATGAAACAACATAGACATGGGTACTTTCCATAGTTCACTTTGATAATTAAATCTAATACTTTAATCACTTTATCCTCAACAATAATAAACACGGTTAAATCAAACTACTAATTAACGACATTTAAATTAACAACTATAATAAATGATTAGCCAACATTAATAATACCATTAAAATAATCAATATGTCAACACGAATAAACTCTTACCCAATCGACCCAAAGACCCAAGCGGGGAGGCACTATAAAATTGATTTTATAATGCCACACTAAACTCTTGATCACGGGTTAGAGTAATGGCATGATACAAGTGCTCTTGGACCAAATATTTTTATTAGAGATATATGATCTTATTTTGAGAAGATGTAGATCATGTCATTATGGAGAGTTCCTAGTTTTTGTACTAGTCACACAAAGAGATATTTTTTAATGATTTGTGATAGTATTTTGGTATCACATGTAGTGATCATTTTTCCTTGGATTTTTTGGTTATTGTAGTGTTGTAGTTAGAGTTTAGTTGGCATGAGATGATTATTTCTATACCTATATCATATTTATATGATATTATAGAAATAGTTTTTAGAAGGATAATATGTTGGAATGGTGATTCTTTGATGAGATTTTAGTAGAAATACTGAGGAGCATTCACCTAGAGCTAGATGTGAGTTTAACCTGGACTTGATGAGAAAAATATTTATGGAGAGAGTCATTGTGGCTCAATTCATCTTAGGAGAAGAAATCGCATTCCCCACTCTTTCTCCTCTCAATATTGAATGTTTTGATAAGTATTTTCCAATTTATTTTTAGATGTATTTTTTCTATATCTTCAGATAAGGATGAAACTTGAGTTACATCAATGTCAATTATGAAGGGCTAGTTCAAGGGGTACTTGTAATTATTTACTTTTCTTTTATCTCATTATGAATATGAGTTATGAGGAGTGTAGGGGATGGTCTTGTGCATATTTCCAATCTAAATAATATTTATTTAATTGATATTCCTTTGGGTTGAGAATCTTACATCATTTCTAGTTTATTGAGATGATATATTTGATGTTGGGGTTGAATGATTGGATGTTAGGGTTGAATGATTGGATGTTTACCCCTCCAAAGTTATCAAACAAGAAAAATGTATAAAAATACCTAAGAAAAAGTAAATTTTGGAAAAATAGGGAGTGAAAAAAATTACACCATTATAAATCTAGTAAACTATCCTATTTTCAAAAATCACCATATAAAGGATCCTCAAATTATGGAGATATGTGATCTCAAATATTAGTTGCAAAACTAAAAACTCATCGGTGAATTCTAGCTTCTCAAATAAAATTAATGATGATGCTAACAATATATCTAGTAGGCAAGTGACATCCAAGTTAGGATAGTTTGTGTGGAAAATGGGCATTACAAGTTAGCATAGTATATTCATACTTATACAAGAAAGAAGGTGAAGTGGTATAATCTCCAAGTATGACCATGATTATGTGCAAAGTGGGGTCCATAAATCAAGGTAATAAGACCACATGGGTGGTCATATTCAAAGTACACATGTTTAAAGATTCCACATAGGTAAATTATCGACAATGTATGTTGGGAGCTAAAGTACAAGTGAAATCAATAGAGCTTGAGACTAATGTACATGCGTATTCCTTATAGACTATGTAGATTTTAATATAAAATATTCCTTATTAGGTGGCTCAATGGGGAATGAATTCAAGAAATAATATTCCCAAATAGTGTTGTCACTACTATGTATGGTGGATGCTAGAAAAATGAAGACTTAATCCTTCTATAATGAAAATATCATTGTGAATGTATGGTGTAAGGGGAGAAGATTATAGTCAACTTCATAGGCTTTGAATAGTAAATTTCTTAAATTTTTAAAAATTTATTTATAAAGATTGTACACATGCACTCCATTCTCTCTAGATTGAATATGCACCGTTCACGTTTAAAATGTGTGCAACATTAGTGAATGTGTTTGAATAAAAAAAGTACTAATACTTGATTTGGCCCAACCTCCTAAGATAATATTAAACAAATTATATTTTCCAAAGTTTCTTACAAATTGGTAAATTTTATATAAGTAATTTGTTTGAAATAAAGGATTTTGAAAGTATTAGCAACTTGATGAAAAAAATTCATTGTTCATTTACAGTCATTACCTTATAAAATAATGTATAATTTTTAAAATTGTAAGGGTATGAAAAAACATTTGAAGTGGATGATCCATATTTCAATAGACTATTTGTTAGCATTTTAATTTCAATTGTTTTTACATGAATGCATAGATCAATAAAAGATGAAAAGTTATTAAGGTACATATTATCAATAACTAGCTTGATTAATCCCTTGATAGAAATAATTCACAACTCCAATCATGCAAGGGATGGTGAAGTTTACAACACAAATATTGAAATATTATAAAATTATTATCAATATTCTTATTCAATCCTTAGGCACACTAAAAAAAAATAGTAACCTTAAAGTCGATATTAACTTTATATTATTTTAAGAATTCTTAATTAAATGAAAAAATGTACATGTATGGGCATGTAATGAAATCAAAATAACCATTAAATAGCATAATATTTTTAAGTAATAAAACATATTTAGCCAAAAATTTATCCTCATACACTAATTATAAACATGCTACAATGAAAAAGAATAAATTTGTATGTGTCATTTTTCCATTATACATATCAAAGTGAGTCTTTACAAAAATGAAATCTAGACAATATGTAACAATCACAAATTCTAATGGTGTATGTATAACTTTGATGAATGCATCAATATCTTATTCCCTATGCATAATAGCAAATTGTCTCTCAACTTTATCTTTCCCTATGCATAATAGAAAATTATCTCTCAACTTTATCTTTATTTTGAATGAGTACATATATGGTAGGAAGGAATGGTAACACGAGAGGGTTGGAAAAAAAGGGGATGAGTGAATGTAAAGGCTACTAAATATTCCATTGAAGGAGGATGGGTATAATATATATAATGAGAGATGAAATGAGGAATATAATGAGGTGTGAAAATTTGATGAGGATATGTAATAATGTGTATACAAAGGAAAAGAATGAGTAGAATAATGAGGAATGAAATGAGAAATAACTATAATGGAAGTTTGGGGGTGGTGGGCCTAGCTCAATTGGCTAAAGCATCTTGTTGCATGCAAGAGGTCACAAGGTCTATTCTCCCCAATATCCCCATGGTACCAAAGGGCATGTTGTGCCAACGTCACTAGTCACGTGATTTTTTTTACCAGGTGCACTATATTTTATAGGGGGATGGATACCCGATCAATTCCTATAGTCTAAAAAAAAAACTATAGTGGAAGAAGAAATAGTAGAATTAGCAAAGATGCTAGTGAAAAGAGAGCTAGGAACAATGGATGCAATAAGAGCTATGAAAGTGTTAAATGGAAAGGAAATAGACTAAGAAGAATAGGAGGATGGGAAAAAATTCATATGAGATGCAATTATTATGGAAGGAGTAAAATAAATAGGTATGTCATAATTAGAAACAAAATTAGGGAGAAATGGCAAGGGAGATACATCATGAGATGGGATAGTTGTGGAGGAATGCATAGCCATTAAAGTATGGGAATCATAGATTCACTATTCAACAAATAAGGATGGTAACTTTTACAACAATTATGTGTAATACATCTCACCAATATATTTTTATCAACAAGTTATGAATCTAATGCAGGAGAATTCAGGTGCACGGACAATCCTACACAACCAAAAACTTATTTCTTTTAAATTTTGTGTTTTTTTAATTTTTTCTTACAGACACATTTTATTAAAATCCTCAACTCCTCAAGCAGAGTATGGTTTGATGTTGGGTGTGCGAAAATCAAATGGTTAGTTGATTTTTCTTGGTAATTATTTTTATTTTGTTTATTTATTGTTGAATTTCCATAAATGAAAAGTCCCACACCCAAGCCTGTGAGTGGGCATTTAATGTAATTTGAAACTCCATTCTTGAATTGGGAAAATGCATTTGTTGAGGAAATGAAAACCTAGGCATTGTGGAAGTGGGAAGAGTGGACAGAGAAGTGGGAAGACAAATTTTGAATGACAATTGAAAGCTCTAGCCAAGAATAGGAAAACCCACGCCCAAGAGGTTAAGGTGATGGTTTTTTGAAGCTTGATTGGAAAGAAAAAGAGGAGGCCATGCCCAAGTTTTCAGGAATGGTTTTGACAGAGAAAATGGTGAGAATAATGTAAAGAAAACAAGATTGTATGAAAAGAGGAAGAATTTGATGGAGTTTTGTGTGTGTTGCAGGTGCTCTTTTCTGATTTAAAGTGTTGTAATTTGATTTTGGCTTGCTAGTAGTTTGTTTTTAAAATGTTTGAATTTTTCTTAAGCTTTCCTATAGATAGATATTGTGAGAATGGAATAGTCCTATAATTGGTGAAATCTTTGTACCTCTAGGTTGTTGCAAGAACTTTGAGTTGAAATAAAGTTTTCAAAATCTCTATTTTTTGTGGTTCTTATTTGTGTATTCAAAGGGCTCAAAAATTTATTGGCTGCAATAATTGACAATACTATGGGATTCTCAAATGTTGAGTTGCACCATTGGGAATTAGAGCATGGTGAAGAGATAATTGGGGAAAAAGATGAAAGTTTAAAATTTGTTGGAAGGGATCAAGCACCATTATTCAAAAATGTTTTTTCTAGGTTTTCGATTGATTTTTAGCATGATTGTATTGGTAGAAAAAATTTAATCACTTGTTTTCCAGATGAAGGTGGGAATTTCTTTTGTAAAATTATTTTAGAGAAAATGAAGGTTGTTTTTATATTCAAATTTGACTCCGAAGAGTGGTATGCCAATATTTTTTTGTGCACTTAAATGAATTCTTAATGATTTGCATTTTTTAAAAAATGGGTCTTCTTATTCTCCCTATGAGGGTTAATTTTCAATTGGAAAGAAAAGAAATAAGTGTGGTGGCTGTGAAGATCAACACCTCGATTTGGGGTCTTGGTCTTCGACTATAACATAATCATATTGTAGTGACCCTCCTGATGACATTTCTATTTCAGTTGTTTGGAGTTACTGTTAGCAGTTAGATGTTTCAGATTATGTTACTTTGATGCTTCATGTCAAGGTTTACATGACTAGTTGTGAAACTCAGTTGATGATACACTTTACCTTATGATGTAATGTTTATTTTCATAAGATGACATTATTATGATGATCTATGATGCATTGTTATATACATGATGATACTATGATGTGGTTTATGTTAGATGCTATGTTTTATGTCAGTTCGATGAAGGAGACGGTTTAGCAGTACTCATTTGTGAGTGCCCTACTATGCCGCAATTCTTCTTCATGGTGTGTCTTCATATATATATACATGTTGATCATTTAACTGAGCAGTGTGATGCAGATTTTAGGTATAGGCATCGACTTCACCTACTAGTCAGGTTTGAGTGTGCCATGGCTCAATGGAATTGTTGAAGGGAGATAGACTTGTCCTCTATCCTGAACCATTGTTCTGAAAAGAAAGAGTACCAATTTGTCACCCTTATTTTATGTTGTTGTTCGTGGTCATGCATTCGTGGTTGTCGTGTCATATTATGTTTAGATTATTTAATGATTAATTGAAATGTTTAAATTTGGAAAAGTTATTTTTAGTTTAGTGTGGAATTAAAGTGAATTATTAAAATATCTTATTTGCAAAAGGTTAATTATTTGTAAATTGATTTAGTTGTGCAAGTTTGATGTTTTCAAAAATTAATCAATCAATTGTGATTTAGTGGTAAAATATATTTCTTGATGATTGTTTTCGAAAAGCTAACTAGTAGTTGGTATGCATGCATAACGAGGAGTTAAAGTATTGTTCGATTTGTAATTTGAGAAAATATTATATCATAGGAAAGATCATTTTTTTTTAAGGAAGGGAGTTGATTTTCAAAAAGGAAAAAATAGTCTCTGTATTTTTCTAGGGTTTGGTAAAAGATAAATATTGGAAAAGTTTGGAAATAAAAATATAAAGGTTGGTTAGAACGAAGGAGGAATCATTGCTTGAACTATTTGGGTTGAGCTTGTACGTGCTTCGATTCCAGGAAAAAATATTCCAGGTTTTCTTCTTAAAAACTTTTGTTTGTGCTTTAATGTTTCTATACGAACAAGTTGAAACGAAATCCACCTTGAAAACCAGTAGTTTTACAGAAACTTCCATAATTGTTACGACTGTTTTAGATTGGATTACAGTATTCATGGGTATTTCTTGTGGTTGGATGAAGAACCTTCTGAGTAAGTGGTTCTTGTATTTTTTTCTTATCGCTTAAGCATGCTTTCATGCTTCTATGCGTGCCTTGTTTTCCTCTATTTATTTCATCTTCATGATTGTTTCTTTGTAGCGTAATGGGTCCTTGATTTCTACTACGCATATAGTTCCCATCGTGATTACTTGCACTTGGAGTTTGTCATCATATTCTTCTTTCGTGTGTATATGATTTTTTTTCCTTGTCATGTTGTGCTCAGGGAATCCTTCAATTTGTATTACGTTGCCTAAACTCTGACTCATGATCATTGCATGTTAAGGAAATTTTTCTTTCAACACTACGACTCTTATCAGCATATCCCATTTGACATATATGAGTTCCCTATATTGTGATTTTCCAAAGATATCATATGCATGTCATGGTTGGGTCTGATATAAAAGCATGTGCATGTTGTCTTGTGCTAATATTTCCAGCGGATAAAGGTTTTCCTTATTGGCTGCATGGAACCCTCTCCTGATTGTAATCACCTTCTTTTGTTTGCATGGAAAATACTATCCTGCTCACTGCCATCGCGGGAACAGGAGAAAGTTCCATTAATTTTTCTTCTTCTGATATAAACATGTAACGACTCTTATATTTCTTTGGCTACGAGTTTCGTTTACCCTACTGTCGCTTGTTAAGATTTCATTTATAATTTTATTAGATTGTTGCTTGAAATATCTTGAGATTCTTATCGAATTTTATCTTGTGCATGTTTAACATTCCAACTTTATGCAATGGCGTAGAATTGCTTTCTCTCAGCCGATATCTCTATTTTTTTTGGCACTGTTGTCTGCATGTGATAGCGTATCTTGTTAACCCGAATGCATGCATTCTTGGTGAAACTGGTTCTCTATACTATCCAAACCGCATATAAGGGTTGCCTGGAGACATGTGTATGCTGCCATCATTTCTTTTACTGTATCTCCTCTTAAATTCAGGTTGATCAAATGCATGCAAATAGCATGTGTATCGGTTATCTTTGTTTGTTAGGGTGATCTCTCCTTTTTGATATTGTTGTCAATCTCAACAATTCCTCTGTGTTTGAAAACCACAGTTAATGCCACGTGTAAACTACTCTCTATCGCTGGTTGAAAATTTTCTAGCATAGTATGTGTTACACGGTTTGTTCTCCGGAATATGCTTTTGGCCAAGTCGTTGATATCATAGTTGTTTATGTAAATAAAATAAATTCGTTCTTTTGTAAGATTCATATTTACGTGGTTATCGCAGATTATATATGTAAAAGTATTGTTTGTATTAGGGTAACTAAATACATCGATGTATATAAATATTTACAATGGCATGTTAGTTTATATGCATTAAATTATAAAATAGATTTTCTTACGGGAATACCCATGCAAGGTAAATATTAGTAAGTTGAGTTGTTTGTGATATATATATATATATATATATATGTATAATGTTCTTTTTTGCTTAACATCAAAATTTATACGAATTATTTTGAATGGTAGGAATGACTAAATGTATCTAGTTTCTGGTTTCTAGTCCTTACTTTTAGTTGGTTAATGGATTATAAATTTAGATGCATATGTTTTAGTAAAGTTAGTATTATGTATTAATTTATATAGCCGTGGTGAATTATTTATATATATATATTGATAATATAGTTTTAAATGTTTTAGTTATTCTTTTTATAAGATTATGAATTTTGAAACATCATCTTATGGGAGTACTTATTGTCTAATAGTTCAATGAACTTAAATGCTTGAATTAGACATAAAAGTTTGGATATCTTGAATGCACATTGTATACAATGCTTAGTTAGTATTGCTACATAGAGTTTATTCTTATTTCTTGTATTGAGGTATAGTGTTTAGTTTAACATTTCCCCAGAGGTGTTTTATGATAGTGTTGTTATGAGAACATGGATATATTATTATGGTTGTTATCATTTTCTTTTAAATGGGAAGAAAACGTGAGTCATGCATGTTTAGAGTTCTTGTGTTATTACTCTTGTCATGTTCGATTCCATGGAACGAAGTTATGCTTGATCGATCATTCTAGGCCTTTCATGTTTTGTGGTTCTACTTGTGACGTGTGATGTTTTGTGTAATAGGATTCCAATGACTTTGAGATCGTAAGAAATGAGGTTTTCTTTTGCATGCATGTTGCCTAGTTGTTTTCGTCTTTATGAGAAGTTGTACCATAGGACGAGTGGCTTTTGTTAGGGGCCAGACCTGCAAGTGGTTGCATGGGTAACCTATCGAAAGTTGGTAACCAAGTGATAACATTAATAATTCTTAATGGTTGGGTAGTTAAAATCAACCATGCAGATAATATTTACCTCGCCTTGGTCTTTAACGTGTGTTTAGGTTAAATCATGTTGAGAAGGCTTGGAATGGAAACTCGAACACTTCGTCTCCTTGAGAAGTGTTTCAAAGCCACATAAGTTCATATAAGGGTCGGAAGTCATTAGAGGTTGCCAGGGTAACTCTAGTAGAGGGTTGATAACCTAGGAAGGCTATCCAGGGTAACCTATTACATTTATGTGATGACACTTTTGTCCTAGTACACATGTATGTTCTCTTGTGAATGTGAGTCGCCTCTGGGAGTACGTCAGTTATCTTGTTATTGTGATGTCATGTGTGTTGACCATGTGTTGTGTGATGTTTGTCTTGTTGTCCATTATGACTTGAGGACCTGTTCTATCTCCTAGCACGAGGGGTGGGCTTTCAAGTTCCACATGGTTGGGTGGAATGTGCCACATTTTCCATTGGGTCCCCTGCAAGTGATTTTGTTTGTGACATGTTTGTTCTTGGCAGGATCCTAATCGCACATCATTCACAAAGTTGTTCGTCGAGCAAGTTCATGGATGTGATCATCTTCTATTCTTGATCTTATTCTTCATTGTACACACTCATGATGTTGCATGAGGTTTCTTTGTAATTTTACTTGTAATGTTTTGAGATTTCTCACAATCTCGCTTATTGTATGTATCTGAGCATGACTATTTCATGAGTTGATTTATGTATATAGCTCTTATGGTGTTATAATTTTTACTACTTTAGTAGCATAGTTGTGGAACCCTAAAACGTTTATGTTAGATTGTTATCTCATGTTGTTGTTAAACTATTTTAAAAAAAAAATTATTCATATGTTTTGAGTATTTGACGTAACGTTTCCTGGGTTCCACGATGGGGCATTACACATATCAACCAATTATGTAGGAGTTTCAACACTAGCTAAAGGAGCAATTTCTTATGTAAAATCTTGTTGATCCAAATGTCCATCATAATCATGCTAGAAAATTAATATGTTGGTAAAATCATTTCCTACATAGCCTTATTAGATAAAATCATTTATACAAGTTTAAAAAATAACCATAATGCAAAGATCAAAGTGTCATGCCATAAATTTATAAAACACTAACAAAATCCAACCATACACATGCATGGTAGTATACTACACACATCGAAGGGTGATGTACGAATGTCATCACCACCGAGACGATGCTTAGAGTGGGGAGGGGGAATAAACATAGTCAGGTGTGTAAAGTCTAACTGTGTGCACCCTTAAACAAAGGATGGGTCAATTCTAGAAATTAGGTTACACGGTACAAGACCATTTACAACCCAATATAAGGTTTCAAAGGGGTTTATTCAAATATGATAATATATGAAAAGAAACTAGCAATTTGATGTGCTTGAACACATTACACTCTTAGATAACTGTCTGCATGGAAAATTTGATCCTTGCACTTAAATAGTTTTACTATTAATTCAACTTGGGGTTAATTCCCTTACCATTATTAATCATTTATTAAATGGAAATAGAGTTCCACCTTATAGAAGATAGAACTTAGGACCTATTTCACTCTTTAATCATTGGGAAACCAAGATCCCTCAACCAAGTGACTCAATTGAGGGAAGGAGTTAGGATGTGGTTTCCTTCGATGTGATTAAACGAGGGGTTCACCATTAAATGAAGTTTCTAAGGAGAAATGAAAACATGCACACACTAAACCCTAGAAACTTAAAACATGAGATCAGATTACCAAACAAAGATATACAAAAAGTACCTAGAGGAGTGAAGATGTCTAAACAAGATCTGAAAACTCAAAAAAATTATTGTTTTTGAAGTACACTTGGATTGATACACCAAACTGGGCAATTTAGTCCTAGTTTATGGTTTCTGGGAAGAATTTGAAATCTCCTGGTGACTAATCTAGATCTGTAGAAGACTGGAAAAAAATGTATACTGGAACTCATATGCCCAAACAATTGCAAAGTTTCCTAAAAAAGTGAAAAGTGTTCTAGGAGCAAAATTTTGAACTAAAACTTTGTGAGCCTTTGAATATGAATTAAATAAGCACTTTCCCACTAGTTTCATGTAAATAAGTTGGATATCTTGCTCTACATCTGAGTTTCCATGAGCCTTGACAACTTTGCAACTTTTTGCAACTTTGGTACTTTTGAAGGCTTCAAATCCACTTTTTCCTCAACCTATAAACCTGCAACATACAAAGAGAGGGAAAAAATGTTATTTTGTTAGAGAATGGGGGTTTTCCTTTGTCAAACCCTATTTTGGTAATCAAACCTTAATGATAAATGAAGCATGAATGAAATGAAACATGAAACAAAAGATGAAACAATAAAACCTTGTTTGAAACCTTGTAGATCTGCAAACAAGCATGAAGTGGCCTCAATGGATTTAGATCTTGATCATGATTCTTGATGAAAGATAATGCCTTTGAATACTTGAATTTATCTTAAACAATACATCACAACATTAGTTCAAAACCACATGCATGATGCACTAAATATTTGACATGATGAAATGGATCTTGATTGCTGCAATAATCTTCTACAAATCTACCCTTGGATTCCTTCTTGAATGCTCTTGAATATTCTATAATTCTCTTGTGAAATCTTAGGATGCTTAGCTCAAAATTTCTAGGTGAAACTAAGTGAAATAGTCTTTTATTTATACTTTTTTATGCCTAATTAACCAAAATTACAACACTACAAGCCGACATCAGATCTAGGATAATAAAATCTTGCCAAGAATTTGATTTGAAATGGTCCTAGTTAAAGAATGAATCATACGCAGAGTTGGGCGTATGAGTACCAATAGCTTAAAAATGAAACACAAACTCCAAGAAGTGTCTTGTTTAATGCAACATTTAAAATTAAGTCTTGAGACCTAGGTGGGACTCATATGCCCAAGGTGGCGTATGAGTCCCAAATCCCTAGATTTGGAACACAACCAAAATCATTAGATTATGATTTGTCATTTGTTAAATGTCAGGATTATCCATAGAGAAATGCATTTAATTAGGCTTGTGGATGCAAAATAGGACCAATTAAGGCATAAATGAACCTAATTTTAATAGGGAGGGCCCAAACAAGTGTGAAAATGCAAAGGGATAAATTTTTCTACACTACAATCATATCACCATTATATATGTGTGTATATATATATATATATATATATATATATATATATTATTGCTAGTATGATCAATTGGTGTTGTCATTGATGTCAAAAATCACATGTTGTCATTGATGTATGTAGTTTATTTTGTTGCAAGAGTGTGAGTAGTTGTATTATGTTGTAATTAGTAAAGCTACCCGTGTCAACTCTAGTGTTTCTTTGATAAGATTTTGTCTATAGTTGTGGAAATACTAAAAATGATGAGGATTTGTCTCCGGTGTTTGGTTTCCAAGTGCTTTTAAGAGAATTTTATTAAAATAGGAAATAGTGTGTTGTAGTGGTGATCTAAGTAATAGAGTTGTGTTCTGATTTTTCTCTGCATTTCTTCTAGGTTGAAGATCTACCCGTGTGATTCTAATATGTTGGCTAGAAGTGTACAGAGGTGTTATATTCAAGATTTTGTGTGCGGAATCATCCTACAAAGGAATTTGTGTTCACCAGTATGTGAATGTGCATTGTAGAGGTGTCTGGGAGAAAAAAAAATTCTCCATGTTTCTCCACAGTTGTGTTTCAAGTCTTATGATTTTAAAGGTGTCTTGATAGTGTTGGTAGTTTATCTTAATTAAGAGGATTTGAGGTTTGGTGCTTTAGAAGATGGTTTTTCAAGTAAAAGTGTATAACCAAGCTATTTGAGTGTACACATCTATACATTCTTGAGGTGGAAGTTGTTGTGAAGGAGTTTGTTGGATTTCAAGGTATTTGAGGAATATTCTAGAATATTTTCAAGTGTGATGTGTGGTTCACAAGTCATCCTTAGTTTTGAGGAAGTGTGTACTTCAAATTTTAATAGTGTTTGCATGGGTAACGACCGACCTAGTGTTTACACTAAATGCGAAGGATAAATATTGTTTGTGGTAACGTTTGGTTGAGTGATGTTGATTTGGGTCCCAATTAAGTTTTTATGTGGTCCACATTCATTTCTATCTACCATAGAAGTGTTTTGGCACCAACCTAATATGAATTTGCATGTTTGAAGTGCATAGCTAACCTTGGAGAGGGTTTCAAGGTTGAAGACGGTATAAGTATGAGCTAAGTTGTTGAAGGGGGATAAGATAGATGTGTCAGATGTGAATGATGTGAAGTGCAGTGTGTTAGATTTTGAAATTGAGTTGTGCAGTGTGTTCTTTCAAGTGTTAGTTTACTAGATGCAGTGAGAAAAAGGTGGCTACAATTCTTCAATCAAACTATGAAGGTGTTGATGTCATTGTGGTGGATTCTTTGTTGCATTGAGATGATTTTATGTATGTAACATTCCTTTTCTATATTATTTTCTATTATGTCAGTAAGCCTCTTGGCAGTGATCCTTTCTTCTTTGGGCAGTGAACCCTCCAATAATGAGCCCTATTATATTTGGTGTTGATATTACTTATATTGTGATCTAATCCTCACCTTGGTTTTTCCACATAAATTTGGTATTCTCTTGTGTATGGTGTTAAGTTGTTTTTAGTTTCTATTTTTTATGATAATTCATCATAATAAATTTTAGGGTTTAATGAATGAATGTGGATCTAAATGTTAATAAGGGTTTTGATTTTTTAATGTACAATTGATTCACCCCCTCCTCAGTTGTCTTGTACATTCAAAAATTTGTATCAGAGCAAGGTTCCTTGGAGAAAAGATTAATTTCTTAAGGTATATATGGGATGGCACACAAGAAGGAAATCCCTATATTTGATGGAACTGGAACTGACTATGCATTCTAGAAGACAAGGATGGAAGGTTTTCTAGAGAATATGGGATATGATGTCTAGAAATCAGTTCAAACTAGATGCATTATTCCTACAAATGGTTTGAGCACTAAAGCTAAACTTAAGCCCCATGAAAGAAATAGTAAAACTAAGTATGCTCTATTGAATAGTCTTACAAATTTTGAAATAGTGAAAGTTATGGATCTAAAAACTGCTAAAGAAATTTGGGATAAGCTAGAAGTATTTATGAAGGAGATGATATGGTCAAACAGTTTACGATGTAGAATTTGAGAACCACATTTGAGAACTTGCAGATGTTTGAAGATGAAAACATTACAAGCTATATACAGAGGGTAGATGAAGTGGTGAGCTCCATCAGAGGTCTTGGAGGAAATGTCAAAGAACCAAAAGTGGTACAAAGAAAATTCTTAGAAACCTTACTAAAACTTAAATTTATAAATTTTCTACTATTGAGGAATCTCGAAGTCTAGATTAGTATTCCATAGATTAATTGTATGGCTCTTTAAGTGCATTTGAAATGACAGAGTTTGGTACTAACAATGGTGCAAAAGTTGATACTACTTTTAAGGCTATAGAACTAGATCAATAAGATATTGATGATGTGAAAGCTAACTTTGTGAGAAGGATGAGAAGAGGTACTGGTAAGTACAAAGGTAAATTACCTTTCAAATGTTCCAGTTGTGGAAAGATAGGTCACTATGCTTCAGGATGTCCAAATAGAGTTGTGAATGACAAAAACAAGGAGAACAAAGGTAAGATGATTAAGAAAATATATTATGTTAGAGAAGATGTAAG
>CM021109.1:267729525-267894133 GCA_007115665.2 Sequoiadendron giganteum | reverse complement strand
TGATGATGATGAATTATTGTTCATGGCTTTAAAAGATGAATATGTTTTTGCTAATTCTCAAATATGTGTGAAGGAATGCTCTCTAGAGAAAAAGGATAAGACTGAAGGTACTTTGGTATCTTCTTTTTGTAGGATGGTGAAATCTTACACATGGATTGTATAGATTCAGCCATCCTCATAGAATAAAATAGATCATTTACTCCAAACAAAATGCTAAAACTGAACCAAACATGCATTAGAGAAAATGAAATACACCTATTCTATGATGGATTGGTGCCCTCCATGAAGATGTGAGAGAGCCCTTTCCCAATCCCTTTCTAAGCTAAATGAGATAGACAATGAGTTGCTATGAGCTCAAGTTGCCTATAGTTTAGATACCTTCAAAGTGTGTTGTTGAAATGAGAGAAGATGCATTGCTTTTATAGAAGAAGTTGAGAGAAGAGAGGCCAAGTTTAGCCAATGTGGGACTAAATCCCCTCCAATAGAATAGAGACACTTGGCATGATGGGATTGGTCAAAGCTTGTGCAAGTTTTGGCCAATGTGCCCATTCAAATTTGAAAAATATCAATAAATGCATATTGTTGAGAGTTTTGGGGGGAATTATCTTTGTACAAAAAAGTCAAAGATGAGAGTTATTGAGAGAAAATAGGCTTTTTAATAAATCAATTAAATTGATTTATTGATGCAAGTGGGTGGGTTAGTTAGGAGTTTAGATTTGACTCTAGTTGAGTCAAAAGCTAGAGAATGGTAATTGTGATTAGAAGTTAATTAATTTAGATTAATTAACTTAGGGGATTTTAGGGATTTGACATTAAATCTGTTTGATTTATTAAATCAAATGAGAAGAACATAAGGATTAAATAATTTGATTTATTTAATGAACCTTAGGAAGTTAATCAATAAATATTTTAATTGATTCATAGCAGAAATGAATGTTAATTTATATGATGCCTGATTGTTATTTTTTGCATGTCTACATTTTGCCCCTCTTTGAAGCAATGTACTCGTTGCATTGGTTCAAAGAATGATTCTACCGACATCGAAATTAAAAATTCTTTGGTTTTTTCAGATGCCCCAGTGGAAAATAAGTACGTTAGTACATTGCCCCCTCGAGAGATCGAGCGAAAAGATACAATTTGAGGTGGATCTCACGACAAAGAGGTTCAAAATGGATGTATGGATGGTAATGATGATGTAAATGAGATGTTCGGAAGATGCTTAGAATAACAAATCTATATTATTTTAAGCATGTTAAATGATTATGCGATGCATGTGAGATGGATGAGATGGTATGACGTTGTCCTGATATGATGGTATGACATGATTATGTAGAATGAGAATACGGATGCAAGATGGATGCATTGTTAGCGTGAAAGAAGATAGAAGAATGAGAGGGATGAACCCTTAAATCTAAGCAGAATGTAGAAGTCCAATAAGTCCATTAGTCATCGAGACTTTATTGGATATGACGATGAATGATGATGATGTGTTGCTTATCCAGGGATGGGAAAGGAGCATACCTTTCTTTATGTTTGATAACACACCTAGGTGCGATGCATCAAGGTATTAAGAACCAGGATGGCGTTGCGCCTAGTGTGATGGACTTTGACTTGACAATCAGATAGGAGTACTCTTGTTCACACTTGACAAACATAACCTTATTCAGAATGCAGTTCAGATATTCTAGACATCTCGGGCCAAAACATAAAAAGGCAAGCCTTCTTATGTGGTCAACAAGATACCTAAAACATCCTTCCTACAAACAAAACAAAGTATGCGTGACGAAGTTATTTTACAAGAATATCCAACAAGCACAATAGAGAAAAAGATACTGATCGTTGCCCCATTCCTTTCTCTCTAAACCAGTTTTGTTTAGGCATCATCGAGAGGTCCTTGGAATGAGCGCAAAATAAGATAAGTCAAAAAGACCAAAATAAAGTAAACAAACAAGCAAATGTTCTTCGTATCGCTAGCCAGGCTAAACTAATGTGGGGTACCTGATGCTTATGTCCATTGTGGGAAAGCTTCATCCTAGGACATGTAGTGATCAGGGTTTTGGTAGGACTGATTGGGTAATAAGCTATTGATACTCCGAGTTGACCAACTTGTTGACTTATTGACTTAGACCTTCGAGACTTTAACGATTAGGCGTTCACTTTAGAACCTACTAAACTTGCTTCTGACTAACTCACCAAAGGGTGAAAGCGACGATGATTTATTATGAGTGATGACAATCATGAGTGAAAGTGAGATGAAATGGATGCACTATTTTGGTTTTTTCAAATGTTTTGAGGCTGTTTTTGGTATTTTTGGAATTTTACAAATGTTTTTGGTATTTTCAAGATTTTCCAATGTTTTTGGTATTTTCAAGATTTTACAACGAACAGACTAACTTAAAGACCTATCTTAGGGGTCTCGGGAGCTGATCCATAGATTAGCCTTGCCTACGTTATATACGCAGAGACCACGTAGTTCGACAAGGTAGAAAAAACTGACAAGACTTAATGATGAAATTTTTGAAGATTTTCTGATATTTCGACATGTTTTTGGATTTTTGATGATTTTTCTGAATGTTTTTGGAATTTTGAATGAGTTTTCTGAATGTTTTTGGAATTTTTTGATGAATTTTGAAAAAGATCACGAGAATATACACGAATCCGATCCGATGTTGCGAGAACGTGCCCCCAGTGTGGTGCGGTAGACTACTTCGATAAAGGCAGGACAGACTGACCTTTGAAATGCCAAGTAGTTCCAATGGTGGAATATAGTACAGATACCAACGCAAGCTATGGTATGGATGTGAGCGGATAAGTGGAATGTGATGGAGTGGATGAGTTGTGCAGATCCTGATAGATGGGGAAGGTACTTTATTTACACTTGACGCCTGTTTGCCAGGTTTTCACCAAGGTATTTGCCCAAAGCGCCACCGAAGTGGTTTTCACTAGAGGACGATTTTTTCTCTTTACTATTTTTCAATCCTTTTCTGATTTTTTTTTTTTGGATTTTTTGATCTTTTGATTTTTTTTGTTGTCACCAAGATGCCTGTTTGCTAGGTTTTCATCGAGGTAACCATTTTTTCAGGACTTTTTCTGATTGTTTTTGTATTTTCTGGTTCTATACCTTGCAATGTTTAGGCATAAAACTTTTTGAGATGAGAGCTATTCAGAGGCTCCTGCAGAGGCTCGCCTTCTGGTGTTGCTAGTTGATATGCCCCTGATGTGTAACTTGCAGTGATGACGAAAGGTCCCAGCCAGTTGGGCTCAAATTTTCCCTTTGTATCTGGATTTGGCACGTTCTTTTGGTTTTCTTTCAGCACGAGGTCACCAACTTGGAAAGTGCGTTGTCTGATGTTCTTGTTGTAGCTCCTTTTTAGGCGATTCTGGTACACTTGTAGATGATTAAGGGCATCCATGCGCCTTTCATCTAGTAATTCCAGCTCATTGAGTCTTGTGACCCTGTATTCCTCATCTGTGATAAGGTTTTGCAGTGATAGCCTTAGTGATGGGAGCTCGATCTCAATGGGGAGTATGGCCTCTGATCCGTAGACCAGAGAGAATGGGGTGGCGCCTGTTGGCGTGCGGATGCTAGTGCGGTAGGCCCATAAGGCAGGATTTAACTGCAGATGCCAGTCATGACCAGAGTCATTGACTGTTTTCTTGAGGATTTTCAAAATGGTTTTATTTTTAGCTTCTGCTTGGCCATTGCCTTGTGGATAATATGGTGTGGAAAAGCGATGCTTGATTTTGAATTTTTCACACAAGTCATGGACATCCTGATTCTTGAAGGGCGTCCCATTATCAGAGATAATGGATTGGGGGACACCGTACCGACAAATGAGGTAATTCAGGATAAACTTGGATATCTGCTTTCCAGTGATGTAGGTCATGGGAATTGCTTCGACCCACTTAGTGAAGTATTCGGTGGCGGTGATAATGAATTTATGGCCATTGGATGAGGTGGGTGATATTTTACCAATGAGATCAAGCCCCCATTGTGAAAAGGGCCAAGGTGTAACAATAGGATGCAGTTCTTGAGCTGGTGCATGAATAAGATCTCCATGCTGTTGGCATTGCAAGCATTTTCTGACAAAATTGTGTGCCTCTTTTTCCATCGTCGGCCAGTAGTACCCTGTTCTTAGCAACTTTTTAGCCAAGGTCATACCACTTGAGTGTGACCCACACGTGCCATTGTGTACCTCAGTTAGAGCAGTCAGGGCTTCCTCGGGTTTTAAACAACGTAACAGGGTTCCATCGGTACTCCTACGGAAGAGGGTCTCTCCTAGGATGACGAATCGTGAAGTTCTTTTGATGAAAGTGCGTTTTAGGTTTGGGGTGATGTCAGTGGGGAGGATTCCTAACTTTAGGTAGGTGTATATATCATGATACCAAAGATCACCGGGACCAACGAGTTCACATGCGTATTCTGACTCTGGTACCTCGAATGTGGGTACGAGAAGCTGCTCTACGAGGAATTCATGTTTCGAGACGTTACGAGGGATGTCGAGTAAGGATCCAATTGTCGCCATTGCATCAGCTGCTCTGTTGTTTGTCCTTGGTATCTGCTCAAAGGTAATATCGATGAAAGATTCCTTGAGGCTTTCTACCACCTTCTTGTATGGTGTGAGCTTATCATCCTTGGTTTGGTATTCGCCGTTGACTTGGTTGATGATAAGTTGCGAGTCGCCATAGACTTTTAGTGCCATGATTCGCCATTGTGCTGCAATCTTGAGTCCTATGGTCAAAGCCTCATATTCCGCTATATTGTTCGTACAAGGGAATGCCAGCTTGTATGATCTAGGTATGCAATCTCCTTGCGGCGTGATGAAAAACACACCAGCTCCTGACCCATGTTGTGTGTGAGAGCCATCAAAGTATAGCTTCCAGTGGTCTGTTGCATCAAGGTTAAAAAGGGACTCATCTGGGAATTCTGATATGAGTGGATTATCTGTGTAGAGGGGAGCTTCTGCCAGCTGATCCGCAATGACTTGTCCTTTTATGGCTTTTCGTTCTACATACTCGATATCATGTTCAGATAATATCATTACCCACTTAGCCATTCTACCTGTAAGTGCTGCTTTTGTCAATAGGTACTTTAGAGGGTCTATTTTGGCAATCAACTTGATTTGGTGCGCTAGCATGTAGTGTCTGAATTTCTGAGCTGCAAATACCAATGCTAGGCAAGCTTTCTCTATTGACGTGTAATTGAGCTCATGTCCCACCATTGTTCTACTGATGTAGTAGATAGCCCGCTCGGTTCCCTTTTCATCATGTTGGGCTAAAAGGGCCCCCAGGGCGGCTGTTGTTGCAGAGATATATAGGATTAGTGATTTCCCCACAATTGGTGGCATCAATACAGGTGGTGTAAGTAAATATTCTTTTATTTTGTTGAATGCTTGCTCGCATTTGTCATCCCATCTGAAAGCTACTCCCTTGTGAAGTAGGTGTGAATAGGCAATCTGTTTATCTGCCAATTGTGCTATGAATCTTCGGATGGACTGGAGTCTTCCTTGCAATCCTCTTAGTTGTTTCAACGTTCTTGGTGCTTTCATTTCAAGGATTGCTTTTACCTTTGCAGGGTCTACCTCTATCCCTCTCATTGAAACTATGTATCCTAGCAGTTTCCCTGATTGCACCCCAAAGACACACTTCTTCGGGTTGAGTCTAACCTTATATTGTTCAAGCCTGTCAAAGATAGCACTTAGAGTTGCTATATGGTCTTGTCTCCTCTTTGATTTAGCAAGTATGTCATCTACATAATCTTCGACTGTTTTGTGGATCATGTCATGGAAGATTAATGTCATGGCTCTTTGATAGGTAGCTCCTGCATTCTTCAACCCAAATGGCATTACATTCCAGCAGTAGGTGCCCCATGGACATGTGAATGCTGTCTTGTGTTGGTCTTCTTTTGCGATCAATATCTGGTTGTACCCCGAGAAACCATCCATTAGGGACAGCATCTCATGTCCGGCTGTCATATCCACTATCATGTCAATATTGGGTAGTGGAAAGTCATCCTTGGGACATGCTTTGTTTAGGTCTCTGAAATCAGTGCAGATGCGGATGCCCCCTTTCGGTTTTGAGACTGGTACGAGGTTAGATACCCATTCTGGATAGTCAATCGGGCGTATGAAGCCAACATCCAGAAGTTTCTGTAGCTCAATCTTTACAAGCAAGGCTATTTGTGGGTGCATCTTCCTTAGCTTCTGTCTGACTGGTTTTGCTCCGGGGTGAATGGCCAAATGATGCACTACTATTTCAGGATCTAGGCCTGGCATGTCTGCATAGGTCCACGCAAAATTTACCTTTCTCTCCTTTAGGAAAGCTACTAGTAGTTTTTGTTCTTCTTCTAGGAGGGATTCTGCATAGAAGGTAATTTGTGGTTCTGATTCTGTTCCTAAGTTGACCGGGTTGCACTGTTCTGCCAATACTGTTGACTTCTCCTGGTGTAGAGCAGTAGGGGGGAGATTGAATCCTTCATCCTCTGGTGCCTCAGAGAGGTTTTCGCCATTGGATGCGTCCTTTATTTTTACTATTTTATGGTTAGAGAGTGTCACAGTGTGGTTTTCACTCAATAACTCTGAGCTTATTCTCGATCTTTTTCTTTTGCGACTGAAAGACTCAATCGTCTCCCCATAGTATGCTTGTGTGTCTAGAGTGATATCAAATCCTGCCTTGTGATCTCCACATGGAACAGTATCCCTTAGTCCCATGAATTCGGAGAGAGCCTCATCGTTTTCGAATGAGTCTAGAATTGGCGGTCCCCGTTGGTCGTGATCGATGAGTTGGGGGTATACTAAGTGGATTTGGTGGGTTTGTTGGATTGGCTCAGCGGGTGAGACACTAATCATTAGTAAGGTGGAATCTTCAAAGAGCCTAGGTAGGCCACCTATGGTGTCATCGTCATCACTGCTGCTACAAATGTCAGTTATGTCAAATGTGAAGTTATCGAGAGGTAGGCCTGTGGACACGGGTAATCTAAGATTAGTTGTCGAGACCCGAGGAGAGGACCTGACTGCCCTATTAGGAACACTTTTGCCACGCACAGTTATACTCGGAGGGGTACAGCCGAGGCCAAGGTTCTGCGTTCTTCTTTCTACAATGATGGGCTCCAACCGTCCATCACTATTTCTTCCTAGGCTTTCATTCCTGTTATAGCCCATGCCGAACATCATTTGTAACCCTCTGTTTGTTTCCTCCATGGGTAGGGTGGGAGTGGGTCTTTCATCTTGGTACAAGGTGTTTGTGATGTCCTCCTCGTCCACATTTTCCTGACTGAGGTCCCCCCAACTGTGGAATCCGGAGGGTTCTGTTCTAGTGCGGATAGGTGTTTGAGTCAATTGTGGTTGCCCATGTGATCTAGGAGATTGTGGTAACTCTCCTACAACAAAAGCATTTCTCTTCATTCTATAATCACCGCATCCATTGTCCTGTATCATGTTCTTGATCTCGGATATGTCGGGGATGGCGGGTGTCTCTGTCGCAGAAGTGGAGGCGAGATTAGCTGGGTCTATGTATGAAGTGGATGGTCCTTCATCATTTTTAGGTACTTGAGGGATCTTGTAAAACTTGGCTTCCAAGTTTTTGCAATAGGCGAAGGGTTCGGGATCCCCATATATGGTAACCTCCTCGTTTTGATATGAGAACTTAATGCACTGATGATAGGTTGAGGCCACTGCCTTCATTCCGTGTATCCATGGGCATCCCAGGAGGATGTTGTATGGCAAATCAAGGTCAAGAACTTGACAAGTTGTTTCCATGGTTGCTGGCCCCACTTGGATGGGGATCTTGATAGTGCCCTGAGACACTCTTTCTTGGTCATCATATGCTCTTATGGTGATACTTTTGTTTTTATTGATGGAATCCTCGGCGAATCCCAATTTCTTTATAAGTTTCAGAGAACAAATATTAAGACCTGCACCACCATCTACCAGGACTCGCTTGACTTTCTTTTTATGAACTAGGATTTGGAGGTGAAGTGCCCGGTTATGAGATGGCTGCGGGGGGAAATCTTGGTCCGAAAATGTGATGAGATTCGGGGTAACGATGTTACCTACCATAGCCTGAAATTTCTCTGTGTCAAGGGTAGCAGCGACGGTAGAGGCAGCTAGTGCTTCATCCAGGATCTGTCGATGAGCGGCGGAGATTTTTAGTAATTCCATGATGGATATTTGTGCAGGTGTTCTCTTCAGTTGGTCAATTACATTGTAATCATAGGGGACAGCCTTTGTGTTGGTCATGGGGGTCTTAGCAGGTGCCCCGGCAATGGTGACTTTTCCGCCTCGTGTGGTGACTCCACAGTCATTGTTGGTTCCCTTGATATTTATGACAGTGACCAACTCATCGACACATCCGACTATCTCCTCGTATACTAGATTGGCACTAGCATACTTTTGTTTACCCTTATTATTCCCTTGATTATTTCCCTGATTATGATTCGGCATCGATTCGTGTAGATTTTTAGGTCTTGGTTTCCGGCTGGCTACTCGATGTTGATGACCTTATCCTCGATGAGGTCTTGGATGATATTCTTGAGTCTCATGCAGTTGGCGGTGGTGTGTCCTTTAACTTTGTGGAAGTCACACAGGAGATTCTCGTTGTACCACGGCGGTTTGGTCATGGGCTCTGTGTATTGTTCGGAGTTAGAAATTTTGATTAGGTTTTCTTTGACCAATTTCTTCATGACAGACTCAATCGATTCGCCAAGGGCTGTGAACTTCCTCTTGGGGGGAAACTTGTTGCGGGGAGGTGGTCCTCCTTGATTACCCACATTGTTGACTTGGCTGGTGGAAGGTGGTTGTGACTGTGCTACTACCGCATTAGCCTGCATATTGTTGTGATTATGAGTTTGCGGATGATGATTTTGGGTATTTTGCTTAGGAGCACTGATGACTACCTTAGCATCAACCACGCCGTCGTTCGTGATATTTTTGTTCCTCGACCATGTTCGAGGTTTATCATTGTAGTTGTTGGACGGGCGGTTATCCTGCGGTGGAGTGAATGTAGGTGCGCCTCCTCGCGCAGTAAGGGCTCTTTCGATGTTGAGCGCCTTTGGAATTAGTTGATCATAAGATGTGATGCACTGCATTTTTAGGTAGAACGCCAGGTTTTCATCTAAGTTGGCTATGATGGTGCAAAACTTGTTGTTCCTCTGGCATGGCCCACTTGCTCTGATTGGCCTTGGATCGCCATCTTTGCAAGAAGGATGCAAATAACTCTCCTCTTCTTTGTTTGAGTGCAGATAGTTCTTCTAAACTGACATCCGCACCCATATTAAAAGCGTAATTTTTAAGGAAAGCCTCCACAATTTCCTCGAATGTTTTAATGCCCGTGGGTAGGCGAGAAAACCATTCCATAGCTGGACCAGTCAGGCTTCGGGGGAAGAGCCGCATTAGATACGTGTCATCATATGCGACTTCCATGCAGTGCACCTGAAATTCCCTGACGTGGTTTTCAGGGTTGCCCGTTCCATTGTACTTATCAAATTTGGGGATCTCGAATCCCTTTGGAAATGGTACCATGGCGAGACTCCTATCGAATGGATAAGGGCACAAGTTTCCTGGTGTCCTTGTGGTTTTTCCTGCTTGCAAGTCCAACACCTGCTGCGAAAGCAATTTGATCTGTGTTGCGACATCCTTGCTTGGGTCGGGGGGCGGGATGAATGAGTGGTGAGGTGTTGGAGGTGTTTGATGGGTGGGGAGCGTACTGGTCGGCGTTTGCTGCGAGCTTGGTTGTGCGTTTAGGGCTTGTTGGTAAGCTTGCATTTGTGCCAACAACGCTTGTTGTTGATCTTGCTGTTGCTGTTCCAATAGCGCTTGCTGTTGGTCCATCTGTTGTTGTTCCCATGAAGCCTGCTGTTGGTCAAGTTGTTGTTGAGCTAGTAACGCTTGTTGTTGGTCTAGCTGCTGTTTTGCCAACAATGCTTGTTGTTGGTCGAGCTGCTGTTGTGCCAATAAAGCTTGTTGTTTAGCTTGGTGTTGTGCCTGAAAGTCTTGCAGGGCTTGGTGGTAGGCTTGCAGGTGGATTGCTTGCAATTGCGCTTGGTATTGAGCTTGTGTCTTTTGTTGGGCTTGAGCTTGAGCTTGGGCTTGAGCTTGTGCTTGCGCTTGTGCTTGTGCTTGTGTTCGCGCTTGTGCGGCTTGTGCTTGTGCTTGTGCTTGTGTTCGCGCTTGTGCGGCTTGTGCTTGAGCTTGAGCTTGTGCTTGCGCTTGTGCGGCTTGTGCTTGTGCGGCTTGTTGTTTTTGGAGTGCCTTTTGGTGGGCAGCTTGTTGTGCGTTTTGCAACATGATGGAGAATGAATTGGTCGTGTTGTGCTTTGGCGGTGGGATTGGTGGTGGAGCGGGAATCATGCCAACTGTCGTGGCGGGTGGAGGAATTGCGGTTGTGACTGTGATTTGGGTTGTGGGCGGGGTGGTTGAGATAATTGGTCCTTGATGAGGCATGCTTTGGGAGACTTGAGGACCCATGGATGCATTAACCGTGGTGACAGGAATGGTTGCGATTTGTTGTGAGGATATGGGCAAAAGAAGCGGGTTCAAAGTGGTGGTCAGATGGCTTGGATTAGCAAAATTTTCGATGGTTAAAGGTGGAAGACCTATTCCAGGAGGCGATGCAGATGTGAAAGGAAGTGGGGGAAGGGATGACGCACCACTTTGGAAAGAGAAGGGATTGATAGCTTCTGTCGTTCCGAGCAAACCAACTTCCTCATGCGGTGGAGGAGTTGGTATGTTCAATTGATAAGCTGGTGTGGCATGAAATGAGGATGAACCAGCGGGATTATGAAATGTGAGTGGGATGTAAGGGTGAAATGAGTTTTCCGGAATAAATGTAGGGGTGATGATTGCTTCTTCATTAGCCACAAGGCGGTGTTCTTGCAATTCTTGGAACATGGCACTCCCCTTGTTCACAATCGGGGAGGTTGGTGTGATGATTGAGGTGATGCAAGGTACTTCTTGATTGATGTTTGACAACGGGGATGCAACTGCACTAGTGCTTGTGTTAAGGTTGGGAGGGGGCATGTCCCCTCCTCTTTCTATTGAATTTATGCATTTGAACATAGCACTAACAATTTTATGGTTCTTAGGATTTTGAATCATTTCCATGATTTCCTCTGGTGTCATCCCTATGTCTTCATTTATGTCATCCTCTTGATGACTCTCCTCTTGAAGATTTTGTGATGATACGGGAGAGTTGCTTGGGGGATTGCTTGATCCTGCTAGGTTCACTTCGATATTTAGATGACTCATGTCCATAGAAGTTGATATGTCTCTGATATTCTCCATGTCCTTCTTGTGTTGAGATCTTGTTTGGACCATAAAAATAGGGATTTGTTCGATCCTAATCCTTTAAGTCCAAAAAGAGAAGAACTAGGGTAGATAAAAGATCAAAGATGGTGATGATGATGATGGGTTAAAATGGATGAGATGAGTGAATGAAACCTTTGGAAAACTTTTTGAATGTATGTGCTAAACTTTGAAAGGGCTTTTGATTTGATTTGAATGTGATAATTTGACTAGATGCGTTAAGTCAAACAAGATTGGTTGTGAAGTTGTTTTCCCTAGGAAGTTGTGTTATCCTAAGGGAACTTGCACAAAATGGATGAATTGACAAAGTGTGTTATGCCAATGTTTTGGAGAACTAATAGACTTTAAGAAGTTGTGTTATCTCAAAGAAAATTTGTTCAATGATTTGAGACTATGTTGGCTAAGTGTGTTAAGCCAAGATATGATGATGTTGATTTAGCCCTCTAAGTTTAGTGTGATGTTTGATTCTAGAGTTCTCAAAAAGGTTTGATGATGATGAGACTTTGATTTGATGGATGAATGAATGGGAATGACAACTTTGATCTTGAACCTTAACCTAGATGTGACTCTCTTTCTACAAAACCTCGGTGTTGAAGAACACGCTTGACTTCCTATGGGAGAAATGCAAATCTTTGAAACAATTCAGGATTTTGTTGACAATAAAATGCATATAATGCTGGATTGTTCCTTGAGGCTTTTCTGTAAAAGTTATAAACCAATCTTTCTCTAAATTCGAAAAGTCTCTCAAGACGCTCCTCACGAGCTTTTAGACTAAGCTTCTTGAACTTTGGTTTTGGGATTTTGATCTTGCGGGAAATCATGTTAGAAAACACATGTGTAATCCAATTTGTCTTTTTATCTTGGTTAAATGAGGTTCTTTTTATCCAAGACACTTGCTTGCTTAGGTTTTCAAACTATATGTATAATGTCCCATTCTCTTTCTCATCCCACAATGTCCTTTGTGTGGAAATCAAGGAAAATAGGGGAAAAGTTCCTTATGTTTATCCTTATTGAAAACAAATGATGACAGAATTTGCACACTTAGAAACCTCTAGGAATGTGATTCCTAGGGAAAGCAAGAGTGGACAAGTTCGTCAATAGGTATTTGTTCCCCACAAGGTGTTTGAAATTTCAAGGTTTTTGTGTATGTTTGTTTTCCAAATGTTTTCAAGATCAAGCAATGTGTTTTTTTCAAGCACTTTCACACTCTTAGGTTGATGAGACAATACCTTGTTGGGTTCCCACTTGGATAAATCCAGCTGCGCATATCTTGTGCGAATGGCTAAATGCTTGACCACACTGGCTCCCCTCCACGGCACTCACTTATTCGGGTCAGCCAAGCATTAGTACCCATGAATCTCCCATGGCATACTTTCCATTTCCACAACAAGACCGCATGTTACGTGGGGCGGCTTCAAAGGACATGACCTTTTGCACCAACAAGATAGATAAGGTTTTGGCCAATTTCTAAACAAGGGGTTCTAATTCGGGCATTCCGTTCGTGGGGGATTATCCAACATCGGCGAGAGTCCATTGCTGTCCATCTCGTCGGAATAATCCTCGTGATTCTTGAACTTTGTTCAATATCCACACTTATATACCGGTTGGAAGTCGCTTGGCTTTAGCGTGTTCCCGGTTGGGTCGTTCCCTTGGGTGATTACTTTTTCCCACAAGGCAGGCCCTCTAAGATAAACAATAGCGAGCTAACATATCCCGTCGTTCACACAACCTTTGTTGAAAAACAAAGGGGAGAACCTCCGCAATATATCATGCTCACACTCGCATGTTTTGTTCAATTTTAAAATGCCCAAATTGAAGTGTGGAGGCAATCTTTTATGCAACTTAGGGTCATCAAAAAGACTTTTGATTCTCAAGATCGCCGTGAAGCGCGAGAGAAGCGCATACGCCCTTTTAAATGACACTACTTTGCAAAAAAGTTTACAAAACACAAAGTACACATGTTCAATTTTAAATTCCTCAAAGCAATGATGAGTTTGTTTTAGAAGCACCAAAATGAAGTGTGAAGTTTGTCTTGTCCAATTTTAGACCAAATTGAAATTCTAGTAAGTGTCTAAGGTTCAATTTTAACCAACTTTGAAAAGATCAAGTCAAGTGGTTAATTTTAAACCCAAATCGAAATGTGAGTTGGTCTAAAACAGAAAACGAGAGTAGAAGTGTAAGCTCTAGATTGTTAAAACAAGCATTAAAAAATGCTCTTTCCCCAAGTCTTGGTTTCAAGGAAATTTCAAACTCCACTTCATTCGCCTTCGTTTACATTTGATCCCAAAGTCAACCTCTGATGTCAACCTTGTTCCTTCGTTTAAATCGGATGCTTAACTTCTAATGTCCACCTTGATGTCAACCTATAAGCATCATCAAATTATTAGAAATAAGATTTATAAAATAATAAATAGTAACTTATCATAACAAATACAATTTTAAACATAATCTGTTTGTTAAAACAAGAAAAAAAAGAACAGAAAAAGAAAGACCACCATTTTGAGTAAATTAGTTTAAAAGTTACCACCCGAATATCTTGTTAATGATTTATCTCACAAACCCACTTTTAGCTTGTGATATAAATAAATGCTTCAAATGTCCTCGTGGAACCTCAACCTCCATGCTTGCCTAGTCTTGAGCTCATATACCAATGACTTAAATTCTCTCATCCTCCCAGTCTCATCCTCCATAAGTGTGAGTCACTTTAAAGTCTTTTTAGGCAAATGAATTCAAATGTGTTGATATGCCAAAATGGAAGCTATTCTGGAGTAGTTCAAAACCATAAATGGTAAGTGGGTGGCACCATACATTCGTTGCAAGTACCCTGCTAGACATAGACGCAACACCTTTGCAAACATAGAAAAGACACTTGAACTACCTGACAGACATCTTAAAGACCAGTGGTTGTTTCTGTTTGCAAGGCATAAAATATAAAACCGTATGCATGGAGGACTGAACATAAAGGGCATTGATTGATGGTTTGAAATCTGTGAGCTATTGCAGCTTAACAAGCTCACACGGGCCTTCCCACAGAGAACATGGCACCACTAGTTGCAGATTCAACACCTACCTACAGAGAATATACGAGCCTTCCTTATTGAGATATATGGTTCCATTATGAGATATGGGACGTGAAATGCAAAGGATACGTGTAAAGCCAGGTTTTGCAGCCGCTTTAAATAATCTCCCTATGTAGATATATTTACAAAACGTGGGCGCGTGAACTTTGTCCTTCTTTTTCTATCAATTCACATATGCGACAGTTGCATGAACAGAATCCAAGACCAGATCTGACAAATGGAGATGAGGCCAACAATTATGAATACAAGAGTCTCTGCTCATTAATGTTCCATAAATGATGCCAGAAACATGTCAGGAGGAAAGATACACAAAAAATCTCTTTGTGAACACACAGCCGGTAAATCTCTTCGTGAACACACAGCCGGTGGAAATAGTTATAACAAATTTTAAAAATCTTAAATCAGACTCTAAATGTTAGTATACTGACAAAAAATGTGGAGGTCTAGATAAGGAATGTGAGTTGTTGACAGTATGATGCCAAAAATACGTGATCTTTATCGAATGCCAATCCGCATTACTTATCTTAGGATTACTATCTTTGTCGACATCCTATTGTACACTATCTTTTTCATTTAATGCAATCTAATGGAGTGCAAATGACAGTTATCCCGAAATGTGTCTTATGCTTGAGATGTTATCTACGCATTACTATCTCTATTCTGACTTTAAGATTTCCAACTCTTCTCCAATTTAGCAAAGAGTAGCCTGAAATTATAAGACTACTAAAAAGGAATTGTGTTGATGCCTTTTTCTAGAAAATGTAACACCTGTCAAAGAATAAAATGGTAGTTTAGATTGGCATGAGAGTCTGAATAATTGAGCAGCATAGAAAAAATCACTCAACCACTTGGCTCGGGCTTGAATGAAAGGTGTTTCTATTCCTCCAAGTTCTGAATCCCTGTCATCTAAGCCATGTTTGTATTTGGCACGCGGTTATAGCAAGCATGGATCAAACTACCATTTTCTGCGCAATCTATCAAGTCCTATGATTGAAAGCATATATCGTTGGAGAACTTAGAGATAGAAATGCAAGAACTTTTGAGAGAAATGAGGGTCCCTGCTCCAATTGCTTCTCTACCTTAGTTGTACTATGAAAGATTTGGTAAAACTCTGCAAGCTGAGGGATACTTGAATGAGGGTCAGAGACACGGTAAGGCTAGATACAGTTTGACAAATCCATTAGCCTGATTAAGGAATACTATTACACTCATCTTAATCACAACTCAATTTATAACAAATGGATATGGATCTAGGCTTGACTGGAGGTGATGGGCTCTTAACCTGCGGTGAATGGAATGGATGAATCAAGATCAACCGCTTGTTGCTTTCCCTAAGTGGGTGATCAGCCACCGAGACTTCATCTTGTTCTGTGTGAGGGGTTGCTGAATGAATAAGTATGCCACAGTTTTAATACTAGTCCTCTTCTCCCGCAAAGGGAATGCTTGACCTATACTAACATAACTTTATGGTGTAAATACGTACTTGGCTTTACTAGCAACCATAAGACACTCCAAATTTCATTGGCAATCCTAAAGACACTCGTATTCACCTTGACTGGCAGATATGTGTCTGACAGTAAAAGGAAAAAAAATGAATGGGGACTAGCTATTCAAATGGCTTATGGTTGGCAGAGGATGTAATCGTTCGTGGCTCCAAACATTGAAAAAAAGAAACCAACAATCATTTTTTTTTTGGGTGATGGCAAAAACTTTGATCGGACATGACCCATCTCTACAGCCGAGAATCATATTTCATACTATCATACTATCCTTCTAGCGCCATTTGTAGGATGGTGAAATCTTACACATGGATTGTATAGATTCAGCCATCCTCATAGAATAAAATAGATCATTTACTCCAAACAAAATGTTAAAACTGAACCAAACATGCATTAGAGAAAATGAAATACACCTATTCTATGATGGATTGGTGCCCTCCATGAAGATGTGAGAGAGCCCTTTCCCAATCCCTTTCTAAGCTAAATGAGATAGACAATGAGTTGCTATGAGCTCAAGTTGCCTATAGTTTAGATACCTTCAAAGTGTGTTCTTGAAATGAGAGAAGATGCATTGCTTTTATAGAAGAAGTTGAGAGAAGAGAGGCCAAGTTTAGCCAATGTGGGACTAAATCCCCTCCAATAGAATAGAGACACTTGGCATGATGGGATTGGTCAAAGCTTGTGCAAGTTTTGGCCAATGTGCCCATTCAAATTTGAAAAATATCAATAAATGCATATTGTTGAGAGTTTTGGGGGGAATTATCTTTGTACAAAAAAGTCAAAGATGAGAGTTATTGAGAGAAAATAGGCTTTTTAATAAATCAATTAAATTGATTTATTGATGCAAGTGGGTGGGTTAGTTAGGAGTTTAGATTTGACTCTAGTTGAGTCAAAAGCTAGAGAATGGTAATTGTGATTAGAAGTTAATTAATTTAGATTAATTAACTTAGGGGATTTTAGGGATTTGACATTAAATCTGTTTGATTTATTAAATCAAATGAGAAGAACATAAGGATTAAATAATTTGATTTATTTAATGAACCTTAGGAAGTTAATCAATAAATATTTTAATTCATTCATAGCAGAAATGAATGTTAATTTATATGATGCCTGATTGTTATTTTTTGCATGTCTACACTTTTCATGCTAGATAGGATAAGAACTATTGGATCAATGATAGTGGTTGCTCTAATCATATGACCAGAGACAAGAGTAAGTTTCTTAAACTTGAAAATTATGATGGAGGAATTGTAATATTTGGAGATGATTCATGTGCTAAGATATGTGGAATAAGTTCAATCAGTTTTGATGGCAAGCATAATACTAAAGATGTTTACTATGTTAAAGGTTTAAGGAATAACCTCTTGAGTGTTAGACAAATGTGTAGAAAAATATACAATCTTATGTTTCTGGATATGATGGATGCGAGACCAAAAAAGGATCCAAAACTGTGATTGTTGTTGGAAGAAGGATAGATGGATTATCAACTTAAGGGTGTTGATGGTCATTATTTTATAACTCAAATTAATGAAATTTGGTTATAGCACAAGAGGATGTGTCACATTAATTTTGATAAATTGATAAGAATCAGTTCAGCTCAAGAAGTGAGAGATCTATCAAAGATTACAAAGCCTATCATTTTTTTCTACAAGGAGTGTCAGATTGGAAAGAAAACAAGAAGTTTCAAAGGAAAAGAACAATATTCTACCAGATTATTGGAATTGGTGGATATATACCTTTGTGATCCTATAAGAATAAGAAGTCTTCAAGGTGACAAGTATTTAATGTTTTTTATTGATGATTATTCAAGAATGGCATGGGTTACTTTTCTTAGATAAAAAATGAAGCCCTAGATAGATTCAAAGCATTTAAAGTTATGGTTGAGAATGAAATGGATATGAAGATCAAATGTTTGAGGTATGATAGAGGTGGAGAATTCACCTCCAATGAATTTAACATGTTTTGTGAGAATCATGATATAAAGAGACACTTATCTGCCCCTAGGACTCCTTAGCAAAATGGAGTGGTTGAAAGGAAAAACAAAAAATTTCAAGAAGTTGCAAGGACTATGATGAAAGAAAAAAACCTACCGAAAGTATACTAGAGAGAAGCAATTCATATTTCTATTTACATACTTAATAGAGCTCAAGAAAAATCAAACAACACAAAGAATCCCTATGAGTTGTGGTATGGAAGGATACCTACTGTTAAATACTTCAGAGTATTTGGAAGAAAATGTTATATCATAAGGGATGAAGAAAATTTGGAAAAGTTTGATGAAGGAATCTTCCTTGGATATTCTACTAAAAGCAAAGCGTACCAGTGTTATAATAAAATATTGAAAAATATTGTTGAGAGTGCAAGTGTCAAGGTTAATAAATATTCAAGTAGAACTCAGTGATGATAGATGGATATGAATCAAATGAGTTTTATTGCAGAGAAAAAGAAAAAGATAAGGAAAAGAAAGTACAATTTGAAGAAGAGGAAGAAGCTCTGAAAAAGACTCCTAGGACCCCTAAGTATGTGTAGAGGAATCATTCTGAAGAACATATCATTGGAGACAAAAACAAAGGTGTACTAACAAGAAGGAAATCTATTGAAGAAGAGGTAAATTTGTGTGTAGAGCTATGAGGTTGAACCTAAAATAGTGATTGAGTCATTCAAAGATGAGTATTGGATGAAATCTATGGAAGAAGAACTACTGCAAATTGAGAAAAATCAGACTTGGGAACTTGTCCCAAGACCTGTAAAAAAAACATAATTGGATCTAAGTGGGTGTTCATAAATTAAATGAATGAGAAGGAGGAAGTGGTAAGAAACAAGGCAAGGCTTGTGTGTAAGAACTAGTCACAAGTTGAAAAAATAGATTTTGAAGATACATTTGCCCCGGTGGCAAGAATGGAAGCTATCATAATGTTTTTGGCTTTTGCAAAACATAAGGATTTCAAATTTTATCAGATGGTTGTAAAGTTTGGTTTCTTGAATGGAGAATTGGAAGAAATATACATGGAACAACCATAAGGATTTCAGTTATCAGATAAACTTAATATGGTATGTAGATTGAAGAAGGAATTTTATGGATTGAAGTAAGCTCCCATAGCTTGGTATGCAAGGTTGGATAAGTATTTGATACAATAAGGATTCAATAAAGGTACCACATATAGTAATATTTATTTAAGGTTGAAAAAGATCAAATATTGATTATATTTGTGTATGTTGATGATATAATTTTTGGAGGCGATGAAACTATGTGCAAGAAGTTTGCAGAAGATATGTAGAAAGAGTTTGAAATGTCTATGTTTGGGGAGAAGAATTTATTCCTTGGGCTCCAAATCAATCAAACAAACAAAGGTATATTCATTTCACAATCAAAGTATGTCAAAAAAATATTGAAGAAGTTTGGAATGGAAGACTTTAAACTAGTTGTAAGTTGAGCAAGAATGATGAATCCCCTAAGGTTGATGAGAGAAAGTACAAATCAATGATTAGACTGCTATATCTAACTGCTACTAGATCGAATATCATGCATGTAGTTTGTCTTGTGGATAGATTTCAATAAGATCCTAGAGATTCACATGTTGCAGTAGTAAAGAGGATATTCAAATACTTAAAGGGCACTCTAGATCATGGCTTGCGGTATCCAAAAGATACTAATTTCACATTGAGTGCTTACATAGATGTAGATTGGGTTGGTTGTGTGGATGATAGAAAAAGTACAAGTGGTAGTGCATTCTTTCTTGGATGTAGATTGGTATCATGGCTAATTAAGAAACAAGATTCAATTTCTTCATCTACTATAAAGGTTGAGTACATTGCAGCAGCATCTTGCTGGACACAAGTGTTGTGGATGAGGAAAACATTGAAGGATATCAAAGTGATGTATGATGAGCCTATTTCTATGTTTTGTGACAATACAAGTGCAATAAACATTTCAAAGAATTCAATGATGCATTCAAGGATAAAACATATTTTAATCAAATGTCACTTTTTAAGAGAGAAGGTTGTGGAGAATGAAGTGAAGCTTGAATATATGCCTACAAAGGATAAGATTGTTGATATATTCACTAAGGCTCTTCCTAAGGATACTTTTGAGTATCTCCAGGAGAATTTGGGGGTTATTGTCTCTCCTTCTTTGAACTATATGCATAAGGAGATGCATCAATCTAATAGATCTCAAGATTCATTCTTTTTTTTACTGATGTTGGTGGCTACCTCTCATGGAGAGCACGTAGTGGAATTACTATTTTTTGCAAATTGGTGTGTGCTCCTAAGGGGGAGTATTCAAAGCAGTAAAGGAAAGGTGTTGCAAAGAAATTGTAAGCAGGTTGTTTGATGACGAAGGAAAAGAATAAAATAGTAAAACATTATGTCATTTTCCATTGATGTCAAAGGGGGAGAGAGAATCATGTGAAAAACTAATAAACACAAGGGAAGAGAGAAACATGTGAAAAATAATAAGTAAAAAGGGAGAGAGAGATTCCTGAGTAGTGATGTCAAAGGGGAAGAGAAAAATTCATAAAAGATAAGTTATTCAAGGGGAGAAGTAATATGAAGAGTTGCAGAGTGTTGGTATTCAGAGTTGTTGTGTCTTTGATGGTTTTTCACATCATGTGTTGCTATCAATGACAAAGGGGGAGATTGTTGCAAGTATGAGAAGTTGGTGTTGTCATTGATGTCAACAAGCCTATGTTGTCATTGATGTTTGTAGTTGAGTTTGTTACAAAAGTGTGAGTAGTTGATGCTTTGATTAATTGCATTATGTTGTCATTAGTAAAGCTACTAGTGTCAACCTATAGTGTTTCTTTGATAATATTCTTTCTATGGTTATGGAAGTACTAAAGATGATGAGGATGTGTCTTTGGTGCTTGGTTTCCAATTTTTTTGAGAAAATTTGATAAAAAGAGGAAATAGTGTGTTGTAGTGGTGATCTAAGTAACAAAGTTGTGTTCTATTTTTTCTTCGCATTTCTTCTAGGTTGAAGATCTTCCTATGCGATTATGATATTTTGGCTAGAAGTATACATAGGTGTTATATTCAAGATTTGGTGTGTTGGATCATCGTACAAAGGAAGTTGTGTTCACCGATATGTGACTATGCATTGCAAAGGTGTTTGGGAGAAATTTCTTTGCTCCATGTTTCTCTGCAGTTGTGTTTCAAGTCTTGTGATTCTAAACGTGTGTTGATGGTGTTGGTAGTTTATCTCAATCAAGAGGATTTGAATTTTGCTAATTCAAAAAATGGTTTTTCAAGTAATAGGGTATAACAGAGTTGTTTGAGTGTACACATCTATACATTATTTATGTGGAAGTTGTTGTGAAGGAGTTTGTTAGATTTCAAGGTGTTTGAGAAATAATCTAGATCATGTTCAAGCATGGTGTGTGGTTCGCAAGTCATCCTTGGGTTTGAGGAAGCGTGTACTTCAAAGTTTAATGGTGTTTGCATGGGTAACGACTGACCTAGTGTTTACACTACATGTGCAGGATAAATATTGTTTGTGGTAGTGTGTGGTTGAGTGATGTTGATTTGGTTCCCAATTAACTTTTGATTTGGTCCACATTCACTTCTATCCACCACGAAAGTGTTTTGGCGTTGACATAATTTGAATTTGCATATTTGAAGTGCATAGCCGACTTTGGACAGGGTTTCAAGGTTGAATATGGTATAAGTATGAGTTAAGTTGTTGAAGGAGGTTAAGATAGATGTGTGAGATGCTAATGATGTGAAGTGCAGTGTGTTAGAGTGAAAAATTGAGTTGTGCAGTGTGTTCTTTCAAGTGTTAGTTTACTAGATGTAGTGAGCAAAAGGTGGCTACAATTCTTTAATCAAACTATGAAGGTTTTGATGTCATTGTGGTGGATTCTTTGTTGCATGGAGATGCTTTTCTCTATGTAACATTCCTTCTCTATCTTTTTTTCTATTCTAGCAGTAAGCCTTTTGGTAATGAGCATTTCTTCTTTAGGTGGTGAGCCCTTTGGCAATGAGCCCTATTGCATTTGGTGTTGATATTACTTATATTGTGAGCTAATCCTCACCGTGGTTTTTCCCTTCTTGGGTTTTCCACATAAATCTTGTGTTCTCTTGTGTATGGTGTTAAGTTTTTTTCATTTTCTATTTTTCATACTAATTCATCATAACAAATTTTAGAGTTTAATGAATGAATGTGGATTTGAATGTTAATAAGGGTTTTGAATTTTTAATGTACAACTAATTCACCCCCTATCAGTTGTCTTGTACATTCAACATATACATACATACATACATACATGTATACTAATATTAATATCAACGATTTATATATATTAATATTAGATCACAATAGTAGAATATAGTTATTTTCAACCCTATGGTTTATAACATTATTAACCACTTCAAATTCTATATTAGGCCACCAAGGAAAATAATCTTATTAAGATTAATGTAGTAATTGTTCCTTGCCACCGGGAGTTAACTTATTAAGCAATTGCATTCCCAAAACCATTTATTAATATTAATATTTCTTGCCCTATGGATATACATATATATACATACATATGTATGTATGTATATATGTATATATACATACATATGTATGTCATATATATACATACATATATACGTATATACATACATATATATATGTATATATGTAGACATGCATACATATACTAATATTAATATCAATGATATATATATATGTATGTATGTGTGTATGTATATATATATGTATATATGTGTATATATATATGTATATATGTACACACACACACACATATATTAGATCGCAATAGTATAATATAGTTATTTTGAACCCTATGGTTTATAACATTATTAACCACTTCAAATTCTATATTAGGCCACCAAGGAAAATAATCTTATTAAGATCAATGTGGTAATTGTTCCTTGTCACTGGAAATTTACTTATTGAGTAATCGCATTGCTAAAACCATTTATTAATATTAATATTTCTTACCCTACGGATATTAATATTATTATGGTTGATAATACCCATTCTAATAATAGAGGTATATAAAATTTCTCTTAATATTTTTATTATCCTTCACTAAAATTAACTCTACTCATATATCCATACAAATGTTATTATTATAATTATTACTTTTTTCTCTAAAGATTTATACCATAATTATATCAACTTATTCTCACTTGTTAATATCAATATTATTATTGTTGATGATATTATTATTCATAACGTTGGTACATCTATTTACCATAGATGTTACTTTCAAATATTAAAACTAACATAAAAATTCATATTTAAATTACTCTAAAATCATCATTACTCATTATTAATATTGAAATTTCTTAATATTACTAGCCTATCCTATATACATATACATATATATAAGTTTCCTTCGTGAGGAAGAATTATAATGACATCCTCGAGGCATGAATTTTTCCACCCTGATTATGACCAATAAAGATTTGAAATATAATCATGAACTTATTTCTCCATGACCCCACCAAATATTATTGTTAAAGATACCACTTCTAACTCTAAGTTTATCCTTAATTCAATTGTTAATATCACTGATTGTTATTATTACGCCGAGAGGCATTCCATTACAATGGGATTTACCCTATATACATCAAAACGTAATAAATAAACGCTTTTTTACATTGATCAATGGAGGATAAGATGTGTAAGAGTTTCCCTACATTGATCACCGCCTATTATATGTGTCATTGAACAAGTGGGACATCAAATTGCATGAGTGTCATGGCACCAATAGTGAAATATAAAAACTATGTGAGGGAAAAATTTAGGACTGCCATGTGGTCAAATCAGATTGGACGAAAAAAAGCATACTACATCAAAGAGTTCAACCCAACAAAGGATCATGGGGGAAAAACCTATTTAGGTGCAGCTATTAAAGGGAAGGCGAGGTTGTTAGTTGCGCAATTGAGAACGGGATCGCACCATCTTAGATGCAAGACTGGTAGGTGGAAGATACCTAAAGAGACCTGGGAAGAAAGAACGTGCGTATTCTATAATAAGGGGGCGGTGGAGACGGAATGACACTTCGTCATGGAATGCACAGCTTACGAAGATATCCGCAATCAGTACACAAATAGTTTGGGGGTGGACAATATGCAGCAGTTATTTGAGGAGGATAAGATCAATCAGACGGCCAGCCTTCTAGTCAAAATCAATAGGAGGAGGTCCGACTTGGAAAAGAGTTTGAAGACAAATTAAGTTGTTTGTCTCGGTCCCATAAACTGTTTAGTCTCGTGAACGTCATTAAAATCTTTCATTCATTCATTAATTGAAAGAAAAAAAACGTGAAATGGTGAAGAGAGACACATCCACAAAACCCAACTTCAATCTATTTCACGTCCATTTTGAATGCCTCAGACCTAAAGTGCACCTCTCTTCTCAAACCTCATATGGTTGTAAAATAGCAGTTGAAAGAGAAATCCGCAGGCTACATTGGGTATGGCAACCAAGGAGAAAGATGTTGTGGAAATAAACCCAAGTGTATGCTTCATCCAGTGCCATTATTATCCCTTTTTCTCTTTTTACATCTCAGATTTTCTTTGGTACCCATTTTGTTCTTGTTGTTTGATTTTGTTTATTTTAAACCTTCATTTGCAGACTTCAATCTTCTGCCTGTGTTTCCAAAGCGATAGGAAAGGGGGGGTAAATGCAGCAGAGCTAGCAAGTGGTGGCTGAGAGAAACGTCACAGGAGAATAGATAGATAAAGGTTTTTAAAGGTGCCTCTACAACACACACAGAGTGATTCCTATAGCAGAAAATGGTAGGATTCAAATATATGTCAAGATTTTAGAGAGTAATTAATCGACTGGTTATAGTTTGAGTAGCTCCACAAAATTTCCCATTGCAAAAGCTTAAATGTTTTAATTTTGACAAGACAGGTCCGATGCAATTATTTCAACACTTTTGCACAATCGAACACCTCCTTCGTACGTAAGACCTCAAGGAACCTCGGAAATCATAGAGCACACAACATAAATGACTTATGGGCTACGTCAAAGTTTAAATAGGGAGATCGATTTGAGCATTCCATTGCATGATTCTTCTATTGCATATAAGGGAAAAATGAAAGGGAACCAAAGCTCCATATCCTTGCAAACTAATAAACAAAAGTATACGAAAGCAAATGACTGAGTAAATATCTGAAAGCATATTTTCCTCTGTATTTATTTTATTTCAAGAGTAATTCATATGTGTTTAAATAAAACAATGACATATTATGTGAAACACAGTAGAGTAACTATTTCCTCAAGTATATCCTTTTTTTTGTTTATATAAAAAAAATAGAAGGCGGTAGTTACATGTCTAACAGATGAACGGGAATATTACTATATTCATTCATTCTGCCATGAGTATGACTGTAACCATCTAGACAATTCTTATATTTTTATAAAACACCCAGTATTCACTTAGTTTTCTTTGGGTAATTTTCTCACATCACAGTATAACTCTATTCACGTAGCTTTCAAGACTGAAACAACACTTGATCATTTTGTTTTATTAATGGCATTTGAAACATTGATGCCTCTATCTACAAGTTGAACTACACAGTCTGTATGCATCAATTTATTTTGCGTCTATATCATTCATTCATTAAGGAATAAGATGTATTTGAAACAAAGAAAGCACCTAAGCTTATGAAATGAAATGTTATGGTGCTGATATGTGCATTTCCTGAAATTTATTCAGATGGTTTAGAGATGGTTTATAGATAATTCATGGTGTCTTTAGAAAGATATATCTCGGTGTTATTTATAGATATTATTTTAAGATATATATGTTAGTTATAATCTCCTCATTAATAATGGCATTGCGGTTGATCTTAATTTTTGCATCGCCTCTGATGTTGGTATTTATTTTATAACTACTATAGTTTCATTGATATTCAATTTTGACTTTACTTGCAGTCTAACTACAATATTCACATCATAGAATGTGGTTTAACTAGTATCGACCTTAAGCTTATGGTTACTATTAATAATATTAGTTAGGGTGTTAATTATTAATAATCTGGAGTGGCACAATGTTAGTTTTTCTTGTTAGTTGTGCTAATCATAATAATACTATTTCAAACGATAATTACTAATATTGTATTTTTTATTTTATCTTTATTAAAGTTGTATTTACCAATATAAATAATGATAACCTTTGAAGTGAGGTTGTGGGTAGTTGTCAACCCACAATCTAGAATATTAACAACAATGGAAAAATGCCTTCAAACCACACCGAGATTTTTATTGGCATACTATGAAATGAAATGAAAGATTTTAATGATGTCCATCAGACTAAATGGTTTATGGGACCGAGACAAAAATAATTAATTTGTCTTCATTCTCTTTTCCAATTCGAATCTCCTGGTATTAATTTTGGCATTATGAAATGAAATTTAATTTTGACTATGCTTTTGACAGTTTAAATCATTATCCCCCAATGACCTGCTCAGGTGATCATACATCCAAACTCCAGGCGTAAATGCGACTCGACTTCTACATCACATCAATCCAATTCACTGCAGTGTCCCTTTAAAATGTGCTAATAAATTCTTGTGTAGTAATGAGGGAAGAGATTTTTTGTGATTCACGTAGCCACCAAGAGAGAGCACAACATCCTTGACCTCATCGTACTAATTCATTCCTCATACTATTGGCCTACGGACTTGACTGCATCACCAAAGGTGTACTTTTCTCCCCTTACCTATCATAACATATACATCTAGGGGAAAGGATCCAAAACGTGTAGGGGGGCCCTAACATGCGATAAGACTAGTGCGCGTTGGGTCCCACAGTGATACATCAGTCCTCCACAAGTTAGGAAAATAGAGTTGCATAAAAAATCATGATGAGATCAAACACAAATAAGATATTAAATGCACACGTAATCGTATATATTTGTCAACAAAACAAGTACACGCTGGCAGCCAAATAGGTAAAAGTGTTTACAACTTGTATCTGACAGAACACCATAAAGATCCAACATGGAGATATAACAGTTGTCTCAAAAAAATTTGTACCCTTCCCCATAAACATTCAAACCCAACTGTCACACCAATCCAGGCATCACTTACACATTAATCACAACTACACAACAAAATAGAGGTGCCACATCAACACAATACAAACCCATGTGTCCCATCTTTGACCAAAATACTAACCCATTACAACCATGTTTCTCATCATAGCATAACCAAACCAACACACAAATGCATTTTCCTGTTTCATCAAACATGAGACCTTCAACACGTATTGCCAGGAGTCTATCCCATCTCGCCAAGTAGGGTGTGCACGTACTGGCACCTTCCTCAAAAATCCCACCTGCATCCATTTTTACAAGCTGTAAGGCTGTCATTATTCAAAAACAATTATGGAAACAATTGCAAAATTCCACCAAACCAATAAACTCAAGAATTAATGGTCAAAATCAATCAAATCTGTAATTCATATCACCCAAAATTCAAATTTGAAATAGGATAGGGATTTGATTCGCCACACCAAACAAGCATCAATCAAATTCAAATAATTCCCAACTCAATTAGCCATGAAAACCTTCAAGTATTCACTTATTCTGCAATGAGCAACATACGAAAAGGAGGAGCAACAAGCACAAAATTAACCGACTTAACAGCAAGAGGAGGCAGTAAAACATATTCCAGTCCAACAACTTCCATATTGTTCCAGGTATTCCTCTTAGTGTTTTCCATTTGTGAGCTTTATATTTTTCTTCATTACAACCATTAAAGTCATAGGTTAGCAATTGTGTTTCTTTGTGATAAAATGTAAGTGTGGTTCCCAGATTGATGTGTGTGGGTATGCTTATGTTATACATGCCTTTAATATATGATATTTTTTAATAGGAAAATTTTTGTTTTCCATTCGTAAGCTTCATATTGATCTTCATTACACCCATTATAGTCATAGGTTTCCATTTCCATTTCCCTAGGGTTTATATTCCAAATATTACAGTCATAGGTTAGCATTTACATTTCCCTAGGGCTTATATTGTAAATATTACAGTCATACGTTAGCATATGTGTTTCCCTAAGGTTTATATTGCAAATATTACAGTCATAGTTTACTATTTCTATTTCCCTAGGGTTTATATTATGTTGTAACCCAAATTAAAAAAATTGCTACACTTAGGCATTTTGAAGAAATGGTTAAAAGTCCTCTTAAAATTGTCAAAAAACGTCAAAATTGGGAATTTGCATATCTTGCATGAAGATTAGAAACTCAAAATTTTCAAAATCTGACAATTTGGGTATGCTCAGAGCAACCTAGTCAACAAAACCCAAATCTCAATTTTTCGGCCCTAAAGAAATTTTTGGAAACTTTCTAAAAATATAACTTTTATGGGTTTTTATGGGTTTCTTTTGAAATGCATGTTGGCAAAATTTTCTAAAAATAGAGTTTGGCTTCTAGGGTTCAAACTAATTTTGATTGGTTGAAAATACTTCCTCATCAGGTTGGTCCAGTCAGAATCATCAAAAGATTAGTTTTGCCCTTGTGGATTTATTTTATTTTTTCATAACCTTTTTTAGGAGCTCTAAGGTCATCAATGGAGGTTGCTCAACTACCAAGTGTCAGATTCAAATTCTCATGCACTGTACAGATCAAGAAATGATAGAAGATGATCAAAGAATGAAGAATGAAAAACAAAGAATGGAGGTTGGAAAATGTTAAAAATTGTAAAATTTGACTAAGTCTGGAAAGTTCAAGCACCCCAGCTCAGTCTAGGTGCCCAAGATTTTGTGCCTTAGCCATTTTTCTATCCCGACAGTCAAAGCATGAAGTGGCAAATGAAGAATGAGGGAGAAATTGAAATTTGCAAATTAAAAACTAACACTACCAAGTAAAGGCGCCCCTACTAGCCAGGGGCACCCAAGTTTTCAAGAGGTCAAATAAAAACTCTCTAGCAAGCTTAGGCACCCCTGGTCTAGCCAAGGGAACCCATCATTTCAAGGACTTAGAAGTCAAAGTTAGGGTTTCATCATCTCAAGATAACTTGCTCAAAATTCCTCTAGGTCCACAGTGAATTCGGCAACAAGACCATCAAATCAATCAATCAAACGAAATCTCAAATCAAACGAAGAAGTCTCCATCAAAGAGCTACTTGCAAATAATGAAAATGTCAAAAAATAAACTAAGTTTGGGAACTTTAGGCGCTCCAGGTAGCCAAGGGCACCCATGGAATTGAAGGCCTGGAAGATGAAATTAGGCTTTGCAGTCTTCATATCTTTTCTTCATATTCTGGTAGACTCTCCAATGAAATCAATAGTGAACTCATTAGATTTTCCAATCATCGGATATTACATACTGATCAGAAGGGTAAAATTGTGTAGAATGGAGAAAGTCAAAGTTGAAAGTTGAAAATACAAAACATAATCTAAGTCTAGGCAGTAAAGGCACCCTTGGTAGCCAGGGGCGCCCAAACTTTTGAGGCCCTAAAATCACTTTGTCAGGAGATGCAACACCCAAAAGACCCTCCTTATAATTCTCCGAGCTATCCAATGAGTCCAGTCATCAGTTCATCGGACCTCTTGATCATCCAAATATGAGAATTCATCCAAAGAATCAGTAAGCAGTGAAAAGTTGAGGAAAATGAAAAAAATGACTATCTTTGGTGATCATGAGCGCCCTAGCTAGCCAGGGGCTCCCAAAGATTTGAAGGCTCGGAATTAGTTTTTAGGGTTTAGCATCTCTAGAACAATCATCTCAGATTTAGTAAAGCTACACTACAGAGCAGTCAACCATATCACCGAACCTCATGAGCTCTCGGAGTTGCAGATTCATTTGAAGTGTAGAAAATAGAGATAAAAGTTGAAGAACATGAAAATGGCTAACACTTGCCAGTAAAGGCGCCCCTGGTAGCTAGGGGTGCCCATGATTTTGGAGGTCAAAATGAAGTTTTTATCAAACGTCGTCTCCAGAACAAACTTCTCTAATTTAGCCAGGCTTCACGATGGATCGTTCAACTAGTTCATGAGACCAATCTGGTGGCCGGAATCAGGGATCAAGCTAAGGTTAAAAATCAAGCAAAAGTTGAAAATGGTGAAATTTTGGTTGTTTGTCAAGGAAAAGCGGTTCTAGTCAAGAAGCGCACTCAAGGCTCAATGCCTTAGAATTGTTTTCAAATTTTCATCATTCATCATATTCAAAAAAGTGTCTACATTTGACGAACCTAGATCAGGATTGACTTCAAAGATTTAACGTTGTTTTTCTATCCTCAAAACCTATTTAAGAAGGCATTTGCATTCATTATTCACTTTTTGCAGGTTAGAGTCTAGAGGAAGAAACATATAATTTTATTCATTTTAAGATTTGAAGGCCAAAGCCCAGTGCTTATTCAGATATCTTCATACTTTTTGGATCAACACACAAAGGAGCTCACTTTTTCACACTTCAAATTTCCAAGGCATCAATTTTTAGAAGAAGGGGGTCAATATTTTCCAATTTCAACAATTTGGGTCAACTTGGTTTTCAATTCTCTACAATTTTGAAGAATTTTTCAACCTTCAAGAAACTACTTTTTCCACGCATGTCCAAGAAATCTTCAGTATTTTCAAAATCTAACCAACTCGGTTCATCCAAAATGTGATTCTGCACAAAACCCAACTCTCAACTTTTTTTGGAAAATTCAAAAATTAGGGTTTTTGTTTTTTCAACCAACCATCAACATTTTTAAAAATCGGATGATTTGGGTCTCTTTGCAATGAGATTCTGTACAAAACCCATATCTCAAATTATTTTTGAAAAATCCGCCCATTTGATGATGAAAAAATCAACAAGCTATTTTTAGCTTTTGTGCAAAACTTGTCTGATCATAGTCAAGATTATAGTCAAAATTCAAGTTTTTCAGCATGGAGTACTCTCCCATCAAATTTAGAGCCAAACAAGCATTGTATCATGATTATCTGATCAGATGAGTGTTTTTTTAATACCACCATGGACAAAAAAACCATCATCTTAGTCGAAGAACGTGAAAGGGCATGGTATGAGCAAAAGGACAAGTATTGGAAAAGAGTTTTACAATACTCTTCTATTAAAAATCAAGAGAGGTGTCAGAAGTATAAAATTTGCTGAAGAAACAAAGGAATGTCAAAAGATGGTCACACACAAGGAAAAAAGATATGTTGAAGCAAGATGATATATTTATAAAAGGTCATCACTCCAGTTGCAGAGCCGCTGAAATTAGCATGATTTGATAAAGCAACTGAAGATGTCAAAGATTCTCTAAGTTCAGTTACAAAAGGTGAAGAGACCCTAGAAAATCATAATTTTTCTATAAATAATATTGATGCTCCTGATAGAGATACAATTTCCATCTTTTTGGCAGATGTGGTTGAGATTTAAAGCAATAGTGAACTAGAAGCTTTCCCCAAGATTTATTTCCATTTTTATCTCACAGGTTTATCCATTCTTTGAAAGAGAAAATAATTCAAGTTGTAATAGTTGGCACTTCCCTGCTTTTATGCTTTCATAGGTTGCTAGATGATTATCTTGTTTTAGTTTTAGAAATAAATCTTGCATGTTGGCAAATCTTAGTTGTAAAAGTAAGGAGATTTCAGGGTTCCCTACTCCTCTGCTTGTGTATAAATAAAGGCAGCCTTGCCAATTTTTCTTTAACCGTGCTTGTGATAACAAATTGTTGAGCCTACTTGTTGCCTGCAAGGTGTTATTCAGTGTCAGTTCACTTAGTGTTAGAGCAACTTTGCAAGACTCTTTTAGTTGCAAGTTATTATTTAGCTTATGTGTCTTGTGCCAATGTATTATGGTTTGGTGGCTAACCTATAAGCCTGTTATTGCTACAATCTCGTTGTCCTAGAAGTGTGATCTTTTGTTACTTGAAATTTGAGGAAATAAAATCTTGTGCTTTCTTTGCTGCTTTGATATACTATCTTAGATTTCTGTTTTATGTGTCCTGCTTATATAATCTTTATTTCAGCTTGCATTGAAAGTACAATAGATGTACATTGGGAGAAATTTTGTTTAAGTATTTTTGTTGAAGAATCATTCTTTGTTCATTTCTAACTCTCAAGCTCTGAGTTTACTTGAGTAGTTAGAAACGTCATTAGAGTAGGCTTAGTCATAGTTGAAATTCAAAAGATAAAATCTCAACTACGATGCTAGAGTTTTATAACCTTGTGCTCTTAGCTAAACAAAAATATTGGCAAATTAGTTTAGTTTACTTTCTTTAAGCAACATCAACAAAGAGGGAGCTTCCCCTCCTAATTCGAAGAGAATTTAATCTGTGCATATTTGTCCATTTCTAATTCACATACCAGAGGTGCAAATTGAAACGCCAACATATTGCAAATATTATAATCATAGTTTAACATTTGTATTTCCCTAGGGTTTACATTACAAATATTACAATGATAGTTTAGCATTTTTGTTTCACTAGGGTTTATATTACAAATATTATAGTCATAGTTTAGCATTTTTGTTTCATGGGTTTTGAATTATCATTCACTCTAGTTATCTTATTCTCATAGGTTATGCATTATCATTCACTCTGGTTATCTTATTCTCATAGGTTTTGCATTATCATTCACTCTGGTTATCTTATTCTCATAGGTTTTGCATTATCATTCACTCTGGTTATCTTATTCCCATAGGTTATGCATTATCATTCACTTAGGTTTTCTTCGATACCAATCATTAAATTGGGGGTTTCTCTTTTTATTAGGTTTTGTTTCATACTTTTCATAGGTTCTACTTCATCAATTCAGTCATTCAAAATATTACATCATTTAACTTCACAAAGATTTATGCCTATGAATGAGTTTGTCATGCACAAAAGATGTGAGATTTGTTAAACTCTTACTGTTTTTCATTCGTAAGCTTTATATTGTGTTTCCCTACGGTATATATTGAAACCATTATAGTCATATTTAAACAGTTGTGTTCCCCTAGAGTTTATATCCATATCTCTACAGTCATAGGTTAGCAGTTGTGTTTCCCTACTTTTAATAGTTTCAAATTTACTAAGCTCATACTTACTATTTTACATTTGTAAGATTTTAATTGTTCTTCATTACAACCATTAGAGTCATAGGTTAGCAATTGTTTATATTGCAATCAATATAATCATTGTTAAATAGTTTTGTTTCCATAGGGGTTATATTACAATCATTAAAGACATAGTTAAAATGTGAGTGTTGTTCCCAATTTGTTATGCATGAGTATGTTTATGTTGTATGTGCCTAATAGATATGAGATATTCTTAAACTCTAACTCCCTTGCATACAATGTAATTATGTGCTTCTCACTCCTCTTTTCCTTATGTCACTCACTCCATAATAAATCTAACTCTGTAAATTGTTAATAGTATTTCTAAATTTAAATACAACAAACTAAAAAGAAAACACATACAAAAGCTAATTAATCTTTCATTCAAGCATCATTGTCTTCATACATATAATGATAACTATTCAATCATTTTTGTTTCATAGTTTAACATTTTTGCTTCATAGGTTTTGTATTATCATTCACTCTGGTTATCTTATTCTCATATGTTCTACATTACAAACTAATTATTCTTTTGTTCAAACATCATTTTCTTCACACATATAAAGATAATTTTTCAAGCATCACTATTTTGATTGTACTTATTATGTGCAAATGGCTAAGGGTAATGTAGTGGTGACCTGTATTGGGACCAAAAAAAGAAAAGATCCATGACAAGGTTTCCCTCCCACAAATGAGGGGTTGAATTCCCCCCCTAAAGCAGATCTTGTTGCACAAGTAGATGATAATTCTACTCCTCGAATACCGCAGAATGAGGTTCCTACACCTCGAATACTGCAGAAGGCAACAATGACACAACGACTGTGGTCTTTAGAGGACATGAAAGGGGAACTCTATGATGTTGAGGAGAATGACATGTTAATAAGGGGAGATTCCAAAAAGTGGAAAATCCCAACAACCACACTGTCCAAATGGTTAGGTGAACTAATAACAACTTCCAAGAAAGGTCCACCAACAGTCCTCACCGAAGAGGAAGAACATCTAATTGTGGAATGGTGCAAGCAAATGGCTGAGGCTGTGAATGGTTTTGAGATAGTCAATCTTAAGGTTGAGGTTGCCCAAATTTGTCAAAATAGGCCAAACCCTTTCACCAATGGGTTCTCGAGGAAGTCTTGGTGCATAGGTTTCAAGAACAGACATCTTGAACTTGCTTTACGGACTATTGGAGTTCTAGACAAAGATAGGGAACTCAATCTTAGACCTGATGTTGTAGAAGTTTTCTACCATACATTGTTGGAAGCATATGAAGTACTGCCATACGGTCCTCATCGCATATAGAATTTTGATGAAACTGGCATCTAGGTAGGCATAAATGGGTCCATGAAGGTGCTAGCCAGAAAAGGTATCAATAATGTCTCTTACATTATTCCAAAGAGTCGTGAAAGGATAACCATTCTATGTTGTGTCAATGTTGTTAGGCAGAGCGTTCCAGGCTTCTACTTGTTCAAGGGGAATAAGAACATAGCTAATTACATTATTGACTATGAACTAGGTGCTTGCATGGCATCCCAACCCCATGTATGGATGACTAAATACTTGTTTATAGATTGGTTGAACCACTTTACAAACTTAGTTCCAAGTAGTGTCTCGACCACCAACACATTTTTGCTTATTTTTTATGGGCATGGAAGCCATGTAGCACTTGAAACCATCCAAGAAGCAAGAGAAATTAGTGTAGATTTATTAACATTATCGTAACAAACCTCACATAAGCTACAACCATTGGATGTGAGTGTCTCTTCACCTTTTAAATCTTACTTCAAATCAGAACGTGTGGCATTTTTGGAAAGGCTTCCAAATAGTGAAGTGGGGAGGACAAAACTTGCAATGTTAGGCAGCAGAGCACTTAAAAGAGATTTGATAGTTGAGAATATCAAAACAAGATTTAAAAGGACTGGTATATGGAAATTGAATCCAGATGCACTCATGAATGGCATGCATCCCAATGACACATTTGAGGTTAGCAAGGATGTTAATGGAAGGGAAAAAATTCTTAGCCTTTCAAGAGTTTTTGTGTCAAAAGACAATGTAGCACAATTGTAGTCCACTCTTCTAGATGGACAATTGCAGACTACAACAGAATCACATCAGTCACCTAATAGTTGTCCTACTGAATTCATTGCACAAGTGGTGTCTGATGAAAAAACTCTTCCCATGGTGGACAACCCCATTGACCAATTCAGTGAAACTTTAGGTCTTCCATCGAAATGTATCCAACCATCTTGGTTGGTGCAGGGAGCAATGAACTTAGGAATTGATTTGCAAGTCCTAGAATAGCAGGCTACTTATAGTTTCCCATCACCACCACCTACAATTGACCTATCTGAAGTTGTGCGTTACTATGCTCTTTCTTACACTTCATATTTATTAGGCGATCAAGATTTCACCGAGTACTCACAGGTAGTGAAGGAGAACATTTCCTCACAGTTGGATGAGACAAAACAAACAAAAATAGTTTTGTACATCATCAGATTCCTCAAGCTGCCTGTGCACACTATTCGTAAAAAATCCAAAGGTGGTGCAATTCGATTGAGCAAACAGTCTCAGATGTTGACGAAAAATGACTACATGAATCTATTAATGTAGCAAGAGTAAAGGAAGAAAGAGGTTGAGGAGATAAAATCTTGAAAGAGACAAGAGAATGAGGAGAAAAAGGCAACAAAAATTGTGGCAATGGAGTTGAAGGAGCAGGCCAAAATAGAGAAGGAGATACATCGTAAAGAAAAAGAGCAGCAGAGATTACAATAGAAGAAGGATAGTACGATGCAAAAAAGGAGCAAGAGAGGCTTCAAAAGGAACAAGACTGAAAGGGAAAAGAGATTGAGGAGGCACATAGGGCTTTACAAAGAGAAAGGTGGTTAAGGACCCCTTCTAATCCATTGTATCAAAGTAATGGAGTATTCCATGATATTCTCAACATCAGTATCCCTCACTTCTCCACATAAATGAATTATTCAACCCTCTCCCAATATGAGTTCAGGTGCACTCAATATCCATATCAGACTGCTACTCGAGATGTACAAAAGTGTTCACCCCCACCCCCAACACGGGTTACTTGCACCCAGTTTTCCATTCCAAGTCCCAGTCATGTAAGGAACACTCCTCATAGACTGGAAGGGGACGAGAACATGACCAGTGGCACCCCAAGCAACCAACCACCATTTCCCTATCACAATAGTTAGATGGAAACTTTTTTTTTTCATTTGAAATTCATGTTTTGGATGGTTTACAAGTTCTGATATGTACAAATGCACCCTTATTGTTGACAGTTTTAAATTTATGATAACTAAAGATGTAGCATTATTATTTTGATTTGCAATGTATTCTGATTAGATTGCAATGTGTATTGTATTTATACTTCTTTATTGATATATTCTCATTTTCAATTTTTATTTTTTATTTAATTTGGCATGTGGGATGACGCGATAGTCGATCCGAAAAAAAAGCTAAAATTTGTCATGTGACAGAAACATGCTCGGTTGGAATGCTAGTTGGTGTGTGGCACGACATGCAAAGTGGAGTTCCTTTCCACGTTACCAACTCTCACTTCGTCACCCTTACACTCTATTGCATCGCATTAATCTCTTGTTGCCCCTTTCTATTCTTGTGTAGAGTCATGTTTAATGCACGTCGCCTCCTACTAGTTCCATGACATCCTACGTAAACTTCAATCCAACCTACATTCAATGACCCCAATGCCTCACACAACTTGCCACCTTTAGAGCCTTTCAATCTACCATCTTCTCAAAATTTCTTTTCAATGCCAGAATGTGCTCACTTAAGGTCTTTTTAAGTTTGAAACAACAACCACAACATGTGATGCTCAGAGTCCAATGTCCCTTCTACCTTCCTTATATTGTTACATATACATATACATACACATACACATATACATATAAATATACACATACATATACATATATGTATGTGTATACACATATAAATATGCATATATATATATATATATGTACATATATGTACATATATCTATTTTGTTGCTACTCTTCAATTCAGTCATGCAACTATTGTAACTTTTTTAGGTTCCATTGATTAATTTGGGGGTGTTATCTTTTTCATAGGTTTTGCTTCATCTATTCATTCATCTAAATATGTATACACATTCATATATACATATACATATATATGAATATGTATATATGTTTATACAATTTTGTTTTGTTGTTGTTCTAAAATTTAGACATAAATATTGTTGGTTTGCCCAATGTAACCAAAACAATGCAAGTAACCAATGTATGCATGTATGTATAAGTATATACCTCTTTATACATATCTATTTTACTATTGTGATTCAATTCGGTCATGCAACTTTTATAACTTTTATAGGTGTGATGTATACATATGTTTATAGAATTCTATTTTGTTGTTGTTCTTAATTTGATACATATAAATATTCTTGGTTTGCTCAATGTAAGAAAAAGAATGCATGTAAGCAATTGTATATACATCTATATATATGTATACATATATACATATGCATATACACATGCATATACATATATATATATACATATACATATATTTATTTTGCAGCAATTTTTCATTACAGTAACAAATAATATTGTTGGTTGTTTTGATTCCATAGATATATTTGGGGGTGTTCTCTTTTTCATAGTTTTTGCTTCATCAATTCACTTAGGTAAGCAATAGAGAAAAATATTCTTGGTTTGTTCATTGTAAGCAAAAGAATGCATGTAAGCAATTGTATATACATATACATATATGTATACATATATACATACATATACATATATGTATATGTATATGTATACATATATACATACATATACATATATGTATATGTATATGTATATGTATACATATACATATACATATACTACATATATACATATACATATACAGATACATAATATTGTTAGTTGTTTCGGTGCCATAGATAAATTTGGGGGTGTTATCTTTTTCATAGGTTCTACTTCATCAATTCAATCAGATAAATATGTATATATATGTTATACAATTATGTTTTGTTTTTCTTCAATTTAGTTTGTAGCATATTGTTATATTTTTTTCATATGTCACTCCATGTGGACTGTTGAAAATTAGATGTGCACGTTTTGACACATCTCCCCTATGCAATAACCAGACAGTTTTTCAAAACCTCAATATTGTTAAACTATGTTGCAGTAGTCATCCAATTCTCTCTGAATGGTAGACTGTAACATAGTTGAACACAAATAGAATTTTGAAAACCATGTTTGGCTATTACTACCACCTCAAAAGAAGGTATAGAGTCATGTCAAAAATGATTGAACTATTCTTGGAACTATAATTGCATGCCTATATGGTGCAATTCGTATGCTTATGTTTGGGATGACATAAACATGTGACATGGATGAAATGATTTTGGTAATTGTTGCATTCAGTAATGAATTAGGGAGACTTGATTTTATGAACGCTCAAGTCTAATGGCAACCTATGTTGCACTTGTTCATAATTACATTTGAATTGTGAAGTGTTGCATAGGAAACCATTATAGGCCTTCACAAAACCAAGTCCCCTAAATACATGTTGTAACAAAGTAGATTTGATTATTATTGTTCTATGGTAATACATGTATAATTGATCATTATTGTTCTATGGTAATACTTTGCAATGTGACATGGATGATTGGATTTTGGTAATTGTTAAATTTAGTAATGGTAAAAGATGTAACACAGTCCAATTGTTGATTATTGTTCTATGGTAATACATGTCGATATATGCAATGAATTATTGGCAGTGTAGTGCCAATGCCTAGACAATGTGAAAGTGATTCAAATAGTTGCAAATTCAAAGGGATGTGCATTAAACATGGCTGTACATAAGAATTGCAAGGGGAAGTGAGAGATTAATGTGAGCCAGTAGAGTGAAAGGGTGGCCAACTTATACTCTTCAATGGTGTCATAGATAATTTTGGGGGTGGTTGAATTGTAGACCTTAATCTTGGAACCATCAAAACAATTTTAACTTCCATCCATACAAATATTAAAAATAATTTGCAATGTGAAAATTTGTACAATGTCAAATGCACAAATAGAAGTCTTATCTGTACAAGATGTAATATGGGAAATCTATACCAACCTAGATTCTAGTGACAACCACAACACTATCTAAGCTAGAAATCCAATCTAACAATAGAAAACAAACAAAAGAGAAATAAAATGAAAACATTCAAATAAGAGCACTCCCCATATTGAAGTTGAATAACTTCTCTTGCCTCTCCTCAAGATACTTTTGCAAATATGCCCTCAGATTGTGGTAGACATGTGTAAATACCTACAAATAGTAAGCATGAAAGTCAAAGATAAGTAGTTGTTAAATCAAAAATGGAGGAGGAAGGCTTTTGTTATAGACAGTCATTCGAACGGACGATCAAGATCAAGCTTCTAGAAATATTCCAAGATCGACGAACAAGAAGACATGCAACACAGAAGAGTGGATGTTACGAAATGAAGGGCCAAGATTAGAAAGAGACCAGAGACAATCAACGATTGAGATTCAAATATGAAATAGTGGAGGAAGAAAATGGAGAAAGGAATCTTTGGACAAGTGGAGCATAATTTTTTTTTTTAATTATTTATTTGGAAGAGGGAGAAAATGGGCTTTAATTAAAATAATTAAATTCGAAAAAAAGGAAATGAGACATTGAATAATTAATTTGAGTTAATTATTTATGGGGGAAAGAAATGACATTAGATAATTAAATAATTTTGAAAATTATTTAATTATAGAGGGATGGGAAAAAGGTCAATAAATAGACAAATAATAATTATTATCATTTGACTATAGACGAATGATAAAAGATAAATAATTAAATAAATTGTGATTTATTTAATTATTGAAGAAAGGGGGTGTTAGCGATGCAATTAATTTTATTTAATTGATCGAAGAGGAATAAGGAAAGCAAATTAATTAAATAATTAAAATTACTTAATTAATAAAAGAATGTGATCAAAGGACAATAATTAAATAATTAAAATTATTTAATTATGCAAGGAAGAGGACCAAGACAATGGAAAAAGGACGCTCGCAGACTAAGACATTTTTCAGTGTCTACATTTTGCATTCCAAATTTAGAAATATTAGGAGCTCTAGGTGAGAAAAGTTGCAGAGATGTTGCTAGTTCTAGACGTTGCACATAGAGGCTACCACATCTGTACCTTTTGTCATCCTAAGGGAGCGCCCACCCCGATAAGTACTACAAGCCCACCTTGTGATTTTTTTTTTCGCACATTTAATTAGGAAAAAACTTTAGCAAGCAATTGTGTTGCACGTCGTGCGATGTAATTGTGTGTGTGAGTGATGCATGTGATGTGGTTTGACGCAATCGTCATGTTGTGATGCAAGTGCTTAGGTTTAGGGCAAGGACGATTGTGTTGTAACGCATCTGAAGGGTGTGTTGCAACTGACTTTTCGAGTCACACACATAGTTGAGAATGATGTAATCATATTTTGGCAATGCAAGCATGAAAAATAGTGACACATGTGAAAATAAGCAGTGTAATTGCAGAGGGGTTGACCACAATTGACCCCAGTGACACATTAGTTGAGGTGTGCGACATAATTGCATTTGCGAGCCATGAATAATTTATTCTACTCACTTGACAAAAACAATGATGCAATTGACTAATGAAAAAAATTGCCCCAATTTAGGATAGAATGAATTGTTTAATTTAGGTCCAATAGGTCAAATGAAGGCTTTAGATTGATGTGATGACTTTTGTGATAATTGTAGGTTATACTACCTCCTATTTATACACGAGAGTCACGACCAGATATATTTCGACTTTGGGATCAATTGGATGAGGTCGAGAGGCAAGCGTTGCTAGATCTGGGATTATTTTATGTCACCTATATGCTTGTTATCAAGGAAAATAGGGGCATGTTGACAGCATTGGTGGAGCGGTGGAACTCTGAGACTTGCAATTTCCATCTGCTGACCAGGGAGGCCACTATTATATTAGAGGACGTGTACAGTATTTTACGATTGCCTATTCATGGAGAGCGAGTTCAATATGATTATGTTCAAGGGTTGTAGGCTCTTTATGACTACTATGATTGCGATGACAATTCATAGTTTGGAATTTAGGGGTATGAGATCATGTGGGAGACCCTAGCAGAGAGATATGACTAGTACGATTGCATGCTATGCACACTGATTGTAGGAGTTATGATTTCAGACCACATGGGCCATGGGTTTCCAGTGCAATGGGGAGAGATGCTCATAGGTATGGTCCAGGAGGAGATAGTATATGTATGGGGACCATGTCTCTTAGGTATGTTGTACTTCCAGGTCCATGATATTACCTACAAAGGGGGACAGAGCCAAAGCTACAGGGTTACATTATTGATTATATGGGTGTGGGAGCATATAGCAGTGTTTCGACCATCGATGGCATGATAATTGGGAGCTGGTACTCCGTATGTGTTTCTATATCGAGGTGCGATCACATAGACACATGTGGGAGACACCGAATATTAGAGGCATGGGATTAACACCTTAGTGAGCTTCATCTTGAGGCCTTACAAGGATTGTGATATGTGGGTAGGTGAGGATGAGCATTTTCCATGGTGTCATCAACCAAGGTACTTGAGTGGGCAGACTGTACAGTCTCAGCATATCATTGAGATGTATTTTTCAAAGAGGATCAGATGACACTTCAGGGAGAGATAGGGTGTTCTCGTGGGCATAGCAAAGTTTGTACAATCATCTCGAAAGGTGCACCCATGAGGACAACAGATACTAGTGACCACGATCGATTAAGAGATTGATGCTCTACAATCGATGCAGTGGGGGTGGGGAGGAGGGGATGCAGATACATGGATGACACCAGAGTATGATGCTTGGTGGTTGGTCCATAGGTCATCATCATATATAGATCCAGAGTAGCCAACGCCTGTAGAGCACAGAGGTAGGGGCCCACAAGGTCGGAGGGGAGACATGGGATAGAGGGGTGGAGGGTGAGGAGACAGAGGCCGGGGAGATGAAGGAGGGGGAGACAGAGGAGAGGGAGATGAAGGAGATGGATGAGGAGTTTGAGGAGGAGACCGATACAGGAGGAGGAGGGATGGTGGGTGGTGGGTGGTGAGAATTTGACACTAATTTGGGAGGATGATTAGGAGGAGCAACCATAGATCAAGGCAGCAGTGGAGATATAATTGGAGGAGGGAGAGCAGCATGCAAAGATGCCAACTCTGGAGGTAGGGCATCAAGAGGTTGAGGAGATGGAGGTGGAGGAGCATGTTGAGTAGAGGGAGGAGCATGCAGAGGATTTAGTGATGGGAGAGATAGAGAGAGTCTTCCAAGAGAGGATTATTTTGGGATTGGATGTGGAGGAGGGGTTGGAGGAGGTCAAGGCAGATGAGGGGATAGAATACTAGAGGATAGACACCCTACAAGATCGTTTATAGACCCTAGAGTCAGAGTTGAGGACAGTCACAACAAAGAGAGACGACCTTAAGGCCAAGAGGGACACTCTCCAGACATAGAGGGATCTAGTTGTCATCAGCCAACAACAGATGGATCAGAGGATGCTATATTTCACAATGAAATGAAGTGGGTCGATAGTGGATGTTGCACAAGAGTATGCTAGTGCTAGCATGGGGATGTAGTATTATAGGGATCTATATGAGAGGGTGGTACCACTAAAGAGGAGAGACCTGACATTTTCATAGATTTTAGGCAGATCTTAGAGTAGATCACATAGCAGGTCACACAACAAATCATAGAGTGGTGAGACATTAGCCCCTAGACGATCCACTTTGTATGACCAGCCATCTACTTCAGAGCACAAGTCTCTAGTCACACCTTGACGAGAGGACATGGATGCCATAGGGACAAGAGATCAGGGTAGCTCGAGCTAGAGCATCTTTTGACACTATGTATTCTAACTTTGTGTTTTGATTATCGAGCTCGCGAGCTCCATTTTGTTTTTGATTAAGGTGAAAATAGGTTTTGAAGGGATCCTAAAACCCTATACAAGCAGATTTTGAATAGATTTGGAACCCACGACCAGAAGGTTGTCAAAACTAAAAGACATGAAGGCACAAACAACCAAGGATAAAAAGGAAACCAAGGTCAAGAGCCACAATCGACTACAAAGACGTAAATAGCCAACAACCAGACAAAAACCAACCCCTAAACAAGAACCATCAAGATTTACATTTAGAATTACTCTTGTGGGAGCAGAGAGTCATGTCAAAAGGACGTTTAGAGGACTTATCTTTTTTACCCTTTACAGTGATCCAGCCCTCTTCCACTTGTGTTGCCTTATCAAGCCAAGGCAACGCACTATTATCCTGAAGAGGAAAGCCAACAACCGTTGTCATAAAGATTTGATTTGTATTCCTCTCAGCAGGCATGGCCAAATCAAGAGAGCCACCCGAAATGATAGTCGGAGCACTGCCACTAGAAGGGGCAGCCATAGGCCCACTCTCAATCTCAAAAGGGGTCACAACATTGTTATCTTGCAAAACATCAGCAATCTCGCCATTAGAGATAGCCGAAGAGGAAGCCTCAATGCCCTGTGATTCCTGAGCAGCCACCTTAGCGAAACTCCTTGGTTGCTCAACCTTCTTCACAATCGTATAGTGTTGCGGAGAAGCATCTTTCCACCATGTAACCTTCATGGATTTTTTTTGAAAACCACATTGAGCCACAACATGACCAGTTTTGAAACATCTTCTACATCGAAAGGGAATCCCCTCATAGTCCAAAGCTTGGACCCAAGAACTATTAGAAGTTTTAAGTAAAATTTTGGTAGGCAACCTTTTTGAAATATCCATTTCAACCAATATGCAGGCAAAGGTAGAGTGAAACATATAAGAAGATGCATCATCCACCAACAAAAAATCACCAAGAGCCTCACCCACTTCCTCTAAAAGGGAGTCAATCCATAGTGAGCTCCATTTTGTTAGCTATAATACATCTTGACATTGTACCTATGACACATTTTGAGAAAAAATGGAGGAAATATCTACCAGCCTAGATTCACATCAGGTTCACCAATGTAAGATGGTAAATTTCTACCATCCTAGTTTCTAGTGACAACCACAACACTATCTAAGTTGGAGATCCAATCTAACAAGAGAAAATAAACAAAAGAGGAATAAAATGAAAACATTCAAATAAGAGCACTCCTTATATTGAAGTTGAATAACTTCTCTTGGATCTCCTCAAGCTACTTTTTGCAAATATGCCCTCAGATTGTGGTGCAAATACCTACAAATAGTAAGCATGAAAGTCAGAGATAAGTGGTTGTTAAATTGAAAATGGAGGAGGAAGGCTTCTTTTATAAACAACCATTCAAACGGACGGTCAAGATCAAACTTCTAGAAAGATTCAAAGATTGACAGATGAGAAGAGATGCAACACATAAGAGTGGAGGTTATGAAATGAAGGGCCAAGATTAGAAAGAGCCTAGAGACAATCGATGGCTGAGATTCAAAGATGAGATAGTGGAGGAAGAAAATTGAGAAATTATTTATTTCATGAGAAAGGAATCTTTGGACAAATGGAACATAAATAATTTTTTAAATTACTTATTTGGAAGAGGGAGAAAATGGGCATTTAATTAAAATGATTTATGAAATTAATTTAATTAAATGGGAAAAAATGGAAATGAGACATTAAATAATTAATTTGAGTTAATTATTTAATGGAGGAAAGAAATGACATTAGATAATTAAATAATTTCAACAATTATTTAATTATAGAGAGATGGGAAAAAGGTCAATAAATAGACAAATAATTATTATTATCATTTGACTATAGGTGAATGATAAAAGACAAATAATTAAATAAATATTTAATTATTGTAGAAAGGGGGTGTTAGCGACGCAATTGATTTTATTTAATTGATCAAAGAGGAATAAGGAAAGTGAATTAATTAAATAATTAAAATTACTTAATTAATAGAAGAACATGATCAAAGGATAATAATTAAATAATTAAAATTATTTAATTATGTAGAGAAGAGGACCAAGACGATGGAAAAATGATGCTCGTAGACTAAGAAAATTTTCAATGTCTACACAAGATATGCATGATGTACATGGATCAAAACATCCATGGTAGATCACATATATCTCGAATAGATAGACATCTTTCAATGTCTAGCACTATTTGATGAACACACAATAGTTGTAGGACCGAATTGATGAAGCGAAACATATGCAAAAGAGAACATCCCCAAATTAATCAATGGCACCTAAAAAAGATACAATAGTTAGAGGATTGAATTGATGAAGCATAACCTATACAAAAGAGAACCCCCCAAATTAATCAATGGCACCTAAAAAAGAAACAATTGTTCCAAAACTAAATTGATGAAGCATAAACTATGAAAAAGAGAACACCCCCAAATTAATCAATGGCACCTAAAAAAGATACAATTGTTGCAAGACTGAATTGATGAAGCATTACCTATAAAAAAAAGAACACCCATAAATTAATCAATGGCACCTAAAAAAGATACAATTATTGCAAGATTGAATTGATGAAGCATAACCTATTCAAAAGAGAACCCCCCAAATATATTAATGACACATAAAAAAGATACAATTGTTGCAAGATTGAATTGATGAAGCATAACCTATAAAAAAGAGAACAGCCCCAAATTAATCAATGGCACCTAAGAAAAGTACAATAGTTGCATGAGTGAATTGATGTAGCAAAACATATGCAAAAGAGAACACCCCCAAATTAATCAGTGGCACCTAAAAAAGATATAATAGTTAGAAGATTGATTTGATGAACCATAACCTATGCAAAATAGAACCCCGCCAAATTAATCAATGGCACCTAAAAAAGATACAATTGTTGTGGGACTGAATTGATGAAGCATAACCTATAAAAAAAAGAACACCCCCAAATTAATCAATGACACGTAAGAAAGGTACAATAGTTGCATGAGTGAATTGATGTAGCAGAACCAATGCAAAAGAGAACACCCCCAAATTAATCAATGGCACCTAAAAAAGATACAATAGTTAGAGTATTGATTTGATGAAGCATAACCTATGAAAAATAGAACCCCCCCAAATTAATCAATGACACCTAAAAAAGATACAATTGTTGTAGGACTGAATTGATGAAGCATAGCCTAAGCATAAGAGAACAACCCCAAATTAATCAATGGTACCTAAAAAAGCTACAATAGTTGCATGATTGAATTGATGTTGTACAACCTATAAAAAGGAGAGCACCCCCAAATTAATCAATGGCACCTAAGAAAGCTACAATAGTTACATGATTGAATTGATATAGCAAAACCTATAGAAAAGAGAACATCCCCAAATTAATCAATGACACCTAAGAAAGTTACAATAGTTGCATGATTGAATTGATGAAGCATAACATATGAAAAACCTAACAACCCCAAATTTATCAATGGCACCTACAAAATATACAATGGTTGCAAGACTGAAATGATGAAGCATAACCTATGCAAAAGAGAACACCCCCAAATTAATCAATGGCACCTATGAAAGCAAGTATAGTTGCATGAGTGAATTGATGTAGAAAAACCTATAAAAAAGATAACACCCCCAGACACATTCTACCATCAATGTGAAGAAAAATTGAGAATATGGTAGATGGAGAGGCTCTAAAATTGGCAAGGTGTGTGAGGCACTCAAACCATTGAATGTAGGTTGGCTCAAAGTTTACACGAGATGTCGTGAAAGTAGTATGTGTATATGTATATACATATGTATATGTCTATGTATATGTATATACATATGCATATATACATATGTATATGTCTATGTATATGTCTATATATATGCATATACATATATATACAGAAGTTGTAAGGGACACCAGACTCTAAGTGCAACATGAAGTGGTGGTGGGATTGAAGATGAAAAGACCTTAAGCCAACACATTATGGCATCAATGTGAAGAAAATTAATCAATGGCACCTAAGAAAGCTACAATAGTTGCATGAGTGAATTGATGTAGCAGAACCTATGCAAAAGAGAACACCCCAAAATTAATCAATGACACCAAAAAAAGATACACTTTCAAAACACTTACACTTGTTTCCAGGTTGTCAACCTTAGCTTGTTTTGTTGACAAATATATATGATTAAATTTGCATTTAGTATCTGATTTGTGTTTGATCTCATCGTGTTTTTTTATGCAAGAGTTTTTTCCTAACTTGTGGAGGACCAGTGTACCATAGTGGAAAATTAATCAATGACACCTAAGAAAGCTACAATAGTTGCATGAATTGATTAATGAAGCAAAACCTATGAAAAAGAAAACACCCCCAAATTTCTCAATGACGCCAAAAAAACACTTATATTGCAGGACTGGATTGATGAAGTAGAACCTATCCAAAAGAGAACACCCCCAAATTATTCAATGGCACCAAAAAAATATACAACAGTTTGAGGACTGATTTGATGAAGCATAACCTATGAAAAACCTAACACCCCCAAATTTTTCAATGGCGGCTACAAAAGGTTACATAGTTGATGACTAAATTGATGAAACAAAACCTATGAAAAATATAACACCCCCAAATTGTAAACGAGGCCCAAAACTGGTAGAATAGATGATGACTAAATTGATGAAGTGGAACTTACAAACAAGATAACACCCCCAAAATTATCTACGGTACCTAAAAAAGCTACAATAAATGCATGACTGGATTGATGAAGTGGAACCTATGAAAAATAGAACACCCCCAAATATTCTTAAGGCACCAAAAAATCTACAATAATTACATGACTGGATTGATGAATCATAACCTATGTAAAAGATAACACCCCCAAATTAATCAATGACACCTAAAAAAGCTACAAAAAATTGGATTGCTGATTTAATGAAGCAACACTTATGAAAAACCTAACACCCCCAATTTTATCAATGGCACCTACAAAAGGTTACATAGTTGATGACTGAATTGATGAAACAAAACTTATGAAAACCTAACACCCCCCAAATTGTAAATGACACCAAAAAATGGTAGAATAGATGATGACTCGATAGATGAAGTGGAACTTACAAACAAGATAACACCCCAAAAAATATCTACGGTACCTAAAAAAGATACAATAAAGGCATGACTAAATTGATGAAGCAGAACCTATGAAAAATAGAACACCCCCAAATATTTCTAAGGCACCAAAAAAGCTACAATAATTGCATGGCTAAATTGATGAATCATAACCCATGTGAAAGATAACACCCCCTAATTAATCAATGACACCTAAAAGAGCTACAAAAATTGCATTACTGAATGAATGGAGCAACACCTACAAAAAACCTAACACCCCCAATTTTATCAATCACACCTAAAAAAGCTACTATAGTTGCATTACTAAATAACATTAATCCAAACCAAAGATGTCTTATGATGAATTATAACCCACATTAATCAATGGCACCTAAAAAAAGTTAACACCCCAAAATAAATCAATGACACCTAAAAAAGATAATGCAAAAGAGAACACCCCTAAAGTTATCGAAGGCACCAAATTAGATAGCAATAGTTGTGCGACTGAATATATGGATGACACCTAAAAAAGCTACAATACTAGCATTATTGAATTGATGAAGCATCACATATGAAAAACCTAACACCCCAAAATTTATCGAAGGCACCAAAAAAGGTTACACCCCCAAATTTATCAATGGCACCTAAAAAAGCTAGTACAGTTACATGACTAAATAGATGAAGCAGAACCAATGAAAAAGAAAACCACATATCATATTTTAAAAGGCATGTACAACATAAACATACTCAGGCACAAAAAACTGGGAACCACACTTACATTTTATAGTAGGGAAACACAATTTTTCAACTATGACTGTAATGATTGTAATATAAATCATAGGGAAACACAACTGCTAACCTATGACTATAATGGTTGTAATGAAGAACAATATAAAGCTTACAAATGGAAAATAGTAAGAGTTTAACAAATCTCACATCGTTTGTGCATAACCAACTCATTCGCAAGCATACATTTTTGTTAAGTTAAATGATAACTTCTTTTTTTGCATGACTGAATTGATGGAGCACAACCCATGAAAAAGATAACAGCCCAAAATTTATCTATGACACCGAAACAACATACATTTTTTAAGTCACTGAATAGATGAAGCAAAACCTAATAAAAAGATAAACCCACAATTTGTTTTTGGTTTATGAAACAAAGAAGACACCCTAATATTTGCTATGATGTCGAAGAAAACCTAAGTGAATGATAATGTAAAACCTATGAGAATACAATAACTAGAGTGAATGATAATGTAGAACCTATGAAACATAAATATTGAACTATGACTATAATATATTTGCAATATAAACCCTAGGAAAACAAAAATTATAAATTATGATAATGAAAAACCTATTAAAAAAAGAATACCCAAGATTTATATTCAACCTAAACCCCATATTTTTGTATGGCACCGAAACAACCAAAAATATTATTTGTTACTGTAATGAAAAATAAACAACCCCAAATTTATCTATGGCACCCAAACAACCAACAATATTATTTGTTACTATAATGAAAATAAAAACAACCCCAGATTTATCTATGTCACCAAAACAACCAACAATATTATTTGTTATGTTAAAGACAAAAAAATAAACCCCACTTTTAAAGAGAGTGATGTTTGAATAGAAGATTAATTTCCATAGACTTAGTGTGTTTATGAACATAGACTCCATAGTGTTCATCAACACAAAAGCTTCATACCAAAAAAATTGAATTCTGCAACAAAGAAAACCCAATAAAACAAACACAAACACAATAAACAAGTGAAAACTAAATAATGGCGAGGCCTTCGTGAGCTTGCTCAACTAGGTCGAATGGAGTTATGTGAGTCAAATGGAGCTTCCTGACAAACACACAACCATCTTCATGCGAGTTCGCCTTAAAGGAAACCTTGTAAAAGTGGATTTCGAGAAAGCTACAAAAATGCATTAACACATACTGATATACGTTGGTTCACCTGCATGGCACCAACGAATGTGAGACATTGCATGGCGGAAGTGGAGCTAGGTTTCACGTTCAAATACTGACATATATCCATATCGCTACCATAGTGCAAGCGTCGCATGTTGTGGTTATTGTTTCGAACTTGTAGAGACCTCAAGCGAGCACCTTTTGGCGTCGAAGTGAAGAAAATTCAAGAAGTTGGAAAATTGGAAGGCTCTAAAGTTGGCGAGTTATGCGAGGCACTAGGAGCATTGAATGTAGGTTGGCTTGAAGTTTACGCAAGATGTCATGGAGCTAGCAAGAAGCAACGTGCATTAAACATGATTGTACATAAGAATAGCAAGGGGCAGCGAGAGATTAATGTGATGCAGTGGAGTGTAAGGGTGGCGGAGTGAGAGTTGATAACATGGCAAGGCAATCCACTTTGGATGTTGTGCCACACACCAACTGGCATTCCAACCGAGCATATTTCAGTCGCATGGCAAATTTGGGAATTTTTTTCAGATCAACTAATCGCGTTGTCCCATGTGGCAAATTGAATCAAAAAAAATTAAAAAGAATTTTTTATTGTTTATTGACCTTTATTTTATCTCCCCATATTGCAAAAAAAAAATTATTGGTCCGTCGAAAATTGGGTATGCACGTTCTGACTCGTCTCCCCTAGTGTTTTTGGACAGAACGTTGGAGGCTTGGACTACGGTGCTCGACCCTCTGTTCTAGCTATACAAACGAATCTCTGACCTCTACCCGCGACTTATAACAAATTAAACACAAATTCCATTTGCTACACTTGACCTTGCAGCTAGGTTCATGTGGCGGTAGCTGAGAAGAGGGGGGTGGGTGTGAGTTAGGTTGTGCCAACACCTAAGAGAACCAGGACGGAATTCTTTAGCTTTACTCATGCAGGCCTAACCAATCTAGAGCCTGGAACGTGTGACAAGTAATACTGGCTACCACAAAAGGAGGGTTGTGTGGTGGTTGTTTGGTTCCAACGCCCCAGGGCTGCGACCTTCCATACTCTTCCCTAACTTACGCCCTGGGTAAGGTTATTTTAATCTCACCTTCAAACTTATGTCTTAATCTTTCTTCCTCACTGGTGCATTTCACAGATGTTGAGGGCGGTCAGAGGCGTTATATAGATTTACTTTTCACTATTTTATTTTTTTGAATCTACTCTCCTAGCGTAATACACAACAGACAGATTGCCCTAGAGATTATGTATACCATCCATTCTCTTTCTTTTGGCATACAAGAAAAGAAAGGAACGTTCATATATTCATATTTGTGGATCCAACAGGTTTCTTGACAAAGGCACCAGAGAGTAATGAAACGTTTCCTCCCAGGTTCTTTGATTCCGATCAATACAAATTTCAAAGAGGAGTTTAGTTTAGACCAATGTCCACTTTCCTCGTGCCTGACTTATCATTAAATTTATTGATTTCCAATAGAGCTATAATATAGGTGAGGAAAAGTAAAATCTTTATTGAGCACTAGCACATAATCACTATCCGCGAAGGTATTCAATGAACAGTAATAAACCGAAGTATCTTTAACTTATCTTATTCCTACTACTACCATTAACATAATTTTTTCCTTTTTTTTTGGTAACAACATCAAGTAGAGAACTATATGAGTAATGAGTAACCATTTATTCTTACCAGTGAATAACACAATAACTCACTTCCTTTTTTTGCAATTCTCTTAATAAATATAAGATTAGTATGGATGTATTGCATAACTAAAATTTTATAAACTGAAGATAATGATTTTGAAAGAATTTTTTTTTTTTCATACAATAACAAAATGCTATCTAAAATATGATTGCAGTAATGCAGATTTTTTCATTTGGAGCAATGATACAATAAAAGTACCAACATAAAATAAACATGTTTTGTTTTCATCTGAACCATGAGAATTTAAATTACCATTTTCTGAAAATCTCATGCATAGAACTATTAACTTTGCAGTCCATACAAATTTACCATGCATTGCAGACATTTTATTTTCACACCCATATATATACTTTTACAATGTTCTATTTATTTTATCCAAATCACAAAAATGATGCTCATTCATTTTCTTTGAAATTGAACAAATAGTAATTGGGTTCTCTCCAACATGCAAGATTTTCAGCCTATCCTATCTACACATAAACACCAAAAAAATTTTTTTCCAAAGACCAATAGTATGCTCACCTCCCAACCGTTGGATGGAAAAACCATCCACCCTTGAACTAGGAGATTCCCCAAGGAAACAGAGTACACCCTTGAACACACATACTTTCACACACAATGAAACTTTTCAAAAATTGCAACACAAAACTATCCCCACCCAAGACTTTACACACTTGGAACCCCAACAAGGTTCTCAATGGGGGAGAGAATGGACTACTCTTCAAATGGGAATATACAAATTATACATCTCATTAAACCCTTCTTTCATCAAAACACCCTTTTATCTCCAAACTTCTTTCCAACACAAATCCCAAGCCACCAACCCATAAGAGTACTCATACCCGTGACACATATCCTCTCCTTCTCTAAGAAGAAATTTACAAATCACAAGCCACCAAATCATAAGGGTACTCATACCCACACATATCCTCTCCTTCTCTAATGAGTAATTTACTTCCCAAGGAGGGTCCTTCCCCTCTCCATAGGGTGAGCTTGACCTTCACAACCCATATTCATAAAAATAAACATCATCATCATACTCAAAACAATATACCAAATACAACATTCACAACACATAAGTCTCACATAATCTATTTTAAACATAAGAAAGGATGAGGTAAGAAGGCTTACCTCATCAAGATTTTAAGGATGGTGAAAAATGGGTTGAAGAGCAATTCAACTCCAACTTCCTTAAATTCCCTTCCCAAACCAAGTAAGAAAAGCTCCAAAAGAAACAAAACTCTTCCTTTCAAAAAAAATTATTTTTAAAAAAAAAAAAACCTCTCTCATTCTTCAAATGGGAGATAAAGGGATTCCAAATTGAATCTCCATATTCCCTCTATCACCACAAAATAGACTCCAGCCTCACCTAGCTCAATACAATATTTTTTCAAACTATCTAATGAATTTTCTTTTATTTTACATCTGTTCTTGAGAATTTGCCCACTGAACATAATGAAAAGTAAACAAAAGCTTGGTAGTGTGTAAATTTCCTTAGCAATTAAAGGATTTGAAAAAAAATGATGTATCAATTCTCTTGTGCAAACATTATGCCTATAAAACTAGTGTAGCTTCTTTTTCTCTCTGAACTTATTGCTCGATCCAACAATCAAAAGGTTGTTGAAGCTTCTCTGCTAACTAAAAATCAAGGGCCATTTTCTAATCAAACTGAAGGTAGTGCTATGTTAATTTTCACAATTTTATTATCTTCAATCTTAGTTTTGCTCATATATTGCTATGTTAATTTTCACAATTTTATTATCTTCAATCTTAATTTTGCTTTATATATTTTCAAATTTCTATGTTGAAGTTTATGGTTTTAATTTTCTTGGTGTTTTGTTCCAATCCTATTTTTCTAAATATATCGCAAACCTTTTATTTTACTTACCTTTGTCTTTGATAAAAATTTGGACCTAGTATTAGATTTAAATAGATTTTATATCATTCAAATAACAACTTGACACCAAAAATATCTTTTATTCACCCCTTAAACTGTCGGTAGATGGTCAGTGCTCCCCTCGGGATTCGTGACATGGACTAACTATCTCTTGTGGATCCGTTAACTCTGGAAGTTGTATCGGGCATTAACAGGTCGATCTTTTGGTGCAACGACAACTGTGGGCCAACAAATGGTATCAGAGCCAAAGGTGTCGAGTTTGAATCCTCTCGGGTAATGTTGAGGGGGAGTTTGTTGGCAGATGGTTAGCGCTCCCCTCGGGATTCGTGGCATGGACTAACCGCCTCATGTGAATCCATTAACTCTGGCAGTTGTATCGGACATTAACATGTTGATATTTTGGTGCAATGACAACTATGGGCTAACATAAACAAATACAAGAAAAAATGCAATGTGTTCATACATGCGATGTGCTAGTTTTCATTTGGTTTCCTTGGCATGCAATATAACAGGTGGCCATAGATTACATTTGTAGCTGGATTATCTGGGGATGTTTCCTTATACATGCGACTCTTGAGAAAATCCTACTACTACTTTGTTTCGAAGACAAGAATTCCTTTTTGTTCCCACTCGCTTGACATGGATTCTAGGTTGGCTTGAGGTAATCAAAAAATTCATATCAATTGTTGGAAGCAACCAAGTCGAATCTATTCATTGCAGAAAAAGGTGATAGGAATAGAAACTCTACACCAGATGAAATCAGTAGTTGATCCACTTGACCAATGCAGCTTCTTCTAACCCAACCACCCTATCCTTCATCAAATTGAATATTAGGGGCACTAATAAAAAAGAGTCCATTCAAAAAAGATTTAGAACTTGGGACAACCTTATTATCTGAATTTAATTGGTTGGGCTTAAATACCACACATTAAGACTTGCCTTCATCAATGGTTTGTGGGCCCCAATCTTATTCCATTTCAAATTTTGTTTTTCATTGTATTTCACTCTTCCCATAGTCACTGTCATTGCTGAATAATTAAAATTTGACTGTTGGAAAAGATATAAAATATAGGGGAGAGGGGTGCATAGTGGGGCACCCTAACTTCGTGTTTCTCAAAATCTTATGTGGACATTTTAAATCATTCCCAATTTTGTACAGTAGTTTATTTGGCAACTCACGTGAGTCTATATTTCATTTTAAGGCCACATCATCAAATATGATGCCACATCAGCATGCTTTTTGTTGAGGTATCTAAAAAGGCCCAAAACAAAGTGAGACCGATAGTGGTCCACTAAGTCATTTTTTATTGGTGCGTTGATGTGGCATCACATGATTTGTTAGTTTGTGTACTTTATGGATAAAAAGTATTTTGCAATTGGATATTAAGGTGCTCCACTATGGGGCCCACTGAGGACTACTTTTATCCCCACTATTGGACCCCACTCAACTATGAGCCCCTCTCCCCTAATGTATCTTGTAATGTTCTAAAATAATTCCTTATAGCTATTTTAATTATGATTAGTGATAGTGAGTGAAGTGCAATGCAAAACATTATTTACAATGAAATGAGATTGAGGCCCATAAACCATTGACAAAGTCAATTCTTTGTGTGTTATTTGAGTCCAGTTAATTTCATCCCTTTCAACCATACTGTAATGTCCCTTACCCGACTTTTCCCTAGAATTCGCTTGTTGATCAAGTTTAGGGTTTATTCTTTTTCAAATGAATGTTCTCTTTGACTAAGTAATCTTGGATTGAAGTCTGCATTTAATATTTCCACATATACATATATTTGTTAGCATTAATATCTAGATATCTAAATATAAATATAATCACAAATCAATAATAAAGACATATGAGGAGTGGCATGGGTAGAGCCACCCAAAGCTATCCATCTAAGCCCAAGAGCACAAGCATCCTATTAGGACAACCCACCCCTTGGCCCCAAGCGATATGAACGTCTCGGAGTGGTGTGCTTAGAGGAAACACTTGTACCTACTTTCTCTACCTGTACCATCACCTCGAAAGACACTCAACCTACTGGGGCAAGCCAGCGGAGCTTATAAGGGGTTCCGGGCCTACCACCCCTCTATGGCCACAGTGGATTGTTAAGTGGGACCCCCACCCCTCCATGGCCACAGTAGATTGTTAAGTGGGGTTTTTAGGCACCACTTGTCTCAGGCCCTTCCACCCTAGTAGGCTTACAAACACAGAGAAGACAATCTTTTAGCAATCAAATACATTTGCATTTATTACTAATTCTTTAAGTTAATATCAACATCATTATCATCATGATAATACTAAAGAAAGCATTACACCAATAATCAAATTAGAAATATCTATTTCTTATATTCAAAATATGCTAAATATTATTGCTAAGTGAGTACATCACCTGAGTTGCTATATCTCTCCATGTTTCCTTACTCGCCTCCTTCAACCTTCAATAGGATGAGGACAATTCATAAATATACATAATCTACTTATGTTTATATTAAAGAGTCATCATTACTTATAAGTATCATTATTGCATAATCATATTATATATATACTATATATAATTATTCTTTTACTTATATCCATTAGTATTCATATATATATATATATATATATATATATATATATATATATATATATATATATATATGTATATGTATATAATTATTATTTCCTTATTCATATATATTCTTTATTCATTATAAAATTTATCTATATCTATGCATATATAATTGCATGCCTATTAAATAATATATATATTAAATGGCTCTATATTCCAATGCGTAACAATAATTGTTGCTGCTGTTCTAAATTGCAAATCCTATTTCTCCATGTTTTTTTGCCCTTCCTTATTTTCCTTCCTTCTATTTATACCATTCAAGGTAGGTGACTCATGGGGGGAATGTATTGTTTGGTGAAAGAGGCAACTTTTCATAAAATACATCCCTTTGTTAGATTTAATTGCTGCCTTTATTATCACAATAATATCTATTTTTTAAATAATATATTATTACAATAATTATGATATTTCAGATTTCTATTTATTTTATTATTTTATTGATTTGTATTTTAACACTTGGTCTTTATGGTTTTGTTATTTCGGGGACATGACACATACCTTTTGTGTCTATTGCTTCCTTTGGTTTTTTGTGAAATCTTGTATTAAATAACAGGTTTTCACTTATTTTTAAAGACACTAATTCTTGTAGCTATTACTATTCCCATAAAATTTTGTCCTCAAAAGGTCTGGCTTTTTAGCTAAATCATAAGCTTCGTAAATAATTTTCTTTGTCCTCCAACTGTATCCTATTTGACATCAACTTAAGTGCCAAGCTAATGACCATAACAATATAGAGAAAATAAATTTCTCATGTTTCATTAAAGTCACTCTCCCTGCTCAACTCCTAAATTACCAATTACTAGAAACATATGCAAACCACAATCTATATCAAATGGAAAAACAACATGGTAGAGGAGTCAAAAGGTATGATGCAATAAACTGTTTGATCACTTTATAAATTAAGAAATGGGAAAAAAAATACAAAGATACATGAATATAATCCTTCTCAGAAGACTTCAATCACAAACATAAGAATTTGAAATGTGTCACAATTTGACACATTTAGAATTGGATTATAGTAAACAATGAACATTATAGCATTTTATATTGATTAAGAGTCAAGTTCGACATTTACTATTGGCATCAAAGGTCCAAAACTGTACGAACATATCAATACCATACAACCATATGAACTCTATTGGAATTAAGATAGTTTGTCATATTATGAAAAAATAGGAGCTCTCATGTTTCCTAACAAAATAGCATACTAACGTGACCTGATAGTTGCCTCTCTACTCGAAGAAATAAAATCTTTGGAATTTCAATAGTTGTTCTATCATCCCAAGCCACCTCCTTTGCTTCTGAGATAGCAAAACCCAATAAGGTGGCTTTTATATCATCCTTGACACTAATAAAATAACTTTTGTAATCGACATAGATCATTTCTTGCAACATAACTTAACACCTCTTTTTTTAACTCAAAATTGAAGTTTCATCCCATCCATTTGTCTTGGCCTTCTTTCTCTTAAGGCACAAAAAAAAACATGATACTATTAGGTTATTACCATTTGCTGGATAGACCAATTGCTAGCAATTTGATGTAATCTTTGAATCATAAGAACCCTCAGTCTGAGAGTCAAAGCGAAAGTTTGATCCAATCCACTTGTCTTGGCCTTCTTTCTCTTAAGGCACAAAAAAACCATGATACTATTGGGTTCTTACCATTCATTGGATAGACCAATTCCTAGTAATTTGATGTAATCCTTGAGCCATAAGAACCCTCAGTTTGAAAGTCAAAGCGAAAGTTTGATCTAATCCACTTGTCTTGGCCTTCTTTCTCTTAAGGCACAAGAAAAAACATGACACTATTGGATTCTTATCATTCATTGGATAGACCAATTCCTAACAATTTGATGTAATCCTTGAGTCATAAGAACCCTCAGAGAGCCAAAGCGAAAGTTTGATCTCATCCACTTGTCTTGGCCTTCTTTCTCTTAAGGCACAAAAAAACAGTATACTATTGGGTTCTTACCATTCATTGGATAGACCAATTCCTAACAATTTGATGTAATCCTTGAGTTATAAGAACCCTCAGTCTGAGAGCCAAAGCGAAAGTTTGATCCCATCCACTTGTCTTGGCCTTCTTTCTCTTAAAGCACAAAAAAACAATATACTATTGGGTTCTTACCATTTATTGGATAGACCAATTCCTATCAATTTGATGTAATCCTTGAATTATAAGAACCGTCAATTTGAAAACCAAAACGAAAGTTTGATCCCATCCACTTGTCTTAGCCTTCTTTCACTTAAAGACACAGAAACATGATACTATTAGATTTTTACCATTCATTGGATAGAATGTGCAATCCTTGAATCATAAGAACTCTCAGTCTTAGGGCCAAAGCTATCTCTCTGAGCCATGCTTTAAAAACACATGCATAATAAGTGTAAAGTAGCACTTAAACCATTGCTCACAACGTCTGCAACATGGTGGCTGCCCATACAACTAAATCCCCGCTAGGAGGTCATTAAAAAGTCTGTTAACAATTATTATTTTGGATGGTCCTTTAGTTCGACTGGAACCACTGGGATGGGACAATGGGAAGCAAAAAGCCTCGGACATTTGACACTTTTGGACAGGGATGTGAGACATCATGGGAATAGCCAGTCAGAGAGTGACGCTGAGGAATTCAAAGGGCCAGATTTTGTTGAGAATCAATATAAATTGAGCAGACATCTGGATAATCGTATTCGAAATATTACTCCCAGTCGTGATTTTAGAAAGCCCTATCATTTTGAGTTCTGCATTTTCTTCCCCATAAATAGAACAGGACCGTCACCCTAATCAACTTCTAAATCCTGCTGTTCAAACACATTTTCAGTCGATTGGTTAATTAATGCCCTGGCATGCTTGATATTAAATCTGTGCAGAAAATATTGTTTGATTTTATATATGTGCAGAAAAGAAAATATTGCTTGATATTATATCTGTGCAGAAAATATTGCTTAGTTTTATATCTGTGCATTCGATTTATCACAATCAAATTTGATTATGCTAGTTAAAAAGACTGCATTACTCTAGACTTGCGTATCGACGTGAAAACTACCAACAATCGCCCACCGTGGGGCTCGAACCCACGACCACAAGGTTAAGAGCCTTGCGCTCTACCAACTGAGCTAGACGGGCTACATACAAAGACTTGCAAACTGAGCTAATTCTACTATATAAATAATATAAATTATAGATATATGATCTATTTATAAAGGTAACAAATTTTAAAAGTCGCATTGATTCGGTATCTCTAGTGTTACTTTTCGTCCCAACATTAATTGTAATTGTTAATTGTTAAAACGAGTTTCTTGCTTTTACTCTTTACGACCTCTGCAAAAGATGAGCTATATAAAAATTGTAAGTTGACTTATAAATAGATGAGCTATTTGTGATGGATATTCCATTTAGAATTTATTTATTAGTATTTTTATTAGGAAAAAATATACATATATGTGTGTGTTGAGAGATATTTTTTTCGAGGTGTTTATTGTATTTTTATGTAAGAAATTGATTAAAAAATAAGTGTCTCAAAAAGGATATCTACTAACGTATTTTATATATTATTAAATATATATACTAGTAGCATTCGCAGAGCAAGATGTAAGGCATTAAATGAATTACAATTAAGGTTATGGTCAAAATTAATGTTAAGGTTTGGAGTAGAGTTAAGATTAAAATTAGGGTTAGGTTTAGGATTAGAGATTTAAATAGGGTTAGGGTTAGGGTTATGATTAGAGATAGGGTTAGGTCAAGGTTAGGGGTAGGGTTAGGGTAACTATTAGGGTTAAGAGTAAGGTTAGGGTTAGGGTTAGAGTTAAAGTTGGGGTTAAGATTAGGGTTAGGATTAGGATTAAGGTTGTGGTTTGGGTTAGAATAAGGGGTAGGGTTACAGTTACAGTTAGGGCTAAGATTAGGATTAGGGTGATGATTTTAGTTAGGGATAGGGTTAACATTAAGGTTAGAGGTTAGAGTTAGAGATAGAATTAGGGTTAAGGTTAAGGTTATTATTAGAGATTGAATGAGGGTTAAGGTTAGGGTTAGGATTAGGGTTTGGGTTACAATTAGGGATAGAATTAGGATTAGGGTTAAATTATGGTTATGGTTTGGATTAGGTTTAGGTTTAAGGTGAGGGTTACAAGTAGATACATAATTAGGGTTAGGGTTAAGGTTAGGGTTAGGGTTTGGTTTAGGTTTAGGATTAAGATTAGGGTTAGAGTTAAGTTTAGGATTAGAGTTATGGTTATGGTTAGAGATAGAATTACAGTTAAGGTTAGGGTTAAGGTTAGGTTTATGCTTACGGTTAGGATTAGATTTAGGGTTAAGGTTAGGATTATAGCTAGAGATAAAATTAGGGTTACGTTTAGATTTAGGATTACGAACGAGATTAAAATTAGGGTTAGGGTTAAGTTTAAGGTTAGGATTAGGGTTAGGGTTATAGTTAGAGATAAAATTAGGGTTAAGACTAAGTTTAGGGTTAGTATTACAGTGAGGATTATGATTAGAGATAGAATTAGGGTTATTGTTAGCATTAGGGTTATAATTAGAGTTAGGGTTAAAGTTAGGGTTGTGGTTAGAGTTAGAATAAGTGTTAGTTTTAGGGTTGGGGTTAGTGTTAGGGTTTGAGTTACAGTTAGAATAAGTGTTAGTTAAAGAAGTGGGGTTAGGGTTACAATTAGAATTAGTGTTGTTTATAGAATTAGGGTGGGTTAGAAATAGTGTTAGTTTAAATGTTAAGGTTAAGGTTACATCGATTAGTGTTTGAATAGAATTAGGGTTAGTGTTAAGGTTAGAGATAAAATTAGAGCTGGAGTTTGAGTTAAAATTATTATGATTTTTAGGGTTAGAGTTAGATTTAGATTTAGGGTTAAGATTAGGGCTAGAGTTAGAGTTAGGGTTAGGGTTAGGGTTAGAGTTATAATTAATGTTAGGGTTGCAATTAGAATTAGTATTAGTTATAAAATAAGGATGGATTAAAAATAGTGTTAAGATTAGGGTTACAATTAGAATTAGTGTTACTTTTAGAATTAGGATTAGAGTTAGGTTTAGAGATAGAATTAAAGTTAGGGTTCTAGTTAGAGTTATTATGAGTGTTAAGGTTAGGGTTAGGGTTATAATTATAATTAATGTTAGTTTTAGAATTAGGGTTAGGGGTTAGGGTTTAATTCCAATCCCACCCTAATAATAAACCTTATCCCACTTCTAATGCTAACCATAATTCTAACCCTATTCATAATCCTAATTCTAATGGTAACCTTAATTCTAATTGTAACCCTAATTAAACCTTAAACCTTAATTGATTGAACCTAGGTAACTCTAACCTAAATTTAACCTTAATTATAATTTAATCCTAACCTTAGTTGAACCCTAACCTTAATTGAATATAAATCCTAACCATAACCCTAATTAAATCTTAATTGAATCTTAATCCTTACTTTTATTGTAACCCTGATCTTAATCCTAGTTGAATTCTAACCCCAACACAAACCCTAACCCTAATTAAACATCAATTTAACCCTAACCATAACCCTAATTAAATCTTAAACCTAATTACACCATAATCTACACTAATTAAATCTTAACCCTAATTTCACATTAACAAGTACACTAATTAATCCCCAACCCTAACCTTAACCCTTACTCCAACTCTAACCCTAATCTTAACTTATAACTCCTAACCCTAACCCTAACCCTAACTCTAATAGAAATATAACCTAATTGAACACAAATCCTAACCATATGATTTATCTTAGAACCCTAACCCTAACCTTATTGATTTGAACCCTAACCTATTGGAGTTCAACCCTAATTAAAACCAAACCATAACCCAAACCCTAATTCAACACTGACCCTAATGTTGACCCCAAGATTTATTTTAGAATCCTAATCCCAATTTAACCCTAACCTAACTATAAACCTAATTCTAACTCTAACCTTAGCCATAATTCTAACTCTACTTATAATTCTAATTCTAACACTAACCCTAACTCTAAGAGCAACCTTAATTCTAACTATATTACTAATTGAAATCTATCCCTAATCCTAATTAAAATCTAACCCTAGTTGAACCCTTATCCTAACCTAACATTAATCCTAACCCTAGCCCTAACCCTAATCAAAATCTAACCCTAGTTGAACCCTTACCCTAACCTAATATTAACCCTAAACCTAACCCTAATTAAAATCTAACCCTAGTTGAACCCTTGCCCTAAGCTCACATTAACTCTAACCCTAACCCTAATTATTTTTAATCCTAACTAAACCCTCACCCTAATTGAGCTAACCCTTCTAACCCTAACCTTTACCACAAGATTTAACCTATATCCCTAATCTTAATTGAACCCTACACTAACCCTAACCTAATCTTAACCCTAATTGAACTCAAATTGAACCCTGACTCTAATTGAACCCTAATCTTAATTGATCTCTAACCCTAACACTTTCCCTAATCCAACCCTAATCCTAATAGATCCTTAATCCTCACCCTATTCCTAATTGAAACCTAACCCTAATTGTAACCTTGATCTAACTCCAATCACCCTAACCCTAACTCCAAGCAATATATAACAATGAAACCTATATTGAAACATTTTACAATGAATCAAAGAGTATTTTTCTTTTTAAAAAAAAATCTTGAATATTTTTTAATTTTAAGTATATTAATAAAGAAACTTACTTTTATATGCAATAGTAAATTTAGGAAAGTTCTTCTATATTTAATTTTCTATCTTTTAGAAACTTCTTTTTAGGTCTAGTAATTTAACATATTCTTTGTACATCTTATCTTTATAAATAATTATTATTTTTTATTAAAAAATATTACTTGAATAAATCTATTTAAAATACCACAAGAGATATCTTGTTTTAAGAAAATCTTGAATATTTTAAATTTTAAGTTTATTAATTTATAAACTGAAATAGTAAATTTAGAATACTTCTTTTTATACTTAATTTTCTAAATTTTAGAAAATTCTTTTTATGTCTAATGGTTTAACATATATTTTTTATACTTAATTTTTTTTAACATATTTATTTTATACTTTGTTTGTATTGCAGTAGGATTGCACATAAAAGTCTAGGTTTATTAAAATGCAATTCTACATAAAAGACTAAATATAATTCATATTCAATATTCACATATATTTCAATCAAATACTATTGATTATGATTGATGACGTAAATAAACCCTATACTTGATAAGATTTAAGGTAGCCAATAATTTATACATCAATTCTTTTACCCAAACATAACTTCTATATTTTAATTAAAAGTAAGTACTATAACTAAATATTAAAAGAACATGTTAATAAGATAGGAGACTTTATTGATAGTTATGTCTATCTTGAAATCTTTATGTTGTAAATGGATGTAGATTCTATCAGAGATCAATATAATTTCCAAAAGAAAATCACATAAGAGAGAAAAATCATGACTAGCCAAACATGCTGATATACTTTGGATGGACCTCAAACTTGATTTTCTTTTATCTCTTATATTTTAATATTTTCTATTAAAACTTTCAATAATGTCATTGTAATTGAGGATTGTAAACTTGATAGATTCATTTTAGTCTTGTTGTTCTTAATAATTAAATCTATATTTGAAAAATATAATTTCCAAAAGAAAAACACATAAGAAACAAAAAAAACATGAAAAATCAAACATGTAATATATTTTGATGGTCCTCAAATTCAATTTTCTTTTATCTCCTCTACTTAAATATTTTTCATTGAAATTTTCAATCATGTCACGATAATTAAAGATTGTAAACTTGATGGATTCATTTGAGTTCAGTTGTTAATAATTAAATCTATATTTGAAAAATACAATTTCCAAAAGAAAAATACATAAAAGAGAAAAAAAAGCACATGACTAACCAAACATGGGTCATTGAGCAAAGTTAAAATCTGAACTATTTGTTTCAACGTCTTATGTGTTTGGGTCTTCCTCTTCCTTTTTGGCGCAATGCCATGAAGCTCCTTTGTTCAGCTCTAAAGCAGTCCTCTCCCGAAGTCCTTCAAAATTTTGCTTGAAAGAAGTGGGATTCTGGCCAAAGTGATAAGAAAGCAAAGAAGTATCAATGCCAATCTCTGGTCGTTCATATTATGACAGGTCTTTTGCAAATTCGTATCTGTGAAGTACTAGATGAATTAGAGAAATACCTCAACTGGAGTAGTTTGTTGCTTGATGGATCAACTGACATCCTCTTGCTTCATCTAACGTTTCTCTTAGCACCTTTACGACATCTCTTCAAAGACTTGGCTACTCGTTCATCAAATATTGTGGATTTCATTTTTGTGCCCATCTGCAAAGCATATTACCTACTTCCCTGCCACATGTGAAAGTGTTGAGAAGTGAATATCCTACAATCAAGAACCACTATAGCAATCCACTATGTGCAAAATATGGTGCTTCCATCTAGAATATATCATGGTTGTGACATTGCCAACAAATCTTTATTCATGTAAAAAACTTATTTAAATCACTTGTCCACCTAATAAAGAGAACACATCTTTTTGTAGAATGCAATCACTTCATTCTCATTGAAACCGTCAGCAATGTACGTCAAATTAAATCTCAAGGAGTTTTTATGTACACGGATCCATTGCTTCCATTGTAGAACACCTCTTGACATAATAATACTAGTTTTAAGATAGAAATCATCATATGCAATAATTTTTATTAAGATCATTAAAATCACTTTCATTTGATGTACTTCAACGATTATAATTATTAGTTCATGAGACCAAAGAAGAGCTTAAGATAGACAGGTAAATGCAAGATTTAGGTGCAAGTTCAAAGTAGAGGCATTAATTAAATCAAGTTGACAAGTAATGAAACAAATAATTAAGAGTTGTTTTATAGATTTTTTTTAAATGTTGGATACACTATGATGAAATTATGTTATTATCATGGTAATATTGTTTTTCCCATTAGTGGTTTAATACGTATATTAGTTATTTCACTATTGTCATGGAATTTGTATGTGTTGGATGGAGGATTTTTTTATTTTAGGTATAATAATGGGGGGTTCAATAGGGTCCCCTTCCATAATATAAAAGATCAATTAAAAAGATAGCATAAAATTATTGTTCAAGCATACAATCAAAATGTTGCTTAGGAAGCTAACTACATACAAAATAATACCCTTGATAAAAATAAAAATTTACTACCTAGAGTTCAACTAGATACTAGATGACTCCATATAAAATATAATATATAGCCATTATAATATTTAAGATCATAACTAAAAAAAATTAACATAGCTCAAAAGAACCCATTCCACTGGTACCCATCTCAGGCCTCAACTAGGCATGCCCATTATCCACAAGCCCTTTAGTCCAAGGTTCAAATAGGTTTGCTTAACCTAGAATTTTTTTTCCTACCAAATATGGGAATCTTGTGTCATAAAAACCTCACTTCACCTCATAAACTAGTACAATAAGGGACCCCAAAATTGTGGGATATTATAATTGTGACCCACTTTGAGTCCCCCTAACAAATGATAGACAATTATTCTATCCAAGACTCTACCAACATGCTCATAGAAAATATACTTGAAATTTGAAACTTGGTGTATAGCTCCCCTACATGTAATTAGAACCTAAATGTAACATTGGTGTAGACACTAAGCCTTCCCTTATACTAGAGGGATTGTTTTTTTCTTGGAAATCCTTCAAAATTGCAACAAACATATCAAAAGATTGCTTCAAGAGGAATTCTTGAAGAAACCATAAATGAATGGACACATTTTGAAGGAAAAATCTAGATTTATTATAGATACATTGCATTTAGCTACCTTAGAATGATGCCCAACCATTAATAATTGTTCAACCAAGATGCCTTTGGCAAAACCTAGTGTTGCTATCTCTTGGAATTGAGAATAAAGAAGTGAAATCAATGATGCAAAAAATTTAGATGAAGAATGAGAATTTGTAGGCTATATTGATAGGCCATAGATATTTTATGATGAGAAATTGCATCCAAAATGAGAGTTGTTGACGAAATTTTAAAAAGATGTTGAAGGTGTGAAAATAAGATAAAATTCTTCCTTGCAAAGGATGCACAAATTATGAAAAATTTGTGCATATTAAGAGTTTGATTTGGAAATTATGATGACTATATCATGCAATGATATATATATATATATGAACTATACTAATAAAAATAATTAAATTTAAAATAAAAATTAATTAAAATCTAAAAAAAATTGAAGGTATAAGCACTTTTACTCTAGAGAATTTTAATTATATTATAAAACACTAGAAATAGTGAAGCAAATGAACCCATTATCCACTATCTTTAATATAAAATAACATCCAAATTATTTTAGACACACAACCAATTCAAAAAAAATTGTACAAACTTTCTCATTTTTTTCATGTATCATAGTCCACTTGTTCACTTGAAACCTATGAATACTATTTAATTCCTCTTCCATCTACCTCTTAATCATTTATAATAAACTAAATAGACTTTTATATATCTATAAAGAATCTCAAAATTCACCAAGATTCAAAGAGAATAGGAATTACTACTTCATGCAATAATGAAACCACCACTTTAGGACTAAAATATCTCAAAAAATTTACAATTGCCACAAGAGTTTTTAAATTGTCATAATGGTTATGTAGCTATTTTTGTAAAAATAATCATGATAGTTATATAAATATCACTTATAAAAACTAACAATTTCACTCTAACATTGAAATCTCTATTTTTTTTCTCCATCAAACAATTTCACACTCTAATATAGAAACCTCCAATTTTACTCATTTTCTCATTTTTGGTGATTATATACCATACACATTTATTTGATTAACTATGTTATACTTCACCATGGTCTTTTTATCCTTCTATAGACCACACCTCTTCAATATAAAGGATTTTGGTCATCAAAATCTATGAAGACTTTGGAAAAGACTAAAGACCTTCTCAACAAATGACATCGCTACCACTATATAGTGCACCACTCTAACCAATAAATTAAATACCTATGTCTCTAATTATCCAAAGGTGCTTTAAGGATTAAAGTGCTTGAACTATCTAAAGGAACTATATAAACACTCTTTTTTTTCCACTAAACAGGGTTTATCCTAGTGGTTCCACCTAACATCCAAGCTTGCTTAAAGATTTAGGACCCTACTTTACTCCTCCTTTCCCTTACAAGAATTTAACATGGAGATTTATCTAGCCTGGATCAAGTGATACTTGTTACCCCTTCACTAATAAATAAATTTTATGTCATACATGTAATAATTTTCAAACACAAATCCACACACATCCAAAGGAACAACACCTACAACTACTGCAACAATTTTTTGGTTAGTTAAAAAATTTAATTTGTATTTCTTATTAACAAAAAGATCAACACCCTCTTTGATCCAAACCAAAGTGTAAGACTTTATGTGTTGATAAGTATTTAAATTAATATATTCAACCAATTTTAGAGAAAAAGGTTATCTTAGGAACAAAAATTAAAAAAAGTGCATCAAATTTTAACATACTTGACTTAAATGTTAATGTTAAATTTTAAACGTTTTATTTTCTTAATTCTAAATAATTTTAGCTTCACATTGTCTTCTTATGCCAAAATATTAAAACTAATAGGTTTCATTATAATGCAATAAACTTTGGAATCAACCTCTAAAATACAATCAATTATTCTTGTCTCATCACAAATAATAGGCCTAACAATTTTCTTACTCTTTTTTTTTTAAAATAGGCATTTTTCTATATACAGTTGATTGATTACAAATAAGTTGGTTATGGAACACATTTATGGAATATGTCATGCCCATAATTTTTTTTGCTAGAAAAACCCAACTATTTTTTTATTTATTTAAATACCACCCTCATTAAATGCCCAATTTAATAACTTTTAATTATTATTTTTATTTAATATTATTTTTACTTAAATAACACTAATATATCATTATCAATTTTACTCTTCATATCAACATTAGATATATATATTTATAATACTTCTAATTCTATACTTCTAATAAAACCGACATCATTATTCATTATTCACGAGAGATGTGAATTTAGGAAGTAAAACTATAACTTTTATTATTAGTTTTACCATTTATTAATATTCCTTTTTCCATTTACTATAACTACTAATTTTACCAACTAATAATTAAATAATAATCAAATATTTAAACATAAATCTTTAAAATTATTAGGGCTCAATAAAGAATTGAATACTTCTATGTTATTATTTATAAAAGCCTAAGAGCCTATACTATAATTTGATAATATAAAATGACTATATTATAATTTGGTAATATAAAAAAATTCTATTAGACATCACTTGATTTATAAATAGTAAACGTATGCTTTGAATCCCATAACATTTAATAGGGCAATTATTTTAGTATCTCACCTCAAACCAAAATATATAATCACGTAACATTTTACCCCACATATTATTTATTATATTAGCTGAAAACATTAATTAACCCATAGTAATATTTTGTTTGCGGGAAAATTCTTATTCACATTGTAAACTTGTGCATATTGTAATACTTAACTAACTTACCTTTCTTATTTTAAACTTCATTATTTACATTTACCACCAGCAATTATTAGCTGTGGTGAAACACTACCCTGTATTAATATTTAAATCAGTATTGTCGGCTATTCTTACTACCTTCACTATTAACCATCTTAAGGATGATATTATTCATTTAATATCATTATTAATAATTCACTCCCCTTTTTACTCTTGAATAATGATTTAGTTTTAATATTTTTATTATTGATGAACATGGCATTACTCTTAATAACATTAGTTGTCAATTTTATTTTATTTTTAATGATATTTATATTTATATTAGCAGCCATATCTTTTAAAATAATATCACTAAATGATTCTATTATTACTTAACATTTATTTTATACGTGATAAAATTATTGATATTATTTTTATTTTTTTTATTAATATTAGAATTGTGACTATTTAACTATTACCATAAATTAATAATAGAGAGAATTCACAAAATGGTAGTTGCATCATTTTCACCGCTACAGTAAGTTGCATATTGCAATTATTGTGTCAGCAATCCCAACAGTAAATTCTTTTATTTTCTGTCATAGATTTAGATTAAAATAAACATATCAACTTGAAATAAAATGGTGGAAGTCACGGTGAAAGGTGGATATTTAGTTTACATTTAAATATTACTTGACAGTTAAGGCTACACTTATATGATGTTCAACATATTTGTATAAAAACCAATTATTATTTGATAAGAGTATAGTTACATGTAACCAATACTACTAAATAAAGGCATTGGTAGAAGGTGGAAAGTAAAGCAAGTTTAAAATTGCTTGGCCAAATTTGAATACAAAATTAATGTCACTACCCTAAAACTTGATAAAGTAATAGATTAAAATCTGGAGGCTGCTTCTTACGGTTCAACCCACTTTAGCAATATTGTTGGGAGTTCATTTTGTTTTTAGTCGATAGGCTATATATTGCATGAGGTTTGGCCTGAAACAAGTCTCACGCTCCCCCGAAACCAGTTTACTAGGCTGTTTGCAGTTGACAGTCTTCCAAACACAATTCGATGAGATATGCCAACTTGTGTTATGCTCCGGTGAAATCAATTTGCATGGTTGTATTGCAGTTGAGAGTCATCCACAATCAATTTGATGGGATTGGCAGAAGTGCAAAGTCTCCATAATTAGTTTGATGGGATTGGCAGAAGTGCAAAGTAATCTTTGTTTATCATTGCATTTAATTTCTCGAACAAAGTCATATCTATACTCATCATCAGCAAGAGGTAGGGTGTGCTTATGCTTGTTTGAATTGACTGAGAAGGGGCGAGGGAGAATGGCGGGGTTTCCAAATAGCCGATCTGGAATGGATATGATTTCCATTGCATTAATGAATGTCAGTCACCTGTTCAATGAAAATATCATGCCAACTACTGAATAAATGCATAGATATTTCTTTAAGAAAATGCTTATTGCTGCCAGTCCTTTCATTCAGCTGGCATTTGCATTTATGCAACTTTCACCAATGTCCTAGATTTTTCCACTACTTCTACTTTCACCGCCTCCACTCCTGTATAAAAAGACTACGTGCTGTAACAAATTTATTACCAACAGCTTGTTGCATTTATAAAGAATTACACATTGCATTTAGAGTTAACACACTGCACAAAGTTTGTTAGCGGCAAGGAGTACAAAAGAAGAACAATTAGCAAAATATTTATACGACATTCTAGAAAAAACTACGGTATTCACTATGTTTTGCTTTCACTCTTGTATTTTTGTAGCTATGGATAGAAAGTAGTAGAATTGGGTGGTGAATATTTGAATGAAATGAAAGTCTTATAGTATCAAAATGCATCAGAGAGTGGGTAGAAAAACCACTTGTGTAGATTGCTGGTGTAATAAAAATCAACATCGATGTCTCTCATATCAACATCCAAAAGTTGATTGCCAGTGTAAGCGCAACCCAAAGACATGGCCTCAACTCTCCCTCCTCTGCACGCAGTAATCCTACCACTTTTGCGGCATTGTTTACCAGTATAGACTTGTTTATTTTTATGAGTTCTAATGATCAAACCTCTTTAGTTCAATAGCCCTTCACAAGATTAGGGCTCAAAACCTTTTTCCATCATTGAAAGCACTGTATATCAGGCTTACCCATAATGCATCCAGCTGCAACATAAACAATATTAAAAAGCTAACATTACCTAGTTATAATGCTTCAAGAAAAACTTAATCGGATACCCATATATACCTATTTATTACCAGTCACTCTCTTCGTACACCTGAACATTCTTCCTAAGCTTTTCATCCTGGAAATTTAGAACCATATAACCCTGTCATCAAAAGATTTTGCAAGGGCGAAATATCTTTTGGCACTCATCAACTTCTCATCCACATCCACAACCCCCACTCCACCATTCAAACCTCCCCTCATCAAAACGTCTCCATTGGCACCACCCTCCTGCTTATTAGACCTAATATCAACAACAAATGGTAAATCCATTCCATCATTCACATCATTCCCATATTTTGTGGATCCCCCACCCTTCATTCCACCAAAATAAGACAAAGCCTTTCCCTTCTCCCTTGAAAACACAGAAAATTTCTAAATGAAAGCCATGGTAGCCTAGCGGCACACCTCCTTCGTCAACAGCTCCAGTAGCCATTCCATTAACTCACCCTTGGCGTTCATAAGAAGTTGCTCCAGGCCTTTCCTTGAAAGTGTTCGTAAGAGAATGGCGGCGTGAAACCGTGCGTTGGAGGTACCTCTCTTAAGAATGGATGCCAGGGAAGCCAGCTCAATCTGAGGGATGGAAATAAGAGATCCACTGCTAAGAGAGCCGAAAGTAATCATACAAACACCCCAAAAAGAGTTTCTCTATCCCACCTACCCAACTCATCCTTATCAGCAAATATCTGATAAAGACTCAGACCGATTACAAAAGAATAGTCTTATAGATAGTGCTTTAATAAATATATATCTTCAACTGAATCGACGACGGGGGTATTGATAGCGGCGGGGAAAGTAGGAAATTTCTGGATGTGATGACATGCTCAACCAGACTGACTACAGAAGCATGAACAACCCAGCCCTGAACCTGCAATTAGCGTTAGGAATTTCTAAATTTGGGGAAACATTTTTTGTACTATCTCAGGTAGCTGCCTCCTCACCAACACTCAAGAGCTCGCCATTTTTTTTGTTATATCAATATGTAAATTGTTAACACGTTGAGTACCTTTTGTGCAGTGGCGAACACTTGGAAAACCAAGGGAAAAGATATTCACACGTTCTTCTAATTTAGAGTTACACGTATCAATTTAAATTTAATTAAATTACATTCGCTAGAAATGGACACCCTTCAATTTATAGTATGTTAAAACGTGGAATGTAAATATAAGTCATCCATCATTTTTTACCATTTTCTAGGCCGTGTTTTGGCATTTCTTTGGCTACTTTCCCCGCAGCTATTGGTTTCCTATCCTCCAAACTCTTCCTCGTTGGTAAATGAAAATAAAAATTACGGTAGATTAGGTTTAGACGAGAGATTTAGAGTATGTTTATTAAAATGAAAATTATGGTAGATTAGGTTTTAATTCACCTTACGTTGCAACAGAATTATCTTGTTTATTATATTTAGCAAATTAATATTTATTTTGATATAAAGTGCATACTTTCAGTATTTAACCAATGTCATATATACAAAATTACTACTAATGTTTATGCTTTTATAATCATGTCACTTTGTTTTTAAATAATTATATTTAATTTATTATTGTAATGCTTATAAATATGTTACAGTTTATTTTATTTAAATTCAGAATTATTTATGGTATTGTTCTAATTTTTCAAAGTATTCATGCTATTTTAACATATAAGCAACCTACAAAATTTGAGAATGATGTAGTTTGTATTTTATTATCCTACTTCCACTACATCAGTTTTTTAAATTATATTTTACTTATTTCTAATTAAATGCATCGTATTCAAAGTTTACAAATATACTATAGTGTACATTTTTTTAAATATACTAATTTTATTATAGATTTAAATTTTTTTATTATCAAATTTAGAAAAAAAAAAAATGTTTTCAAGTCTATATTAGGTTATAATTAGGAAAAAATATTAAATTGCACTTTATTTATTATACTCAAATAGGATACCTTATTAAACTACACTTTATTTATTATATTTAGTTTAAAGTTTTTTTAAGTATATTTTACTTATTCTATTTGATTAGATATTATGCAAACTTGTCTCATTAGTGTACATATTTTTTTAATATTATTTGTACTCAATTTCTATTATAAAAACTTTTTGTTATTTTTTTATCTCTTTTAGTCAATTTTAACACAAATAGTTCAAAGATTTTTTAATTATATTTTACTTATTCTAATATAAAGACATATAAACAAATTTATTTGTATTATTCCTATTTCTATTATAATATTCTTATTTTGTTCAGGTTAACATATACTATTCTTATTATAGATATACAATATTTACTATCAATTTTTTTTTCAAAATGAAGATAAAATGATATGTTCTCACTTCTATATTAGGTAAAAATACAATACAAATAGAAAAAAATATTTATTTACATTTTGCTTATTATATTTAAATATTTTTTTATTCAAAAGTAACTCAAATAGTATACATATTTATTAAATATTTTTTAATTAAGAACTAACTCATTTGAATAGTATATAGATTTATAATTATACTTATTAGACTTTGTTATATTTGATCCCTTCAAAACAAATACTTTACAAATAGTTTACAAATATAGTATAGTTTTAAATGTTTCAAGTGATATAGGATAAACTATTAAATTACATTCTATTTTTTATATTTAAATAGATTTAAATTATATTTTACTTATATAAATTTAAAATTATATTCATTAGATTTTGTTATAATTGATCTCTTCCACTAAATTCTACCCTAAATAGTTTAAATTTTTTTGAAGTATATTATTTTTACTAAATTTCTATTATAAACACTTATAAACAAACTTATATGTAGTATTCATATTATATTATATTTCTTTTAGTATTTATATTTCTATTGTATTATTTTCACTCACTTTCTATTATATTATGCAAACTTTTTTTTACGATTGAATCCAACAAGAACCCAAAGTTATATCCATACAAGCAAAGTAACAAATATTTATTATAAATTTGGTTTTCAATGAGGTCGAGATAACAATTATGGACCACCTAACATCCCTTGCCAATAGTTATTTACTTGTAAGACATTATCTTAGATTAGCATGCAAATAACATTTACGATCCACTAGAATCGATTTCCAATAGTTATTAAATTTTGAGAAACTATCTTAGATTAGCATGCAATAAACATTTGTTAACTTCTTTTATAAATTCTTACTTATTCTTCTATGTTAAAGTTTTACCACTTTTTTAGGATATTAAACATACAGTATAATGTTTGTCATTTTAAAAATGCTATTTCATTTAGGAATGGACAATTCACATCAACCCAATGAGATTATTGAAATCTCGAGTAGTTCCAATGGCCCTATTTTTTTGACCAACTCTTCACTATCGATCAATTGCAATGCAACTTCTATAAGCCACATTCAAGCTTTTGAAAATGACATTATTGTTAGTTGCCTTGACTTGGTACAACAAGCAAAGGTCACAACTCAAAACATCCAAAGTGTGCAAGGATGTGGCATTCAGTCCATGGAAGTTACCGTACATGAATTCCACTCAACTTGTGAGAAGTTGGGTTCCTTTTGCACTTTCCTCCGCGAAATGAAAGCAGATGAGTTTTACAGACAAGGTGGTTCTATCTACATAAAGGAAGTGTTTAAAAACTACTTGAATCATGTCTAATACACTTTTTCCTTGTAACTGTGTATATAGTATGTGATATAACCATGTAACTACAGTTTTTACCAACTTATGGATAGTTGGATATTTTGTAAATCCCAAAAAGAAGTCTAAGCTTCAATATACTTACATGTAACACGCTTTTGCTTCATAAATATATACACAAATATTTACACATAGTATGTGCTACTTGTTATAATATTGGAGCTTCGTTCTGGCCTTTTTCTTTTGCTTTGTATCTATGTACTTAACTCATATGTTTCATTACCAAAAAAAATAAGGATTTGATTACATATAATGAAGAATAGTAGTTTATTTATAATGTATTGCAATCCTTATCTCATTTAACTTCATCTAATTAAAAGCTAACCATTGTTCTCACAAACATTTCATTTAATAGTTGTCTCTTTGTTGCATCTAAATTCCTTAAAATAAACTATTATTATAAACAAATTCCATTATTCTAAAATATACCACATTTGTAGTATATTAGCTTAACATGCATAATAAGTCTTTGGGAAATCTATTTTATTTGTGTTTCTTATGGTACTCTAAATTTACTAAGATTTAAACAAAATGTTACTGCATAAAATAAGTCACTACCTTATATTTTCCTTATATCTACAAAGATGGTTTACATAATGTCCTTCCTCAACCATGACACAATCCACATTAAATTTGCAGCCACCAGTAATAGGATAAACGTGTTAGGCTCTTTCACTTAACATAGTTAGTATAACCTATAGTTAGATTTCCTACTTGCATTGCACCTCAAATGATAGTGCACTATTTTTATATTCATTTATTCCAAAACACCTTTCTTCTTGTGATGTTAGCATTGTATGCATATTCAAACATTTATAGTGCTTGGAATTTACTTAGACAAATTATTACAATGAGCTAACTTTTGTACTCACTACACTTTCTCTTTTTTTGTTCTTACCAATATAGCAACCTACTTCCAAAGGCCAATACTTTCATATACATACGTATACAAAATCACATTTACAGGTATTATTCTTAAATTACTTTTACACTATGTAAATCTTTTCTACACTATAATTCAAACCAATGGTTGCTAGTTAGCTATATTTTGTTGGCTACACAAGATATTCATTTCCTACTTCAAAAGTATGCTTTTATATGTCATTTATAGTAAGTAATAGCTGCCACCTGCAATTTACTTTTGCAAGGACTAGTGCGCTTTCTCGTCACAATGTATTCTTTGACTGAGAATGCAATTAAGTTGATCAATGATGGAAACATAGAATTTCAAACCCATCTACAAGCAATAGATATCTCAATGTTTGGCCATGGGCCTGAACCAACAAATCGCTATATGGTAGAACTCTCTAATGGGGTGCGCAAGCGGAAGGGTACACTTCCAAAACAATACAACCACTACATAGATTCTGAAGAGCTCTAGAAGGGCTCTATACTTAAGCTCATTAAATACAATTGCCCTATTATTTATGATTCAAGGTGAGCCACCATATGTCACTACTCTTCTACAATATGCCAAATCATAACTTACAAATTATCATTTTTGAACCCTCTATGTCAAATTGCGTCCTCTTGATAATACTTCTCTATTGTACACTTATAGGTGGATTGTCATATCAGAATTAGAAATCACAAGTTTGCAGTAGGATATCATTGGCCAACCCACCTACCTTTTTGAAGAACAAACCCAACAAGTACATGCCACATCTACAAGCCTTGATGACAATATTATAGTACCACAACCACCTCTTGTGAAAAATATTCCTTGACCGACAATGCAATCAAGATGATGAATGTTGGAAACCTAGACTTGCAACCCCATCTACAAGTACTAGAGTTTGCACTATTTGGCCATGGCATTGAACTGGGTGATCAATATAGATTGGAGCTCTCTGATGGGGTACATAAGCAGAAGGCTGCACTTCCAAAAAAGTACAATTGGTACATAGCTTCAAAAGAACTCCAAAAGGGATCAATACTTAAACTCATAAGCTATAGGTGCTCTGTTCTTTGCAATTCAAGGTGAGGCACCATATTTCCATGCTCTTCTACAAAAATCCAAATAACATCTTCTAGCTTTACATCTTTTATCCACTATGTCACAGTTGTTCCTACTAAAAATACTTATTCATTTAACCTTTTTAGGTGGATTGACATCTCCAAAATAGAAGTCGCATGCTTGCAACACGATATTATTGGTCACCCTACCTATCTTTTTGAAGAAATAGCCCACCAAATAAATGCTACAAACTCAACTACTCCATCTACAAGCAATAGTAACAACGGTATGGTAACAAAGCCACCTGCTCATAGGACACTTTTTGGATTATGCTCATCCCCACAAAATAAAAACATTCCCGCCAATATTATTCCTATTAGAAATTTGAATCCATTCCAAACAAGGTGGCTTATAAAGGGTCGTGTTACCATGAAAAAAAAAATGCACCGCTTCAACACACATAAGGTACAAGGGCAGGTCTTTTCATTTGATATTATTGATTGTGAGTGTATTGAGATATGTGTAACATGCTTTAATGAAGTCACAAACCTTCATTACATGAATGTTCATTTTGGTGAAGTATATACAATATCTGGTGGAACCATTAAGCCATCTAATAGGTTGTACAATAAACTAAATAGCCAGCTTGAAATTTGTTTAGTTGAGGAATCCAAAATTTCTCTCTCAGAGGATGACCTTGCAATTCCAAAAAATAGGTTCTCTTTCACGCCCTTTAAGGAAATTTTAACACTAGACAATAACATCCTTGTTGATGTTATTGGAATAGTCATATGTGTGGACCCAAGCTCAACCATAAGGAGGCAAGATGGGACTGAAGTACTTCGAAGGAGCATAAAATTGATAGATATCTCTTCATCTACCATTAATATTACTTTATGGGGTCCAGCTACTGAAAAGGAAGGCAAACAACTGCAAGAGATGTATCACTTAAAACATGTTGTTGTACTTGCAATAAAAAATGGTCGTCACTGAGTATAATGGAAAGGTCATAAGCACTTTGGAAAGAACCCACTTATTTATAAACCCAAGGATACATGAGGCGAAAGAGCTCAAATCATGGTTTGAACAAAATGATATTGATCTCACTCCATCAAATACACAACCGTTGGATGCACCTCTCATGCTGACGAGGAAAATAATTGTTGATATTGAAGAGAAAAATACCAATGTGAAACAAACTTTCCAATGCACTCTAAAAGCAACAGTGCAATTCATAAAAACAAATTCAATATGCTATCCATCTTGCCCCCTTGAGTTAGATGGAAAACAATGTAAAAAAAAAGTTGTACAGAATGATGATCAAACATGGTACTGTTCCAAGTGCAAAGCTACAACTACTACATGTACCTATAGATACATACTCTAGCTAAAGATCACAGATCATACAGCAATACTATGGGCTGTTGCTTTTGAAGAACCAGCTACCAAACTTCTTGGAATTTCTGTAGATAATCTATACATGCTACAGTTCAATCCTGAATCAGAAAGTAAAGTTGAGACCATAGTAAAAGGAGTGTTATTCAAGCAATTTATCTTCACAATCACAAATTCATATGATTCAAGTGTTGGTCAGACATGGGTAAAATCAACAATCACAAAGGTGGATGAGGTGGATTTTGTTGCAGAGAATTTACTCATCTTGGGTGAAATCACTGATATGTGTCATATTCCTACTATTTAGAAATAGCTCAAGAGCTTATGTAATGTATATACAATTTTTAAGCATCTTATATAGTATACTTTTGATTGCACACATCAAATCTCAAAGTCACATGTCTATTGAAGATATTTGTAGTATGCAAATAATGTGATTTCCACAAAATTACTTGTGTATATATAGCGCATCATATCGTATCTCATATATTTTTCAAAAATAGAATGATAGAAGAGCTTGTACCATAAATGTTTAGCTTCTTTAATTCTGTATGTATTTGTAAATGTGCATTTGATGATTGTAGTTCCTATTTCCTTTATAGATGGCGACTTCCAACCCAAAAAACATACAATCTCGTAAAAGAAGTCATAACTACTATACTCAACATAAAGAAGAAATTAGCATTCACCGTCATATGGAACGCATAGGAAAACAAACAATACAATCCAACATACCGATCTCCTTTCAGTCAAACCAACAAAACACAATACCATATGAAAGTACATCCCAAATTGAAGACCTTTTTGACCGAGGATTGTCAATGTGTTCAAACCAAATTATGCACACTCTTCAAAATCAGTCCACAAGCTTACCACATACCGAAGTAAACTTTATAGAGGCTTCTAAACAATTTCGTTCAAGATTAGATAAACTATCAAACTTACCAACGTGCACATTATGCCATGAATGCTACCCAGGAATGCACACCAACTCAACACAAAGTGGTCCAATTTGTTTTAGATGCTTTCGTGAGAAAGGAAGACATCGTTTTTCATCAAATAATTTAATGGACCCAGGAGTACAACCATACGAGCTACAAAAACTAAAACAAGTTGAAGAGATTCTTATAGAACGAGTCAATCCGATAATACAACATATGCTCGTGGCGGCGAGTACAAATATAGTGGGCACAAAATTTGTTTCCCACAAGATATCAAGACCATAGCAAAATACTTGCCGCATAAAATTGCAAACTTGGATGTGTTGGTGGTTCGAAGAACCAATACAAAAGTTAACCATTATGACTGCTATGTAAGTAGGCATCGTGTGTGGGCTACACTACAATATAAAATCACATATGACCCATAGTACAAAGACGTTGAGGTCGATTTTTCATCTCTTGCAGAGCTCCCTGATACAAATACAAACATTTCCAATATGCTTCATAACATAATTTTTGACAATGACAATATCGTTGCACCAAACAATGCATCGACATTTTATGCAGTCCCAATAGAGAATGAATTCACTTGCTCCTCATCATTTATGGCTAGGTTACCAAATAAACGCCATGAACTAGAAATCATAAAAGAAACATTGCAAGTTAGAGATAAAAATGATAGCATTATTGCTTGGCCGACACTTGAAACCTCACCAGTTAATGAATACAATACTGAGGGCCTTTTAGACATGGCTTTTCCCTCACTGTTTCCCAATGGTATTACACTACATTTACAACCTCGCTATAGACAAGTTGAAATGCACGAATATGTGTTGCACCTAATGAGATTTCATGATAATAGATTTGGAAGGCATCCAAGGTTAAGATATTTTGTCTTAAACCTACTGATGCGCCATCGAATCCAAGGTGTTGCCTCTATTTTTGTCAAGAAAAAATTTGAGGATTGCATACCAACCACCATAGATAGTCTTCCTCTCCATATACAATAGTTGCCTGACACTAAAATAGCCGAACAATTGAAGCATTATGGATCATCCCTTAGAGGCATACGAGCATATTGGAATAAGTGTCATGGTGAATTTTCAAACATGATAAACCAAATAGGCTCCCCCACACTATTCTTCACATTAAGTGTTGCAGATACCAAATGGCCTGATTTACACCAACTATTTTCAAAGGGTACAATGCCAACATCAGGAAACAATAAAGATTGCATAGATAACATTGTTACGAACCCACATACCACATCCTTATACTTGCATCAATGATTCACAATATTTCGCGAAGAAGTCTTAGAGAAGCTTTACTATGCAAAAGACTTTTGGTACAGATATGAGTGGCAACATCGAGGGTCTGCACATGTACATGGATTCCTATGGCTTGAAGGTGCACCAAACATGGACAAACTTGACTGGAGCAATAATTCAAATGTAGACACAACAAAATCATTCTTTGAAAAATATGTTAGTGCTTGGAATCCCCGAAATATGGAAGACAGGAACAACACATGCCATCGGTCTTTCCAAGATGATCCCTACTTATTAACAACACCTGAAATCTTTGCTACAAATGCACTTTCTGACTATGAAGAATTCCTCAATTGTGTCCAGAGACACACCAAATGTTCAGAATCAACTTGCCTTTGAAAGAAAGGCAACAACATGGAGTGTCGATATAGGGCCCCTTGGATTGAATGTGCCACCTCTTCATTGTGCATTGATGAAAATGGAAAAAAAACCTTCAACCCTGCACGTAATGATGATAGGTTGAATATACATAGTCCAAAGATGCTTTCCATATGGAGATCCAATATGGATTGTCAACCCGTGCTTTCGAAAACACTTGTTCTAAAGTACATTGCCAAATATGCTGCAAAGGCTGAAAGAAAATCTGAAACCTGTATCGATATGTTGACCCGCATATATCAAAAGCAAGCACCGCAAGACAAATCACTTGCAGCTTACAAAAATTCATGTCTCAGATTGTTGCAGATCATAATATAGGTGCACAAGAAACATGCCACATGTTGCAAAAATTGCCCCTTGTTGTTTGCAATCATGAATTTATGGTCCTAAATGTTGGCCGAAAATTTTACAATAGAATTAGGACAAACTCAAATGAAGATAAATTACATCAAAGTTACCTCCAATTATACATGCAACGACCTCCTCAAATGGAAACAATAACACTTCTTGAATATGCAAAATCATTTTCGTTCTCATCAAGTCACAAACAGTACAACTAGAAAGAAAGGAAACAAAAAGCAATTATCAGTGTCTTACCCCGATTTACTGCTATTCCAAAGGAGGATTCAGAACATTTTGAGACATTTTTCTTGAGTGAACTACTGCTTTACAAGCAGTTTCGTAACATTGTTGTAGACATAGGTATTGAGAAAGAGATAATTGTTGCAAATATAATGTGTGGCATATTGATCGTGTAATTGATGAAGAAATAAATCAAGATGAGGAAGAGGAAATAGACAATGAAAGCAATATAGAAAATATAGTACACTTGAATGAATGGGAGTTCTTATTATAGATGGGTCTTGGTACTACTGGAAATCTTAATTTGCTTGATATGCTTGGAAGACATGACTTTGACAATTGCAACAACTAGAATGACTATACAATACCTCAAGCTTTACATGAAACTGCAGAGCATTTCATTAGCACAAACAAGGTTAACCAGCATGAAAACCTAGCACCATTTGAGGTTAACGACCTCCCATATCCACTCTCCCCTAAACAACAACTCACTCTTACACTTGTTTTGGACCATTGTAGTGCTTGTGAGCTACAACAACCCTTGCATATGATCATACAAGGCACAACAAGAACGGGGAAATCCTATCTTATTCATTGCATTAAACACACCCTTTCCTGTTTAGTACCACAAGAACATAGCCCACTCCTTGTTGTTGCTCCTACAGGAATCACAACATTCAACATACATGCCTCCACTATACATTTAGCCCTGAAGATTCCAATCAAGGAAATGCAACCATTGAAGGGTCAATCGCTTGCAATGTTTCAACATAACATGCAACATGTAAAATACCTCCTAATCGATGAAATGAGATTTATAGGCCCAAAATTACTCTTGAAAATTGATACTAGGCTACGCGAGGCTTTCCCCCATCAACAACACTTGCCCTTCGGTGGACGATCCATCATTCTTGTAGGTGACTTTGCACAATTACCCCCTATTATGGACAAACCTATAGATGCCTCCCACACATATGCAAAAGCCCTATGGGAATAATTCTCTATTATTGTCACATTAGAACAAATATTTCGACAAGATGGGGGCACTCAAGCTCAAGTTGACTTCTAAAGAACTCTACAAAACATCCTAATGCAAAACCAAATGAACAATATTGGGAGCTACTAATGAGTCGCACAAACACAATGCTATCAAACAATGAGAACAAGTCTTTTGACCTAGCAATGCACCTATTTCCGACCAATGACTTAGTTGGCACACACAGCAAAAAAATGATACACCTGTTAAACCTTCCTATTGTACTAAGTATTGCAATAAAAACAAGCACTAAATCAAACATCGACAATGATGTTGACCAACTACCCCATGAACTCCTACTATGTAGAGGCCAACACATCATGCTAACTACAAACCTATGGACTCAAGCAGGCCTTGTTAATGGTTCTCTTGGAGAAGTTTTAGATATTGTATACACAAAAAGCTCTAAACCACCGGACTTACCATTATATGTAGTGGTAAAATTTGATACTTACAATGGCCCACCTTGGAACATACATGCTCCAACAACTATTTCAATATCACCTATATCCCTAGGTTCTCACAGACAGCTACCACTATGCATGGCATGGGCAATTACAATACACAAACCACAAGGATTGATAATCGACTGAGCAACAATCGATATAGGTAAAAAAGAAAGACAAGGACTGACTTTTACAACTATATCTAGAGTTAAATCAACACATGGACTTAGGATCGAACCACCATTTTCCTTTGACTGATACTCAAGAATGAAGAACAATCCATACACAATTATCAGGAAAAAAGAAGAGCTTTGACTACATCTTCTCTCATTATGATGAGAACATGTACACATACATAAACACATCACTCTCTCAAAAAAATGTATTTGTTTAAATTTTTCTCTTTACCAAATTCATATATTACATATTATTGTTTCCATATTTACACCACATTAACAATCACATGCAAGTGGATATTCCAGAATCTTATACTACTGCAACAATTGCTTCAATCTATAGATTTTTTCCCAAAGTAACCTAAAAACCTCCCACCAAAGTCTAGCAAATGGTCATTTTGATGATCCAAAACCACTTCACAATCAAATGATCCGTGTCAAGAAAATAAACCAAAGCATATTGAAGACAACACCACGTAGAATCAAGATCAAGAATCCATACCTCCAATATACTACGATGATCTGATGAAATTCCCAAATCTATACAAGATGACGCACATGATGATCATATAGCCATAACCCACCTAGTCCTCCATCTACCCATGAGATGCTTACTCCTAATTGTACATGTAGATGTTCTGCAAAAACAAGGGTCTCCTAGAAAATAAGGAATATAGATAACTCTTAAACAATAGAGGGAACTTTGTCTAGTGCAAACACAAGCATGGGGAGAATGTAGAGTCCTTATGATAAGAATTGTTATCAATGCTACAACTATTTTTAACTTCAATTAGTATTCATGCATCATCCCATACACAAATTGTGCCCAACCACATGAGAACAAGTTATATCAAAGAAAGGAATAAATAACTGGCATCAAATAATCAATGAAGAAAAATGGACAAATTAAATTCAAATGGATACCAAAAAATATAACAAAAAAAATCATCCCTATCAACCTCCATTAGTCAAAGAAACTATGGGGAAAAAAATGAAAAAGGGAAATCCATCCATTCAAAAAGTCCAACAATGCAAAAGAAATCTTCAAGAGTGACCTACAAGATATATGAAAAAGTTTTTCCCAAACGAATCGCCAATTCTACCTACCACTGCTCATCTGCCAAGTTAAGAAAAAAAAGATCCAAACTATCAACCAAACAATCTGCATTCATATCTCTCAACATACACTATCCAAATTTCACACTAACCATGTGTTGACAGCAACACTTTATCATAAGGACTCTGCTAGCTCCCTATAGTGATGTCTGCATCTAGATGAGGCAAACTCCAATATTTACAAATAAAAAAAAACACTTCACAAAAAATCTATGTACACCCAATTAGGTAGAAGCATCTCACCCTATCCATATTATATCCAACACACGGTCCACCTTACCCATGATAAATTCATTCACCCATCAACAAGCTAACAATTTGATGTTCACCAATCGCCATTCATATTCCAATTCAATTTTGATTTTGTTCAACGACTAGTGTACAATTAACACTTGCTAATGGTATATTTTTTGGCATGGGTCATTATCATCCGCCATCCATATTTTGCATGCCTCAAATATCCATTCATCCATTCATTTATCCATGCATCCGCCCATTAAATTCCATACACTGCTACAAACTAGGGCCAAATACTTTCATCTTTCTTCAAGAACATAATGCCCTCTTAGTTTACACATACATCTATTCTTTTCATAGAATATATACTCCATACAATTTGTATTTAATTGAAACAAGAATTGTATATATTTGGGAGTACGCAAAACATGCCAAAGGTGTTCTCTATATATTACTGGCATTATCTACATATTTTGAACAAGATTAAATGAACACATTTTATGTTTACTTCTTTATTAATTTGAACAAGATAGAATGAACACATTGTATATTTACTTCTATAAAATTCGAACAAGATAGAATGAAAAAAAAGGAAAGTTTACTTCTTTATTATCTTTCCATAATGCCTATTTTCTTATGCTACTTGTATCTAGGTCTATCCCGAAATTATGTATTACATGCGCTTTGCAAAAAAAATACACACAATATTAAACAAGTTCTACAGTGCATGCCACTCCCCTTCCTACTACTCCATACATTCCTATCGGCATACCCCTTGCACCCCCACCCCCCCGGTGCAAGTGCTAGTTTATTTTGTTACAGATTCATGTAGATCTTATAAAGCTAATTTCAATTAATTTGGTTTTAAAGAGAGCTCTGACAACCATAAATAGTTACACCAACTAGTTTATCTGTCTGGTTGATTGGGGAGCAAGTTAAGGATCTGGCATTTACCATGGCATGGCCATCATCTGAAAATAAGATCATACTTGAAGAGGTTGATACCAATGTCAGACTGATTTAGAACCATTATTGATGGCACTTGACGCATCAAAAATTTCCTCACATAGGCCTAACCACCAACTCTAGCTTGCAATTAATATCATTGTGGAAAGATGACAATTATCTTTTCTCAAGGTCAAAGTGGAGTAGGTCTAATAGTGTGATAAGCTGACAACACACAACAGAGATGCATAGATAGAGAATTAAGGAACAGGCTACGCAACATACAAAATGGATGCCCATCCGATGGGCTGCCATGCCATGACCTGCTCTAACGATCTGTCAATGAAGGGACAACCTGTAGTAGTCTGTCATCCGTAGCAGCGTAATTGACAGCCCCCTGCTATTTTTATTTTTGAGCAAAGTACAGCGGTGTCTCGCAACTAAAAAAATATTAGAGTTCATATATATTTGTTTAAAATTTAATACGAAGAAAAATTTTCTATCTGGAAAATATTAAGTTTGTGAGGTAGAGAAAAATTCCAATGCTACATACTTAGTATGCCGATATTTTGAAAAAGTAATGAGTAAATGAAGTATTTTTTAAAAATAATTATGAAAATATAAAATATACTATACTTTATGTTTATTTTAAGTATGTTTATTAATATATTATTATAATTTTTACAATAGAGAAAGTTAGTAAATATTTTTTGTTCAGTATAAAATAATTAATTTTATTTTTTTCATAAAATATGTCATATAATTTGTCAAATGATGTCAAAATTTGAATTTTTAAATATACAAAATGATTAGAAGTTATTATGTTAATGTGTATGTTTATTAAACATTAATGTTTAAAAATTACATTAAATAAATGATAATTGTTGAATAAAGTTGGAAACCTAAAATATGTTGATTGGATATCTCTACAAGTCTTTTTTTTCTGATTCAATTTTAATTAAGAAACATATCTAGGAGAATATAATTGGAGGGAATATTTGTAATTAATTTTAACATTGTGTTATATATATATATATAATTTGAATATTAACTTAAATGAATTTACATTTATTAAAAAATAAGATTTATTGTTTTATTGGTCAAAATTAGTTTTTAATTGTTAAATAATAAATTAGATTATATTTAAAAATAGTTAATAAAGAGCTATTTTTTTATGATTTTGAAATTGTCAAAAAATAAAAAAAATAGATAGAAAAGAAAATATCAATGATGATTACTTAAACAATATATAATAATTGAAAAATCAATAAGTAAAACTAGAATTTTAATGGTGGTTTTTTTTTATGTTTTTGAATTTCTACATAATTTTAAATTTATTTTATTGAATAAAATTGAAATCTTTAATCAAATTGTGCATGGAAATTTTGAAAATTGACCTATTTTTGACATACAAAATTTATGAATTTTAGGTTTCCAACTTTTTTAACCAATTATCATTTATTTAATGTAATTTTTTTTATATTAATGTTTAATAAACATATATATTGAAATATGAACATAATAACTTCGAATCATTTTATATATTTAAAAATTGAAATTTTGACATCATTTTATACTCAACGAAAAAATATTTACTATCTTTCCCAAATATTTATATTGTAAAATTAATAATAATTTATTAATAAATAAAAAGATTAAAAATAGACATAAAACACACCATTGTATAAAACCTTTAATCATCTATTTTAGAATTATTTCATAAGTTAATTTTTATTTTTTTTATAAAACTATAAGTAATTCTAATATAGGTAAATAGGTAAATTAGCACATAATTATTAACAATTTTAAAATGAACATAAATTATTTATATTAGTAAATTAAACACCTATTTAAATCAATTTATTATTTAACTAATTTGGGTGAATAAAGATTAAATTATTTAACTTATTTTGATTTATTTTAAAACTTAATTAATTAATTATTTTTAAAATAACTAATTGAATAAAATTATAAATTGATATTTAATTAAGATAATTAATTTTATATTTATTCAATTAATTTTACTAGGTTGAATATTTGATTATTTAACTAATTAGATAAATAATAATTCAATTAGTTATTGATTTTACTAGGTGGAATATTTTATTAGGTAAATAATAATTCAATTAATTTATATATGACTTTTGCATTATACTCCAAAGAATTAAATTTTATTTTCCCCATTAAATTTTCCACCTCCCATTAATATTGCTTTCCTTGCAGCAAGAAGGAGAATTCACATTAAATGAATTATGTAATGGATTACATATTTTTTAAAAAATAAAATATATTATGTAATTTTAAATACAAATTATATAATTCTTATATTATTTATAATTATTATTTATTAAATTTTCTATGAAATTTAAATAAAAAAGTTGATTAAATATTTTTTTTATTAATATAAATATATCTAATATCATTTTTGAGTTAGTATATTTATTAAAAATGATTTCATTTTATTCATTTTTTTTATAATAAAATTAATTTTATATGCTCAAAAAATATTTAATTTTACTTCAAAATTAATCTATTTGTATTTATTAAATATTATTTTATTTTAATTTTTTAAGCATCATTTTATAATCTAATTTTTTAATATATATAAACTCTTTAATGTTTTTTATTAATAAACCATTAAAATATTTAATAAAAAATATAAAGGAATTTATATATTTTTGTTTAATATATTAAAAAAATAGTTTATATTGTTAATCCCATATTTTAAATAATTTAATAAATAGTTTTTTAATATATTAAACAAATATATATATAAACTCTAATAATTTTTTTGGTTGCCAGACACGGCTATGGAAAATTTAAAATGGAAAAAATGTTTTTAACTTTTAAAACTAAAAATTTAAAATATTTAAGTTTAATTATAAAGTTGATGTTGAAAATAATAAACAAAATTTTAATGAATTTTGCAAACAATTTTAATTTACACTTTACTATATATATATAATCTATTTAAATTTATTTACTAATTATTAATTTTTTTAATTTAATTTCAATAAAAAATATTTTTAATATAATTATAGATATATAAACAATAATGATAAAATTATATTAATATATATAAAAATAATGTAATTTATATTAATCTATAATTAGAATATATATTCTTAATCTTTATAAATATATAAATAATAAAATTTATGTACATATATTTCATTATATTAAATTAATATATAATATAAATAATAAAATAAATTTAAATAATATAATATATTCATTTATTATATTATATAATATTTACAGCCAAACATTAAAAGACAAAGTATTTTTTTTATGTTGCCTGAGGAAATTTTATTATTTTTATCTGACAAAGTCTGACGACTACAGGATGTTACGGACCTGACGGTGTGATAGACCGTTAGAAGTGCAGATAGGAAGGACGGGCATAGCATGGCAAGCCATCGGATGCCCATGCTTTTTGTAGGCTGGGTAGCCATTGCCAAGAATTAATGTGTGTTCATTAAGCATTGAGGATTGCGACCACAAGTATATCGTGCCATAGATAGAGTAGTGCACACGAAACTTCTTCTTTTTTTAATTTTATTTATTTATCCTCTTTATCTCTTATTTGTCTATCATGGCTGCCAAACTGAGGCACAAGGAGCGATATTTGCTAAGGACAGTGGGGATTGTTTGTTTTTTTTTTCCAATTGTATGCACTTCTTAGATATTTACTTTGACTGCCTTTAGAATTTTCTTTTTTTCTTTTTTCTTATGTTGATGTGGCTGCAACGATTAGGGTCAAGGAGCACTGGGGAATGGCTCGCACCTCACTCCTCCAGATTGAACTTTTCAGTATTTCCCCTCTTTGATAACACATTTACTTATAGACTGTTTCACAAAATTACTATTAACTATAGATTCTTAAGCAGCGGTATGACAGGGAGGAATCTTGTAACAAAGGACGCATGGAAAAGAAGAAGAAAACAAACATAAAGGTCAGGGGATGAAAAAGGTCGCACCCTTTCAGGGTGAAGCCCGCCAACAGAGGCAAATCTGCTCATTTTCCATCTAAAAAAATGCATTTTTTATTTACTTTCATGAGTTTGTTCCCTGTGTTACACCGGTGTTCTCTTTTATCTCCCAGTATTCTCACCTCTGCGCTTGAAAATCTCTTTAACTTTCCATTTCTTCTATAAAATCTAAGGAGGCCATCACACACAGCAGGCCACAACCCGTTTTGTACGGCTGGTGCATGTGGTTCGACCCACACACACTGTGGCACTCAATGTGGGGTTTTGGCCTCACACCACCATGCCCTATCAGTTTATTTTCTTATTTTTACATCACGTTTCAACTCTAGTTTGACTATCATAACTAACTCATTTCATTTATACTCTGTTACTTCTGAATTATGTAGTTCATTATTACTTATACAGCCATCAAAGCATGCGTGAGGAAATATATCCTTTTACCAGTTGGAGGTTCACCTATTCATGTATGATCAGTCTATTAAATCTATTTATCCACCTATATAGTATTTGCATTCTTTATAATTAGACGTCCATTTATTCGTATATACATATTCTTTATAAGGTCAAAAGTATTCGCATGTTTTCTTGAACAAGAGTAAAGCATTGCACATTTTTGTGTTGCCAATGAGTTTTCCTTCCTCAAGGGAAATATATTATATTGCAGGCAGAATAAGTACATATATTTATTTAAAGCTTTTTTTTTTCCCTGTAACCAGATAAACAAATTCACTTGCAGGAAAGATAAGCATGCCTTAGAACCATGTACCAATATTCATTTCATAGCATGGATTTATATCTTCTTTTATCACTCACTGCGAGATAAAACAAATAAAACCTTCATTCATGTTTACCTTTTTTTCTCTCTTTTATGCATCCTACCATCATTAAAGTTGAAACAAAATGTATTTGACATACCACTGTAATGATACTGAATATAACCATTCAACAGTATAAGAAAATTTTATAGTGATTACTTAATGGATTTTGAAGGAAGTATGTTGCTACAACTGACGAAGTACATGTTTTCTTCATTGCAACCAAATATAAGACTTTTGATTCTGTATTCGCTATTTAGAAACTCAAAGGACAGTTCACAAAGAAATAAGGCTCGCTCTTTTACCCTTTTTTTTTTTAATTTCCATGTTGTAACAAGATACTAGATTAATATATTACAAGCAGATTTAAGGGAATACATGAAGGGCACACATCTGATTAAAGCTTGCTCTCCACCCTACCGTAATGGCATCATGGAGCCTCATGGGATCTAGCCATACCCCCGAGCAAGAAACTCTTTTAGCTCCATGAAGATCAATGGAGTCTTTTCTCATTTTTATAAAGGGATAAAACTAACATAGCACACATTAAGTGCATCTAAGTTCTCTACTTTCTATTTTCAACCATAGTCCATGTACTACGTGACCTTCTTACAATCAATAAACAAGAAAAAATGGAATCAAAAGGAACTTATCTTTTTTCTTTTAGATGAAGGGCTGAACTCTTGTATCCATCCTTCCTCTCCCAAACCAAGCCATCTTGATCACTATCTTCCCAAAGAGGTGGACTCATTTCTTCATCTCATTTTTTCTACCATCTCCACTCAAGTTCTCCAAGAGGGGAAGTGGGTAACACCCCACTCTTCCTTCCTCTCCAAGATATATAGAATTTTCCACTTGCAACCTTTGAATGGGGAGGTTTGAAGTGTACTTCCCTCCATTAATGGGGTTATTTTCTCATTAAAGAGAGGAACATGCACTTGGACAACCCCTCAATCTTTTCACCCCCATTTCCTCTTCAAAATTCGTCACTCCTCATTATGAGTACTTTTCAGGAGTCAAATCATGTCCTTGGGACCCTATTGCATGCCAACTTGACCCCTACCACTATGGTATAGACCCTAGGAGGTCTATTTTTGCATCCCAACCAAAGAAATTGACCAACAACCCTCTTTGAATACCCACTTAAGATTCTATCCGAGTTTCACACTTGGATAAGGGTTCCTAACCCCTAGCACCACTTACACTCACATAATACAAAACCAATTACCCCTTACTTATCAATCCTCACCACCCTAGTCTTCCAATACATTAACTCTACTTGTTTCTAGGCCCCAAATGGGTTCAATTTTGTATCCTCAAGAAGAAGTCTTTTGATTTGGTCTCAATGGTTTTCCCTTCTCATGTTAAGACTGTTATCTTCCTGCACATTACCAACACGATCATAAGTAACAATTGTATATCACATTAATTTGTTAGCTAAATATTCTAAACTTTAATCATATATTAATCCATTTAAAATTTCAATTTGTATTCCATAATATACGAGTGCATTCCACCTTCATAAAATGAAATGCACTAATATTTCCAAAAGATCACCTTATTTATTATCCACAATATATATCTAATCATTAATTCAAGAAAAACATATAACAAATTAGGTTTGGCATTAGTCACATGTGAAACGGGGTCTTACAAAATATATATAAATAATATTTAAGTCAATTTTAATGGGTTTAAAATAATAAAGTTGATTGTAATCTTTTTTCAGTTTGAGAGTGTAAGCTTTTGAAAGATTTATTGACAATGTGTGCAAGAGCTCTAGATAACGAAGTTGAGTGTGGTATATATGTGGTACCCTAGAAAGGAAGTTGGAAAAATGTAATTCTTATATTATAAAAAAATAACGCTAACTAGAAAAATAGTCTTTAATAATTAATAAATAATAACATAAGAAATAATAGTTATAACACAGGTATAGAAACAAAAAATAGCTATTGACATGAATAGTCTATAAAATATAAAATGCCTACTACAAATGTGATAAAAATAATTGTTATTTTGAGAGCTATAATCTTAATGAAATTAAAGTACCTCTCATCTTTAAAAATAATTAAATTATGAATTCAAATCATAAACATAATAATAATTAACCACAAAAACTCTAAAAATAAAATATAAATTAATCTAAACAACATTGACTAAACAAATAGTTGGCCACTAGTATATCACAAGTTAGTGGGTGAACCCTACTTCACATTCCTGTGCTAGATATGAACTATAGCGACATAATAATGCGATTACTTTAGATTGCATATTTAATCAACATAAAATGGAGATAAAATGATTCATTATATTCATTGTATTCTCCATACCAAATGCTATCTATCTTTCCTTCACATCATAATGTGTCTAGCAACTTTACCTAAAATGAATATGCTTTGCTAGGCTAGAAACCTTAGAAATATAAACAATAAAACCTTTTAACATATATCTAGCTTGTCAAATAATAACAAAATAACTTATTATTAAATTTAAATTATATATTTTATATGACACATGCATTCCTAACTAATTATAGATTTGGTAGTAATTAAAATAGTCTTGAATTCACATTTAATATCACTAAACTCATTCACCATTGGGCTTATATTCCAAGAGATTTTATACAAGCTAAGAATAGGTAACAATTATTAGTAAATACAACTAAGTAATTATTTTTTCTTTTATCACAAAACTTTATTAAATATTCCTTCATTCTATTTAACCACTAAGTAGCTTAAAGGGTAAGATTTGGGATAAAAATGACACAATGGTGATTGATTATGGCATAGGGACATGAGAAAATTGTTAAATAGTTTAACCTCATCATTCCTTCCCCCAACTAACCTTATTCCATTCCTTTATACAACCTTACAATTTTATGGTGTTGCTAACCATTTAGATGTAGTGACTTCTACCTTCTTACCATTTATTTTTAATCTCTATCAATTCTTCATGTTCACAGATATTGGTGATAGGTCCCATGACCTCTCTCTTTGTTTATTAATTTAAAAAAAACTAAGTTTTCCTTGAGTAGCCATAGTTCTAGCGGATTTTTAAAAAACTTTCGATTAACTCATAGGCTTATGTCAATTCAAGCATTCATGTCATATATTTATTTTCTACAAGAGGTTGACTTAGTTCTTCTTGTACCACAAATGTCTATAATATACTTAGTTTTGTATGGGATATTGTATTGGTTTTTAGATGTATTAATGACATCAAAATTTTCTATAGTAGGGATATTAGTTTTAGCTAAGCAACTTTGGGTATTTATAGGTAATAATCATGGATACATAGAAAAGTAAGGGAATGGTAACAAAGAAAATACATATATTATATAGTATACTTTCCCCAAATTTAAAAGGTCAATTTTCTCCAAGAAACAAGGAGGGGATAGGTTTGAAATTTACTTTTAATTATTTAAAATATAATTATAAATATTAGTAAAGTTACAAGATAAAATTAAAATTAAAATTTGTTGGTTTATCAATTTGAATCACTATGATCAAAGAACATGTTGCAAGATCCTATAAGTGGTACTCAAGTTTCATCTATTAAAAATAGGCATACCAAATGAGTGTGTGATAGGACCAAAAACACCAATGTAAGTTGTGATAGAAAATAAAGATAGACAAAAATAAATGAAGATAAATAGTAAAGATAAACACAAGTACACAAAAAGAAAAAAATAATGGAGAGTAACAATAAAGATAAAAGTAAAGACATGACTCATACCCCAACAATCATAAAATCAAGATGCGTCATGATATAAGGAACCGCAGTGTCCCTAGGCTAGTATTTCATGGGAACTAAACTAAACATGAAAAAGAAATAACCAAGGTATCTCTTATCCTCAAGCTACCATGATATTGATAACAATAGTTGGATCATCCAAACCAGAGTAATATAGTGGGACCGTTGTGCAAGTGTTGTTATTTTATTTTTAGTTTGATACCAACAATGTGACATGTTAAGTCTCATTATCAAAAAAGAGGCAATGATAACTTTAAACTTAAAGGACCAAAGGAACATAACACCAAAGCATATATATATATATATAGAGAGAGAGAGAGAGAGAGTTTTCCAAAGCATTGATCAAGGTATAGTTGTCTACGTTGCATAAGGGTCCAAAAGTAAAGGTGTGGTAAGTGGATGAAATAGAAAAGATTGATGCCCCTAATTTTATAGAGTAATTGTAGATAACAAAGCTCTTGACTATTACACATGATGCTTGTGAATAGGTTTTCATCATGATGGTTTCTCAAGGCAACATAAATTGGTTTTCACCAAAGGGTGATTTCTCTTTACTATTTTTAATTTTAATTTTCTTTGTTGTTATGAATGATGCTTGTGTATAATTTCTCATCATAGTGACTACTCCAACGCATCATAAAAAATCATTTATATCATAGGTTGATTTTTCTTTATACTTTTTTTTTCCTTTTTTTTCTTTTTTTTCTTTTTTTGTATTTTGTTATTTTGTAATAGAATAAAATGGCCTATCAAGCATGTAAGTGCTTCAAATGAATGGAATTAATTGGTTCTTCAATTTCCTATCATGTGATGGCCATACTATATTCTATTGAGCCATACTTTTCTTAAATGACATAGGAGCTCAACCAATTAGGCTCAAATTTTCCTTTCTTTTCTCTAACTTGATTGGTGTTTCGTTGATTCTCCTTAAGGAAAAAGTCATTGATTTAAAACTCTCTACTATGGAGATGTTTGGTATAGTTGTGTTAGATACAATTTTGGTAGACCTTCAAGTGGTCAAGCACTACAAGTCAATGTTCATCTAGGAGTTCTAATTCATGCATGCATTTAGCTTGATAGTCATCCCCATCAGTGAAATGTTGCAATGATATATGTAAGGAGGGAAGTTAGACCTCAATCAACAAGATGGACTCAATACCATAGACTAGTGAATAGGGAGTATCCCCTATGGGCGTGCAGATACTAGTATGATACACCCAAAGGGTAGGGAGGAGTTGCAAATTCTAGTCATAGATAGCATCATTGACAATTTTCTTAAGTGTCTTAATGTGTTCTATTTGATGCCTTAACTTGACTATTGTCTTGAGGGTAGTAAAAATTGGATTGTTTGTGTTGGATATCGATTAGCATCCATTATTGATAATTATAGAACTAGGAATATCATATCAACAAATGATTGATTAAGGATGAATTTTTAAATTTTCTTACCAATCACATAAGTGAGAGACATGGAATATACCCGCTTAATCAAGTATTCAATGGTAGTTATAATGTATTTATGATTGTCAAAGGAGGATGGGTTTATCTTTTTGATGAGTTTGATTCCCCATCTAAAGAATGTCCAAGGAGTAGTAATGGGTTGCAAAAATTGTGAAGGTGCATGAATTATATCCTCGTGCTTCTAACAAGCAAGGCATTTATTTACATATTAATAGGCATTGTGCTCAATGGTTGGATAGTAGTATCTAGTTTTGAGTAATTTATTTGCAAGGGTAATATCATTAATGTGATCCCTATAAATACCATCATGAACTTTTGGAAGTGTTGAATTAGCTTCATCTAAGCTAAGACATCATAGTAATGTACTACTATAACCCCTACAATAAAGGGTACCATCAAGAAGGGTGAAATGGGTAGCATGTTAGATGACTATGCATTTTTAGTTTATTGGATAATTTAGGTGGAATAGTTTGAATACTTGTGTAGGGATGAATGCCATAACATCATATTGAACTAGGGACAATCTCATCACAAACCATATATCTATCAAGAACTTTATATGTAGGTATAAATAAGTTCTCAATCAAAACTATCCTTCTCGTGTATTAGGAGGCATGTCAAGTAGAGAACTAATATTATTCATGGCATAAAAAAACTTATTTCTTATGAGGATGGTATGGTTGAATTGGATGTGAGTGAAATACTACTTAAAGATATCTATCATACATTTATAACAAAGCATGGTTGAAGTGGATCTAAGTGAGATACTTATCATCCTTGGAAAGATAGTCATTCGTGAACTTCGTGAGGATCAATTGTGAATCCTTGAACACTAAAATATGTTAGATGTTCCATATAATAGCTAATATTAAACCTACCAATAGGGCCTTATAGTCCTTTATGTTTTTGGTGCATGAAAAACTAATTGTAAAAGTGATGGGGGTTAAAGAGTTCCAATAATTTTACCCTTTGTTGTCTTTTTTCCTTCATCTTTTTTGCCATCCTATTATTTGTCTCAGGAAGTATAGGTATTTGATGAAATGTGACAGGAAACTAAAATGATTAAGAAAGTGCCAATGTTGGTTGAAATGCTAACTAATACAGGGTTGACTTGGTAGGAAGTAATTAAAAAGTTGTAGAGATGGTTGAAGACACGAACAAGGAGTGATCAAGTTGTTTTTGTTCATACTTAGTTTTGAGGATAACGCTTGTTGAGAGTGTTTTATATTTCTGGTCAGCGGCCAATTGTTAGTTATATCAAACTTATATGTTTTTGTTGTTTTATCGAACTTAAATGGTTTGTTGGTCATAGGCCATAAACAAACCATATGGACCTATTGGTGCTTGCTTCAGTATAAATATGTATAAGCCTAAAGACTTCAGATATAGATGATAATACAATATTATCTTGTTGTTCAAAATCGTTATGGATTCATTATATGCATGTATGACTGAGCTGAATTAAGAGAGTGCATTAGCATTTCTATGATCAATTCGCCAAGGAGGCAAGGCCCACTCCTCGCATCAATTGGTGATATGTTTGTAGTTTTATTATGGTAATTTGATGTGTGTGATTTTATTTCAAGTTCGATTTCTTTTCAATACATAAGTTTAATTATTTACAATAATATTTAATTCAGTTTTCTGTATGCAAATTCAATTACTCATAGTTATGTTTTCCAAGATTGGTTTCTTTACTCATTAATGCATTTGTTAATAATTTTCAAGTTAAAGATTTGGTTCGTGTAGATTGGAATTCATTGTTCATAACATATCATTTCAGAAGCATACTATATTATTTTTTTATCACACTTTCCATTACAATTTCTATTATTGTAATTCATGTCGTAGTTTCTGGCATACTTCTTGTCTCATTTTTTGCCAAGAAGCAAAAATAGCATAATCGAATCTAATTAAAAGTCTACTATGTAGCTCTGATTTTAATAATTTAAATAAGGATTCAAGAGTGTGTTGGATATTGATTAAAGATAGGATTTTATTCATTTGCAAATTGAAAAAGTGTACTTTGATTTGAATCTTAGATTAAAAGGTGTGTTTTAATTCAATTCCTAGATGCATCCATTCCCCCTTAGTTCACTAGTTTCAACCCTTAGGTAGATTTCTGCAACACCTTTCACAATTTTACGACTCTCGGATTGACAATTAAAGGATAAACTGAGGAAATTACCATAAAATACCCAAGGACCAATCTAAACACATGTATCAACTTGATAGAGTCACGAGAGAAATTTATCAACCCACAGTTTAATCCAATTAGAAATATCTATGGATAGGATCCCCTTGAGGTGTCACAAAAAAGATCCCTACCCCCAAGCCATGATTGGTGCAAGATCCATCAAAATATAATATTCATTATTATGGTTCATCGATATGAAGTAATTCATATAGAAATTATATGTAAGTAGGGGTTGTGTACCTTCTAGAGGTGTTGTTGCTAGTTGGTTAGTGATGACTTTCCCTTTTATTTCTTCTAGTCAACATATTCAATTTCAACTTTGCTAACTTGGATTATTACCCATTTTTTTACGTGACTTGTTAATGTTGTTTTTGACAAAATATATTTCATAGGATCAATATTTTAATGAAATTAGTAGAATGTGAGAGAATATAGTGTTTAAAATTCTATGAAGAAAATACCACATGTAGATAATATCTTTTGATGGGTGTGTACACTAACATTCATGATTGAGCAGAGTTTGACTAAGATAGTATATGGTACATTCTTATCCCATTCATCATGTTGTGCAAATATTTATTGCAAGGCATGATCGATGGTAGAGATAAACAAGAGCAATGTTTGATCAAATTTAGGTGGCATAAGCACTAGAGGGTCAAAAAAATATTGTTTAATATCATGAAAAGATTGTTCACACAAATGATCCTAAATGAAGTTTGTATATTTTTTGATAAAATGACTAAATGGTTGACACTTGTCTGCAAATTGAGCAATGAACCATTTAATAGACTATAATTTGATTTGAAGGATAAAAATTTGTGTGAAATTTTGTGAAGGCATGCCTATTATAGATGTAACTTTGTTGGGATTAACCTCAATCCAATGTCGAGAGACAACATAACTGAAAAAATTTCTCTTATTGGGATCGAAGACATACTTTCTCATATTCAAGTGAAATTTGTATTCTTTGATTCATTGCAAGATGTGAAGCAAGATGATGGGGTGGTATGCTTTGGTTTTGGCCTTGCCCAAAATTTTAATGAAATAATCTTCAACTTTGTGATGAAGCATTGCATGAAATATTAATGGCATATATCTCTAATGAGTTGCTACCACATTCTTTAGGCCAAAAGGAAAGACCCTATAACAAAAGGTTTCTAAGGGTAATGAAGGTAGTGTTATATTGATCTTCTAGTGCAATCTATATTTAATTATATATTTAGAAACCATCCATGAGGGAGAGATATCATATCATAATATTAATTATTGTGTTGATGTTAGGTAGAGGGAAATAATCATTTGGGCAAGCTTTGTTGATATCATGCAAATATAAGAAAACATGAATAGATTTTTTCTTTCAAATTGTTACAAGATTGGATATTTATTTTAAGTAGTCAAAAATATTCATGAATCCAATCTCCAGTCATTTTTAAAGTTTGTCCTTAATCAGTAGAGAAATTCTAAAGTGTATTTTGTAGATTTTTTGCTTGACTAATTTGACATCTAATTTGACTACCAGGTGATGAAATATGAGAAGAATCTAAGCATACCATATTTGCATAGGACCAAACAAAAATATTAGAATTCTCTAAGAGGAAATCCTTATGAACCAGTTGTTCTTTTCAGTTCATTCTAGCAACAATTTGGATAAACTTTTGATCTCATTTGATGCCCAAATTTATGTCAATGATATCTTTTGCTAAGAAATTTAATTTGTCTTGTAACCTCTCTAGATCAACGTAAAGGTGTAGTTCCTCATCAAATGATGCATCCTTTGAGTCCTTAGTTGGAATTTTATATTTTTATTTCTTTGATTTCTTAGATACGTGTTTGTTATATGGAGAAAAGGACTTTGTTTGTTCCCTAAAATATGCTAAATTATATAAATTAATTTCATAGTCCTTTATGTGGTTTCCTAGAGTAAGACAATATTTGGCACCAAGTAGTTCAAGGAGAGATTCATAATTTTTGAATTCACCTAATGATATGTGGTCATGTTGGTCCTATTCAATGAGGTTAGAATATCATAAGGTTTATGGTGAAAACAAAATCATCTAGAAAAATGTTAGTATCAACAAGTTTATCGTAAGGTTTATGGTGAAAACAAAATCATCTAGAAAAAGGTTAGTATCAACAAGTTCTTCATAAGGGTTATGATGAGTAATAGTTTTGACATGATTAGCATCGAATGAATTATCATTAATAATTTTCAAAGAGTCGTTGAGGTTATTGAGACATTCATCTTAAGGTATATACCCTACTCCCTAATTAGTTGCCATCTTTGAAAAGTGGATAGGCTCCAAAATTAATTGTTCATGTGTCCTAAGTTCTTTACTTTTATAGTTCATATTTGATGCAGAGAAGGGTTTGGAATAATTTGAGCACAACACAAACACTCAAAATTTGCAATCTTAGACTTTGACTTGGTGGGTTTTTCCCTCACAATTCCTCAATTCCCCTAATAGTACTTCAAACAAGGGTTTTTCCACATAAATTCTTGGGAAAACCCAATACCCAAAATTTTAACACCATTCTAGATACCCTTTATTCCCCTTGAAAACATATCAAATTTGTAGATGGGGTTGTTTTGATACAAAGCCCTCAAATTTGGACTGCTACGCTCCAATTAAGCCTAATTAGGCTTGTTTGAATGGCTCACAACAAGGTTTTCAAAACCTAAAACTCAACCCTTCATGCCAATGGCTCATACATGTCACAAATGGTCTACCTCAACATTTCCACTCACTACAAACAATTTCTCAAGGGATTTTCACAATACCCTAAGTCCTATGCAACTTTTATGCCTAAAACAAGAGTTTAACTAAGCTAGGGCATCACCAAACTTGCACTTATCACCATTCCCTGCTCATGCAACATTGGGAGCACAAAAAAAAATATTTCTAAATCCATTCCACCGATTTTGAGGCCTATTCATTGGTGGAATGGGAAGAAATCCATTATTTTCTGTCAATACACACCCTAGGTAGGGTTTCAAGCAGCTTTTAGTAAATCTGTTTGAATTCCTTTCAAACTTGATGAATTCAGATGAAACAAAAATCAAAATAATAAGGATTCAATGCACCATGAATTCCAATCAAATTTTTTTCATTCCTAGGCTGTATAAGGGTCGTACAAGTATCTGTAGCAGCAAATTAGGCTTCAAAAATGCAAAACATGACACCTTGTTATTCAAAATTTAAATTTTACAACTTATCTGTTCCAATGTACACAAGTTCTTTTAAAACATACCCAAGCATAACCAACCATTTTCCCACCAAAAACCAAATCCTAGTCGTTCAACTTCCAATATAACCCAAAAACTCAAAGTTGCTTGTGCAACTTTTTACATTTCAACCACTTGATTAAACCTAGACCCCTAAGACCCTATTTCGACCCTTAAAAACATGAAAAATGGTCGAAAGGATCTTATTACATCAAGGAAACACAAAAACCAAAACAATTCATGAAGCCTCATGGGTTCCCTACACCATAGTCCCTGAGAAAAATGAACTCAAGTCCCCTTGAGGACACTGTTGCAACAATAGATTCATGTTGGATCATGTCATTCTCTAACCCCCAAGTGACATCCTCATTTGGTAAACCCTTCCAATGGACTAGATACTGGTAATAAGCATTATCCCTTGTCTTTTTGAATTCTTTGGCACTTAGGAAATGCTCCAACTTCAGAGACCTGTTTGATGGATAATCTTTGACTCCTTCATCTGAGAATGTTTTTGAACCTGCATCATCACTTACAACCACATCTCCTCCCTCCTTTTAATGAAATTCCTTCTTCTCACTTTAGGTGTGTGCTTGTACTTGTCCACATTCCTTAGCAACTTGTCATTGACCTCTTCACCTTTGCTTCCCATCTCTTCCATATGTTGTTGTGTCCCTATAACTGCCACTTGATCAAGTATATTAACCTCTAGTATGAAAGAAATAGAATGACCAATATCCCCTTTTGAAAGCAATGAATTTAGAACTCCTCCTATTATCATAGCAACATACTTCTTAAGCCAATCTTGAATCCCCAAAATAAATTCATCCTTGACCTTCAATGCAATAGATCTTGACACCAACTCAATATCATTTACCTCCAAAATCAAGTCATTTTTTCATGTCTTCTATCATAATGTCTCCAAGTTTAGGAGTGGCTGCAAGGTCCATGTCCTCCCTTTCTCTTACTTTTATGAACTCCTTCCTACCTACCATCATCACATTAGATCCCAAGGTTTTTCCTTTGTCCTCCTCCTTCAATGGTATCAAGGTATAGGAGACCCCATCTTTTTCTATCTCATAAGTATTCATCCTTCCATCATACATAGCATGCCTATCAAATTTCCAAGGCCTCCCTAGCAGTAAATGGCATACATCCATGGGTAGTATGTCACATAAAATTTTGTCCTAATACCCTCCCATGTTAAATTCCACACAACTTTGTTCATTCACCAAAGCATATTGACCCTCATTTAACCAAGAAACTTTCTAAGGAGTAGTGTGTGGTGTCCTTTGCAACTTAAGCTTTTCAACCATCTCAACTAAAACCATATTATCTATACTACCTGAATCAATTACAACTTTACAAACCTTACCCAAGCACTTATAAGTTTTCCTAAAGAGATTCTTCCTTTGTGGTGGCTCCTTCTCTACGGGTGCTTTAAGGAGGTTTCTCCTTACCATGATTGATTCACCAACTTCTAGAGCAACATGTTGTGATGGAGATTTTACACTCTCATTTTCCTCTTCTTGCACCAATTGAGTTCTTATTTCTCCTCTAGCTGAAGTAGTGGCTTGAATTTCATTGCATTTCCATGCTTGATGTCCAAACTTGTTGCATTGGTAACACCTTCCTATGAACCCACTAGATCCTCTTCCTTGACCTACAAATTTGCCTCTAAAGCCTGATCTACCTCCTCCAAATCCGCCTCATGCATCTGCAACTTGTTCTTGGAATTTTCTTATCTCTTCTTAGCTCTCATCATGACTGCCTTGGATTAGAAAATGACCCTCTTCCTCTAGAATTGCTGCATATTCCCCTATTTTGTTTGACTTGCCTTCTCTTTAGCTTTTCTTCAGCCCTAATTGCCAATTGGTAGCATTCCTCTACCATTCTTGGGTTTTTCAAACTTAACTCATCTTGTTAGCCCACTGAGATATCTGGCCACCTTCTCCACATCATCCTCCATGTGACCTGCTCTTATACTCAACTTATAAAACTCATCATTATAGCATTTGACATCCATATCTCTTTGTTTCATACTTTGAAGCTTCTTGTACAATTGAATTGCATAATCACTCGATAGAAAATTTCCCTTGAGTTTGGCCACCATTCTATCCCAAGAGACAATTTTTGACTTTCCTTTCTTCCTCCTTTCAATCTACTCATAATCCCACCAAAGTAGGGCATGACCATTCAATTTTATTTTTCCAACTATAACTTTTTCTCCTTTGGTATGTCTTCACATTCAAAGTAATTATCAAGTTTTGTAATCCAATCCAAAATATCTTCATCATTCAAGTTCCCTCCATACATAGGTAAATCCATATTTACCTTGTGTTTATCTTCCTTGATTTCCTTCAATAGCTTGGCCATCCTCTACTCATCAATATCCAACTCTTCCTCCACTTCTTCTTCTTCATTCTCTTCTTCCCCTTCTTCTTCTTCTTCATTCTTCTCTTCCCCTTCTTCTTCAAGGTCACTCACATCACCCATGACCATACCTCTCCTCTGACCTATTTCAACAAACTCAAGCCTTGCTACCAACCTGTCTTGCAGCTCCTTCAATTTCCTAATCTCTTTTGCAGTCTTCTCTTCCCTTTCATTCATTTTCCTAGCCATAGTGTTACCTTTTGGAGGCATCTTGTTCTCTTTTGCTTCACACTTTCCCTCTTTACAGACCAACCAAAGCTTCGATACCAATTTTATGCAAAGCATGGTTTTGGAATAATTTTAACACAACACAAACACTCAAACTTTACAATCTTAGACTTTGACTTAGTGGGTTTCCTTCACAATTCCTCAATTCCCCTAGTAGTACTTCAAATAAGGGTTTTTCCACATAACTCCCTGGGAAGACCCAATACCTAGAATTTGAACACCATTCCAAATACCCTTTATTCCCCTTGCAAACATATCAAATTTGTAGATGGGGTTGTTTTGAGAGAAAGCCCTCAAATTTGGATTGCTACACTCCAATTAGGAATAATTAAGCTTGTTTGAATGGCTCACAACAAGGTTTTCAAAACCCAAACCTCAACCCTTCATGCCAATGGCTCAAACATGTCACAAATGGTTTTCCTCAAAATTTCCACTCATTACAAACAATTTCTCAAGGGCTTTTCACAATACCCTAAGACCTATGCAACTTTTATGCCTAAAACAAGAGTTTAACTTAGCTAGGGCATCACAAAACTTGCACTTATCACCATTCCCTACTCTTGCAACATTGGGAACACAAAACACAACATTTCTACATCTATTCCACTTATTTTGAGGCCTATTCATTTGTGGAATGGGAAGAAACCCATTTTTTTTGTCAATACACACCCTAGGTAGGGTTTCAAGCAACTTTCAGTAAATCTACTCTAACTCCTTTCAAAATTGATGAATTCAAATGAAAAAAAATCAAAAGAACAAGGATTCAATGCACCATGAATTCCAATCAAAAAAATTTCACTCCCAGGCCGTATAGGGTCGTACAAGTCTCTGTAGCAGCAAATTAGGCTTCAAAAATGTAGAAACATGGCACCTTGTTATTCAAAATTCAAATTTTACAACTTTTAACCTCTATTCCAATGTACACAAGTGATTTTAAAACATACCCAAGCATAACCAACCATTTTCCCACCAAAAACCAAAGCCTAACCGTTCAACTTCCAAGATAACCCAAAAATGCAAAGTTGCTTATGCAACTTTTGCAACTTTTTACATTTTGACCACTTGACCAAACCTAGACCCTTAAGACCCAATTCAAACCCTTACAAACATGTGAAATGGTCCAAAGGACCTTATTACATCAAGGAAACACAAAAATCAAAACAATGCATGAAGTCTCATGGGTGCCCTGCTCCAATATTCTTACAAATATTATTGGCTATTGGATAGTCATTGCTATTAAAACATGAAGCATACTCTTCTTCAATGAGTAACATCATACATTTGAGGACTCAATTTTTTCATTGGAGATATAATTGAGTTTGATGAAAGTGTAGATCCACACTACAAAGTCTCATTTTTTCTTATGTTCCATGTTAGGATGACCATAGGATTTAGGTGACAATGGAAGTTTCTTAATGTGGAAAGCCTCTTAGATTTCACACTTGCCATACCATTTTTAAATGCTCTTGATCTTAGTAGAAGATGGGTGGATGAGGTGGAAGGATATATTTGGGATCAATATGCAAGTAATTTGACTAAGATGATAGCTCTACAACTTCAATGATGAGATAGTAGTTTCATTTTTGGCATCATCCCTCTAACATTTTATAGCTTTGGAAGGGATTTTGATATACTAGTTTGGTGAATTCAACACCCTTGTGAAATAATTTGAGACATTTGTGGAACGTGGATGGAATAGCTTGCATGGCATGTATCCATGGGTGACCAAGTAGGATACTATACATAATGTTAATATTGACAACATGACAAAGGGTATTATGGACTACAAGTCCAACCTAGAGGGGAAGATTAATGGTGTTGGAAATATCAATTTTTGAATTTTCATAGGCTTTGATTGTTATTTTTTTGGGTTGCAAAGCCTCTTCTATGTATCCCAAGTTTTTAACAAGCCAAGAGGTGTTGAACTTTCGAGAGTCATTATCTATGAGTACTCATTTTATTTTATGTTTGGTAATGAAAGCCTCAATTTGAAGTGGATGATTATGGGAAAGGTTAAGGGATATTATTTCTTCAATACTAAAGGTGATATGGTGGTCAAAATTGAGGTGTGTGATGAGTACCATAAAATGGGAGGGTTCAATTTCATTTAGAACCATTGACTCTCTCAAGACTATCCAATATGTATCAACCCAAACATGCAATGATTTGAGAATATCCAAGATGGAAATGTTCATCAAATTCTTTGCAAGCTATTTGATAAGGTTATATATGTTTGAGGGAGTTGTTGAAGGGACCATTCTTGAGACAATGATCATGCCTCCCCATATTGTCATAACATAGTGAGGGTTTATTATGATTATGTTTATGTACGATGGAAAGTGCTCAATGTATCCCATGTGATGTAATAATAGTCATGAGAGGATTTATGGGAGTGGACATTATATGTGCAACTATCTTATCTTAAGTTTTTTGGTAAAGGTACTCTAGCCTTGATCATGCTTTGGAAAGGGGTTCTAGTATATTCCCAATCAACGATAAGTGAAATGATGGTTCACCTTCAAGTTTATTTTTATCTTAGCCTATCAATTCTTAGATGTAATCTTTATTTTTCATACATCTATTAGTCGTATGACCTTTGACTAAGTGGTATTCATAGTATCACACAAGTTTTGGTTTGTTGTCACTAAAAATCTTAGGAAGAAGAAACTTGATTATTTTTTCTCATAAGAGTTTCTTAAATGCATTTTCCAAGATCTCATGTAAGTTTATGTATTTGCATCTCCTACTCTCCCTTTTAGGTGGCCCTATAGGTAATACTAGTTTATTTGGGTTTTGAATTATTTGCACATGCTTGGTGTTAATAATGTTATCATTTACTATATTTTTATTTTGGGAAAAGATTTCAAGTTTCTCATTTTTGTTATTGTTGTTCTAATAATTGGTGAATTTTTTGACTAATACCTTGGTGACTAATGCCTTCTCAATTTGAACACCCTTTTTGATGATCTCATTAGAGGTGGACACATAGTGGAATTACAAATGGAAGGCCATTTTGGAATTAAGGTTCAATACAAAAATATGGACAAGTTGCTTCTTAATTATAGGACATGGAAACCTACTAGCTAGGTTTCACCATCATTGAAGGAAAGTGGAAATCTCTCACCGTGTCTATTTTTTGTTAAAACTTGATCAAGAATTTTTAATTCATGCTCAGCATTATACAAAAAGTGTTATAAAATGTTCAATGAGCATGGGGAATGTGTTTGTTTTACCTTTGGGTAAATGAGTAAAAAAATCTAGAGATTATCCCCTAATGCTATGATGGAAGAGGTGACATAGATAGTCATCATTATAGGACACCTCATGACAAGAAATGTAGAACTCACATATATGACTCTTCAGGTCACCCTTTCCTTATTTATTATAAATTTTTGGCATTTCAAAGTGTGATAGGGAAGGTATTTGTGCAATTAAACTTTCAAAAGGATAGGGAATAGTTCCTAAAACTTATATCCTTTAGTGGAAGGTGCACCTAGTTGAATATGTTCAAGAGTAGCCTTGATATCCCTCAATTCTTCATTGGCCAAATTTTTGGATGATTTACATTGTTTAAGGAGGCCAAGGAGGCCATCAAAAGATGATTGTTGAAGTTTTTCATGGGAATCGTGATGGAAATTTTCACCAAAGCCCATCCCCTTATTTTTTTCTTCAATTCTAGTATTCTGAAGAATGGTGTCATTTTCATGTATTTCATGGGCTTCTTATTTTTAAAAAATTGGCTATATCATCTGCATATTTGTTATGGTTGTGGAGACTATCATTATCATCATCATGGCCATGAAGTAGTGCAAGAGAGTGATCTAAAGTATCCATTTTGTGGGACTTTTCTTAGTTGTATGTTAAAACTAGGGACATCTAAAAATCAAACTCATGTTTGAATGAACAAAAACAATTAATGTAGAAAGATGTACCAAGGCAAAAGTTTGGACTTAAAACTACTAACAAGCTATGATTTTCTAAGGACTTGAATGTATAGGTGATGGATTTCTATGGTTAATGGTTAGCCTTATGACGTGTATATGGGTTGTTCTATTGTTATGTGAAATGGTGTTATGGTTAAGGTCAGATGTTTCCTAGATGTAAGATAAATCTAATATAAGTAAGGAAGCTAGATGGCACTTTGGACTATGGTTAAGTTACACTCAAGGTATGTTGAACTTGGGTTGGTTTGATCTAGATTTTGAGTTTGTTTTAGACTCATAGGTCAAGTGATATAATATTAGGTTGGATAATGGTTTAGTTTAGATATGGTTAAAGTTTGACTCAAGGTTATGACTTTGGTTTCAAACCAAGTTTGTGACTTTTATTTTTCACCTTGGATCAACATTATGGTTGCAGGCTAAGTTGATACTCATACAAAGAAAAGACAAAATAAAAAATCCTAAGAATCAAAATGGAAAATTTTCTCCTTTCTGGTTTAAGGTGGGGAAGATTGATTTGAACATTAATAGACATGCAATACACGTGAACAAACATAAAATAGACAAGTGGGTGTATCATTCCTTGTAGACTTAGAGATATATTACCTTTGAGTATGTAGGTAGCCAAGACTTCGGGTTGTGAGGACGATATCCTTGCCCTCAACCTAGCACATGGGACGACTATAAATCCCTAACCACAACTTATTATCTTCTCTTCTTATGAGTACAATGTGAGTAACTTCTCAGAGCTAACCACTTACTAATGCATTACAAGAAAATACAATTGAGTGGATGAATAAAATAGATGTAAAAGATTAACTAGGGTCATCCTTGATATACTAAAAATGTATGAGGTCTAATTTTGTGAAATGAAAGGGATATATGCCAAATTGCCTAGTATGAGAGAGTAATTGACTCTCCTTCACTTTGCAAGGTATAAAATTTTTGCAAGCTTAGCCTGAACAACAAATCTCCCTTCCAATAGGAAAGTCTTTTTATTCTCTCCAAAATTATATAACTCACTGAAACATGAGGGTTCGAGTATATCATATCCCCTAGAAACCTTATTAATTCTCTTGCATGACCCCTAGCCCCAATGTAAGTTGGACTAGGGGTAGAATTTTGGATTTCGCTATGTGGACCTATATGTGTGTGTGTGACGGTTGTGAACCTTGATGTTAATACTATTGAATGTAATTATTAACCTTATTATGTTATTTCTAAATTTAATGCATTAAATTATTTAGACTCACTCAGACTAATGATTTGATTGTTGGACCTATGTGAGGTTTTTCGTTGGTTGCAAGTACTGGAGTGCAAGATGAGGCAGATTTTGTAGTTTCATTGGATGAGAGACAAACAAATAGTAATGCCATTTTAGTGTCAAGAACTTGTCTATTATTTTCATCAACCTAAGGTTCATTTAAACCTAAGACCTTAGATGTCTATTAAATCATAATTGTTTGTTCATTTTCGACTATGTTGAGACATCAAAATAGCCTAAATTATTTCCAGTTAATTAAGGGTATTCCATAATGTTGTAATTTATTAAAGAATGGTAAATGGATATACACATTTAAAAATAAATAAAAGGAAATAAAAAGTAAATAAATAAATAATAAACTATAAAATGTAAATAACTATGAAGTAATAAAATAAAATAAAAATAATTTATATAGTAAATACTTCAAAATCAACATGACACAATATTTTAGGGGAGGGATGATTAATTAAGTCACTATTCCATTGAACCAAAAGAGAATGGAAATTAGAGAAATCAAACAAAATTATGAGGAAGACAATTCAAAAGGGAAACCACCATTATGGCACAACCTTCCATCCCATTTCTAGGAGACAAGTGAGTTAATGGGGAGTGGGCATAGACATGGAGGAAAGGAGGGAGGGGTGGTCATTCCATTAATATTCATGTCACCCTAGTTTCAAGGGTTTACCTTTCTACATGACATGGAGATTAAGTTGCACTTGCTAGTATAACTATCCCATTGACCCTTGAAAATTACATCAGGAGCTTGATAAGGAGTAGAGAGAGGAGGTGAAAGGATAACAAAGTAGAGAAATAATAAATTTTGAAAAGAGCTGAGAGAAGGGTGGCATGACTAAGATGTTTGGAGAGTAGAACTAAGAAGGCAATGTCAGCTAGGGTAGATTTATTTTCCTATTTCAGACGATATACATTTGGATGCCTCAAACCCAAGAATGGTTGTTGTTGTTGAAATAATCTCATTTATCATTTGTTCTCTTCTATAAAATAATGTTGTTTGAAAACAAGTTAGTACGTAATGTTGACCTATAGTTATCTTACTTCCATTTGAAACATAGAAAAATAGAGTTTTCTCTAAAATGGATGGGAAATGGGAGTTTTTGTCGCCTAATAGTGCACCCTTGCTGAGTAAACTCAAACTACTGGTGAAACATTGGAAAGCTTCCCTGATTGTGGGCTCAAATTTTGGAAGCTAACCTCCAAAATAAGCTGGCTCTTATGGTGTTCACCTAAACTACTACTTCTTGTTGGGAAAAGGGTAAGAAGGAAACATGAAAATGAACCTACTTTCTAAGGTGATGCACCAAATATATTTTCTTAGAACCTATACTATTGTTTTAACACACAATTTTCTCAATAGCTCAACTTAACTTAACACAACTCATATATTTTAATATATCAACACATAAGTGTTTTGCAAGGAAGCTTTGTTCTCTTAACACTTTTGAATGAAAGGAGTTCTTTCACAACTAAAATAGCTATTTGAACCACAACAAAGCTTACAACCTACAAAAATATATGTTTCTTCTACCTAAAGGTGCTAAAATAAGGCAAACATTAAAGGAATTATCAAAACTCATAAGAATATTCATCAATCACATAGTGCACACAATGAGACAACTTCTAAGAAGGTAAAAACATTGAATTTCATTGATAAAAAGGTGTTACATACTATTGTACATGTCTAATATTGAGTTACAATGTTGTCTTTTTCCTAAAAGAGCTCCAAAATAAGCTACAATACATGTTGAAAAGAGGAAAGAACTGACTCCAAACTGTTGTTTGCTTAATGCTTTCAAAGAAGTTTCACAAAGATAGGAACTAGAAACTCCCTTGGTCGTGCATAACCAAAAAGCCTAAAATCTAGCCCCTAAACCCACTCCAAAAAGGCTCAAATATGAAGAAAAGTTCAAGCCTTGACCTCACCTATCATAAAGGCACCCAAAATTGCTCCAAGATGCTCTCAATTCCCTCCAAAACCAATTCAAAAGAATCCCTATATTCTTAGCACTTGTTTTTCAATTTCCTCCAACCTCCCCTATATGCTTGGCATAAACCATAAATCTCCAACTATATCTCCTTTGACCATATCTTGAAAGAAACGTATCCCCATCTTGCATCATATACAATCATTAAATAAAGTGATTTATAACTACATCACTTTAATCAATGTTGCTTTACATTTTCAAATTGTTTTCACATTGAAGCAAAATAAAGCATGACATGGCCATGTTTGGAAATGCAGAATACAAAGTTATTAAGGAGACACCCTTAGTCACTTGCATAAACATATAATGCAAAGGCATTAACATAAAGGAAATATTTTAAAACAAAGGGAAAATACCATTGTTTTGTTCGGCCAAAGTTAGGGTTGAAACCCTAACACAAAAACTACGGTCAAACACACAATGTATTCTCATTTTTACTTACAACTTTCTAGACAACTACACCCCGTTGACATAGGGTTTTACTTGGAGCTCTATGGAGGGTTTTCATGGTGGAAATCTTGCATATTCTATGAAGAATCAACACAACCGAGCTTGGGTAAGCTCTTTGTCTATGTATACTTTGCACTCCTTTCATTGTATGTGAATAAAATGCTCGTTTCGAGCTCTATAAATGCAAAAATTATGAACATGTCTTGCATTTTCTGTGTTTTCCTCTTCATCTTGCTTGGTCCTGATTCTTTTGTAAGAAATAATGATGAGGAATTCTTGTGGGTTTTCATCCATTTTACAGGTCGTGGGTTTATGCATTGAAAACCAATTTTGGATTTCTCACAGTCTCTTTTATCTTGTAGTTGTCATGTTTTTTTTTATCAAAATTGTTCAAGGTTTGTTCTTCATCATTTATAGTTGTTCACTTTTTGAATATCTTCCTCATTCCATGATGAGTATTTCCAACACCACGACTATCAATTTTCATTTTAAACTGTGTTTTGCAACTATTACCTTCATAATTGAGCATAGATCAATAGACTATCACTTATGCAGTTCACTATGTTTTTATTCAAGGGACTGCTTATTTGCCACCATACTTGGTCACTTGTACATTGTCCTTTCACTACTCTATTTTTTTCCTTCTCATATTCCTATACTCTATCCTCATCACAGTGCACTATCTTCTTTTGACTACCATGTATAGTGCTACTATCCATTTTGCACAAAACTTCCATATTCTTCATAACCCTACTCCTTTTCTTCCAGAGGGACTACCATTGTCATAATGGTCCTCAAATTGTCCACAACCCTGCCCATTATTTCCGATAACAATACTATCTTTCATATTTTTATCATTTGAAGGCATATTATTTCTCTGATATGGACTCATTGATTGTCATCCTTTCGATGAGAATTACCCTAAGGATGTCTTCTTACTAACTTAAAATTGTTTAATGAATCTTCAGTTGCAATAGACAACATCTTGCTATGGACTGTCATTATTTGTTCCTTTTTTTGTACATTTCATTGTGACTATCTGAGAGATCCTCAGTAAGCTCATTAACATAGTGATTCGCCAAATGTTGATGTCATTGTGGACTATCATTTCCATGTTGTCATGAAATATCTATACCTTTCTCTTGTAGAACTCTGTTCTTCATATAATTGTATTTTATGTCCATTAACTATGAGGTGAGTGTCCTTTCTTTTGAGGGTGACACTCTTCATGTGGTCTTTGTGCATTCATGAGATGACTGTATCTCCCTACATGCAAATAATTTCAAAACAAAAGTAGTTGTTTTATAGACATGTTTGAAATGAACTTTCACATGCCATGCCATTATTTTCCCTTGTTGTCATTTGTTCATCATGTAAAGTACTGCAACCATTCCAGTTGTCCTACACCATTCTCTCAACTCACCCTTCAAGGTTGTGACATATTTTAGTTCTTGACATCTATCATTGTCCTTATCACATTGTGATTTCATTGAGTAAATACCTTTCATTTATGATAGTGATGAGTACTTGCTTAAAGTCAATAAATGTGATGATTTGTGTACTCTTATCCCTCTCAAAAAACCAAGAGGGTAGCATGTTGATATCAACCCTTGTAAGAGCCCATTTTACTCCACATTCTATAATGTCAAATGAAAACAATCCAACAATGAAAATTTCACCTATACCTACACAGTGAACAAACAAGTTAGATAAAAAAATGAAGCCAAAAGCTTCTAATGATGCGTCATGATTATTGATGATACTCCTTTGCTTAAACAAAACCATTGACTGGTTCATGAAAGTAGCTACCCTTCCTTAGCATCTTGGGATGATTTTCATGCTTGTGAGTCAAACAAAAGAGATGGAGAAAAGTGTAATAAACCTTTAAATGCTGCAACAATTCTCCAAAATTGAAAACAAGAGCACTTACCCACCTAATTTGATTGGAAAACCAGTTGTCTTCAAGTGGATAGATGAACTAATTGTGCTTGTATTGATGAAATTCTTGATGCTCAGGATGAATTATCGCATGAGGTGGCTTTTCTTTGTTCATCTCCAGCCAATCTAGGTGTCTAATAGGGCATCTAATTGATATGAAAAAGTTTGAACTGCCCTTGTTGGCTTGTTGCTTTTGGACAACTGTCTCATTTCCTTGTTGATTGAAAAGACCTGAATCTTGTGGCTCACCTTGTATTATGGATTTCTCACCTTCTTTTCCTTATTACTCATAAATCTCCTCTTCAGGGGGTGTTGGATTGATGTCCAAGTTTGAGAAAAAATCTTCCAAATCATCCCAAAATGTGTCCTCTTTAATTTCTTCCTTGCTTTTCTGAATAGAGGGACTAATTATTTTTTCTTCATCAAGAGTTAAGATTTCAAACTTAGGATTTCCTTTACAAACCCGCAACTCACTAAGAGATCCAAACTCTTCTTGTTGCTTTGAATCTTCATCCTTGTCAACAAAACAAGGCAGCTCATCAAATGAGAAGATCAATTATTCCTTTTGATCCCCATACATTTTCCTTGCATAGGCTCATAAACAAGAGATATTTCTTTTGCTTCCTCATAACTGACCTCACAAGTGCCTTCCACTTGAGGAAGATCCTCAATCAGTTTTGGGTCTTGAATTGAAAATAAAAACTCGTGTTTCACTACTAGCTTGACCTCCTCCTATTTGGAATGATTGGGAAGCTCCTCAAAAGATTTGAGGAGTGTTGATAGAGGATTGGCTAGTATATGAGGCTTTGGTAACTCTTGAGGAAGAGATGAAGTGATTTTCTTGAAGCTTGGGATTGTTAACACATTCTCTTCCAACTTAGTAATTTCATCATAGTTGTCCATGCTATATTCAGTTGGCAAGGGGATTTGAAAGGGCTGCTCTTGGTTAGGAATCAACTATTGGTTTGAAGAAAAACTTTTGAAACTTGGAATTTTAATTATCTTAGATTATAACCTTTTCCTCTTCCTAGTTTTGGATTGGTATGAGAGGAAAGGCCTCAAAAATATTTGGCATTTTGAAACTAGGAATGCAAGGGGTTGATTGGTTTTCATACCTTTGGACTTGTGAAAGCAGATGTTTTATTTTCTCTTCTTTGGCTGCAACCTGTCTATTCAAACATTCATCTTCATACGTTCTTTCCCTTTCCACCTCTTGTTGATGACAAAAATCTTGATAAGATTGCTCCTCTTGGTGCATGTTATACTCATTTTATCTTTCTATCTCTAAAATTTCCCTTTAAAACTATAGCAATATCTCCTTGATGCTACCCAAATCAATATCCATGTTGTTAGAATTTTGAGACTGACTAGAGCGGCTACAAGGCTAGTTCAAATTAGGATTAGTTTCACAAGGCCTAGTATGGGTATAAACATGTTGCAAGGAAGGTTGAGCAAGAGTGTTATGACTGTAATGAGGAAAAGGGTTGTTTGGAGGCCAAAAGCCTGAAATTTCATGGTATGGAGGAGGGTAACCATAGTGATGGTGATGATTAGACACTGCAAGGATAAAACATGAAGTATAGGCAAGTCTAGATAACAAACTTGGAATGAAAATAGACAACAAGGTCTTGAAACACTAGAAAGTGGGTCAAAACACCAATTAGAGTCACCAGGTGTTGAGAAAGTACTTCAAATGATAAAAAAACTAAAGAGTAGAACCAACCTCATTTAGTTGCAGGTATCTGGATTTTGGAAACCAGTTGATATATGATTGGAGTCACCATGGTATTGTTCGTACTACCTCCAAAGGCTGATAATACTAAGAAAAATACCCAATTTCTCAATATTATGATGCAAATTTCATCACACTCGTCCCACCAAGCGTGATAAAAATAGTTGTCACTCAATATTGTGCCCCTGCTAAGTTGAAAAACTTAGCATATAGGTGACCCACAAACCTAGAAAGATCCCATGTTTCACTAATATGCTAAGTTCTGCAACTTAGCAGTGGCACAATATTGAGTGACAACAAGATTATGCAACTATATTCCTTATTTCATTTGGAAAAAGAGACCCCCTAGGATAAGATTGACTTTCAACCCTTAGGTGAGTCAACTTTAATGGAGATCTTGTTGTTTTCCTTATGATTGGTGATGGGGTAAATCAGCTTGAAATGCACTTTTGGGAGATAAATAAAAAATACTAAATGAATCCAATTATGCAAAGTAAGACTTGAATCATTAATTTAAAGCATAACAAAAAAAAAACAATCAACTTCTAACACATCCGAGAAGGTTAAGACTTTATGCACCATCACCAAAAGCTTATGTTGAGTGTCCTCCTATGACAGATTTGCCCTAGGGAAAATGGGTCCTGCTTTAGGGATCTAAAATATGTTTTGGTAGTCCTCTACTCCTAGATCTGCACTCCTGATCCCTTTGGATCTCGCAGTTGGAAAGTTGGAAATAAATTATGCAAGTGAGTTTTTGTGGCATGACAACTTTGATGTCAACTTTGAAAACTTTGCAAAATTGCACTTTTGATCAATCTCCAGTCCTTCTTCACCTATAAATATGCAAAACACAAAGAGAGGGGAAAAAAATGGTTTTGGTGAATGGGGGTTTACCATGGTCAAACCATGTTTTGGTAATTAAACCTTTAAATGAAATGAAACATGAATGGAAGGAATGATGAATGAACAATGCAATGTTACAACTCACAAAACCCTTGAATGGAGATCCTTAGAGGACTAAATTCTAACACATCTCTCCAAGTTCTTGATCTTGCATGAAATAGCTTGATTGGATGTTGATCTTGATGCTTGAATGCTTGAAACCTACATCACAATGTTAGCTCCAAAACATGCGTGAATGAAGATAGCTTTGACATGATGCTTGAGAAATATGCTCTTGAACACCTTTGACAATAATATTTTCTATAGGAATTTATCTCTTGAAAATTCTAGATTGCTTAGGATTTGAATTTGATAAAAAGACCTTGTATTTATAGGTGATTTTCTGATTTCCCAAAAAATAAACATCAAAAACCGATAATTGCAAATTGAATTTGAATCATAAAAATGCTATCAAAAACATATTAAAAATTGGGGTCCTAAACTTAAGGAGAATGGATCCTAGGACCTAAATCCAAGACACTCTAATTCCAAGGCAATTTAATTAGTGTTTGCAATTGTTTAATACAAGTTTCCCTTTTGGAAAATGGGATTAATTAGGATTTTAAATGCATAATTGGGCCAATTAGAGGCTTAATTAAGTCCAATTTATTAAGGGACCCAAACATAGTTTGAAAATGTAAAGGAGTACATTTTCCAACACTACACCATTGATTTTCCTTTTCAATGTCAATGCTTGCTTGAAGTCTGAAGCAATCTAAACAACGAAAATATGGATATATTAGATTTTTGGCCAAGGACATATATAAGGAAATGTGAAAAAGTATATTATGTGTTGCATTGTTAATTAAAATCCATAGACAACTATTGGGTGAAGTGATAAAGTATTGCTAACAAAGAAACAATCTCTAAGCTTCAAGACTCTTAACCCTATCACCTCTAAAAATTAAAGGGGGAGAAAAATTTGCAATGCTTGCTCTATATAATGACTACTCCTTATATAATCATTGGCCCTGGAGTGACCCACTACAAATTATTCCTTCCTTCATGAAGGTTCCCAAGGAAACTACAACTGCAAGGTGTTGTAGCATCTATCTTGTCCAACACATATAGCTTAAATTAAAATTATTCAAGAAAAATTCCTCCTTGAAATAATTCTAAAAGAGTTGTAGTAGAGAAGTTGTAGAAAGTACACACCACATTGAAGTGGAAATGTAAATGGTCCCAAAGATTCGAAGATAAAGAAACAAAATAGTGCAACCTAAGGATAACAATCTACATATTATTGTTCTGCACTGTTAGCTACTAGGACAGTCACTCTTAATCACATGGCTAATTTCCGTTATGTATTTTTGGCTGCTAGGACAATCATTTCTGGTCAAAATGACTAATTTGGTTATGTTTATGAGAAAATAGTTACCTACAATTCCATGCCCTGAAAATATATTTTGATAGATTAAACATAAGTAGGGATTCATCCATAAACTATCAAAAGGACGATTAGTTATCCCTACCTCCAACTAGAAAGTCTATGAGAATGTATTGCTCTCTCTTGAAATACCTTTTTAAAAGCCATCCATGGTTGTGACTGATCTTGGAACAATTTCAATACCTTGAGCCAAGAGAATGGTAGTAGAAACTTCCACTAAGGTGTAGTGATTTGACTACCTTATGGGTTTTTATGAGAGCTAAATGGTTACCTTTTAATTGTTAAATAACCATCATGATGAAAATTGGAAATATATGGAAGTGAACCTCTCTTTCTTACAATGCCATAATGGTAGTTGAACCAAAAGGTGGTTAGGCTTGGAACCTACTTATTTTGAGTTAGGAACCTATCTTCTAGTTATATTGCTAAGCATGAGACAAGTAGCAGTACTATGATGCTTGAGATTGACAGTAGTCAAGGAGTAGTACTGTGATGGTCGAGATTGACAATAGTCAAAAATCAATACTATGATGCTCAAGATTGATAGTATTCAAGGAGCAATACTATGATGCTTGAGGTTGATAGTATTCAAGGATCAATACTATGATGCTCGAGATGGACAATAGTAAAGGAGCATACTATGCCAAGGATGGCTGACCTTGGTTGCTTAGTCATTTGATGGATTGTAAGGAAGAGAGTTCCTAATGAAGCACAAGTAGATAACAAATAGGACTCACTTTGTAATATTATAACTAATGTGGAATGGTATCTTAAGTTTACCAGTGGTAGGTGCACATTGGGAATTGGTCACTAGAAATTTAATGTATACACTCCAGATGGGTCTGAATACCGAATCTCTTTCACCACAAGCCACATAATCTACTTGGAGGGGTGGATAGGGATTGTATCCATTTTGGTTGGGATAATTTTGCACCCTCCACAAAAAACCAATGTAGACCATCATGTTGAACATTGTAGTAATCTTGTAGTATTGTGAAGGTTGTGTAACTAACATGATGGTTTTAAAGAATTACATGCTTGAACTCACTTGCTTCTATTTCAATTATTAGCTAATTCCTTGTGCCCATGCTTGCAATGATAAAACAAAAAAAAATGTGTAGAATTTTATATCTCTTTAGGGTTGTTGTCACAAAGTCATCCTATTAGGTGATGAAATTCTAATGTCATTCCACTAAAAAATAAAAAAAGGAAAAAAACAATGAATCTAATCTCTTTTGATCCTCAAGGCAACCTAAAAGACACAAGAGAAGAGCATACATGAATTCAATCACTAAAAGACAAAAAATATAACAATAGAAAACATAGAAAACAAGGTCAATTACTCAAAATCAAAATAAAATGTGAAAGTTCATTTTAAATTAACCAAAACAAAAAAAGAAATCTGGTTTGCAATTTATCTCTTCATCTATCAAACCTACATGAAATTGTTGGTAGTTTTCATAAAGGAAGTCTTCAAACTTTATTCTGAAAAAGAAAAACAACAACAACAACAACAAACTATTGAACTTGCAAGAAGACCATTTATGATTTTCAAAAAAAAAATATTCAAACTTCATCCTACAATAATAGTTAAAAAAAACTCCTGCATAAAAACTAATTAACTCATAAAATCAAAAAACATTCTTAACAATTTTATTTTTTTCAGTTTTTATTTATTTATTTATTTATTATTTTTGAGAGCTGCAATAACAAAATGGTATTACCAAATCTCAAGAAAGGAAGCTCCTTGAATGATAGTCACTTTATCCATATGAATTTTTGTGTGAAGAATAAAGATATCCTTGTCACAATTTTTCCTATGACATGGTAATTCTAAAACATATATGGTACGCTAAAAGAAAGATCTAGCCGCCTCTTTTGCCTACCCAAAAAACCCAATTTATTAAAATTTTAAGGGAACATTGAAGATAGAGGCATCCCACTCAGCCAAATTTCACATATTGCTACTATGTTAATGGAAGCCAAGAAACCCACCATAAAAAATGTAGGAAGTTATTTATTTTCCATTACCAATCAATAAAACCCAAAATCAAAAGAGAATAAATCTACTTGTGAAAATATATTTACATGAGAAAATAAGTGAAAAAAATAGTGAACCACCTGCTAACAAAAGCTATGGTGACCTAAAACAAATAACCCATACAAACAAAAACAATGGTGACCTTAAGTAATGCATGCATGTAAAAGCATGAAGAGATATTGCATTATTTTATTTTATTTTAGATAAGAGGTAGAATGCTATATATATATATATATATATATATATATATATATATATATATATTGATATATAAAATAAGATTTACAAAAAAGAGTCTGATTACCACCTGAGATTGGAAATGTATTTTGATTATACAGTCTTTCACAAAAATTATATGCCTTGGCCAAACTATTATCATAAATTTGCATAACATTTCAAAAATGCTCAAAACCCCTCCCTTGAACATTCCCTTACATTGAGCATTCAAACTATAACCTTGAAGCAAAAGAGATACTACATGCTCAACTATTGGAAACCCCATTTGACTAAACTATGTAAACTATGAGCATTAGTCTTAGCAAAATTTCACCAAAACCAAATAAAGTAGTCATTCTTCCATATCAACTGGACTGTTTTCACCCTGGTTTTCCTCTGAATCATGGATTTCCACCACCCAAATTCTCTTCCTCCCAAAAAAATCTTCATTTGGTCTTCTAAAGCAACATCCATTCCTTTTGCCTTTACTGATATCAAAACCATAGAGGTTTGTCTCTGCACTCCTTTCTCTGCCAGTGACTTGCCTCCAATCACAACATTTTCCTGTGAAGCAACTTGTAGCTTCCCCAAATTGGGGTTTCATTCAAAGAGAACACAAGCATGAGATTTTAGAAAGGCAATTGCAAAATACTTGCTTTTTATAGCTAATTGCATCTCGACACATAAACAATTAGAATTCATCCTCAATTCCTTCAAAAAAATTCGATCATTGTTAAATTGTAGACCCATTGTCATTGCTTCATATATCTCCTGAAAAACCTTGATATTGTTTAAGAAATTTATGCAAAAATAGTCCTCCTATTAGCCCTTTTCCTTTAAAAACATTGTAGCCCTGAATTGTAGTTAATAGCATTTTTCCCTAAAGAAATTGAAACTTGACATACCTCAGGGCTATACTTTCCAATTCCTTGAAAAACTGAATAATGTCTAATAAATTTGAAAATTATATTGACAGCACCTGAGATGGAAGCAACATTCGTCATGTAGAAGGGTTGATTACCTCCATGCCGATCACAACTCTAATACTCTCTGCAACCCTGGGACATTCCATACTGAAGATTATTGCAAGGTCCTCTTCTGTCAAAACCTCTTTGAATGGATTCTCCTAGCTCTGCACTTGCATATTGAAGCAAAGGTTCCAAGGATGAAATGCCATTTATCGCCTAAAACTGCTCTACCACCTCCCAGAACTGCCACAGGTCCTCCTCACAAAGACCATTAGCAGAAAATCCACCACTTTCTCTATTTTACCATCTAAGTACCTGCACAATGAAAACAATGTAAGAAAAAAAACCTATGTCTGAAGCATGATCAATTCCAGCATGCGAGCTCTTAACACGAAGTGTCATGTGACTTAACAAATGAAAGCTCATTATTATCTTGCCATCATTATCTTGTCAGCCAATGCACAACTTGTTTTATTTCTTGATTGGAGCATTCGATATCCTTCCACAAAATTGATACATTTTAAATTTCCCTTACTTCTAAATTAATTAATTCTTGTAAGAAAAAATCTTCTTTTTCTATTGCCCGTATATCTGTGTATTTAAATAATTTCCCTTCACAACCCAAATTTGCAAACCTATCTTCTACTTTATTTCCTTCTCAATATACATGTGATATTTGCACTTCTTGAAAAGAGTCCATCAATTTCCACGCCCTCCTTAAAATGTATCAAAGCCTTTAGTTATAGATTAATTTTATTTTATAGGCATTTATAATAATCAATGAGTCCCCTTCAATATGTATCTTATTTAAACCTAGTTCTTTCGCCAAATACAAACCTTGCAACAAAGCTTTAGTCTCTACTACATTTTTTGTATCATTATCCAATTTACTGCATGTGCCACTAACATGTAGCCTCTAGAATCACGAATACACATTCCTTCTCATGACGATCCAAGATTCTCGTTGGATGCCCCATCAAAATTGAGCGTATGAAAACCTAAACCATGAGGTGGCCATTTTACCTTAGACCTATCTTGTTTATTCCCACATGTGCTTTGTTGAATCTCAATGAAAGGCTTTGATATATGCTCCCAGTTACTCAGTATCTAGCTATCCCAACTAGTAAATGTAGAAGAGAGACCCTTATTGTTTATAACATAGGAATTAACCACCTCTAAAATCTGCTTTTCCATTTTGAATTGGATCTGCTGAAGAGAATGATTTTGCTTACAAAAAATCCTTCGATTACGCTCCCACCATATACACCAAATAACTATTGATGGTATAACTTTCCAAATGTAAGCATATAGGGATGATTTATACAAGACAGGCCAACTCGAAAAGAGGTCCCATAAAGAGTTAGGTAATGGGAAATAAATATTCAATTTTGATATCGTACAATTCCAACAATCTTGAGCTACCTTACAACTTACAAATAAATGGTCCACAATTTCATAAAATTCTTGACATAATACACAGTTAAAGGGTTCTATAAAGCCCAATTTTTGCAACCTATCACTAGTCAAAATACGCTTCTTAAGAGCAAGCCAAGAAAAACTCCATGCCTTAGGGAGTGTCATGGAGTTCCAACAAAATGAAAAATCTCTTTGAGATTGGGACTGAGTTGAACTTGCAATAATTGACTTATATCCCTCCCTGACTAAATAACTTCCATCTTTAGCAGGGGCCCAAAATAAACTATCTTCTTTACCTAAGAAATAAACAACTCTCTTCTCTAGTTCCCTCTACTTTTGGTTAAGGGGAACATGTGAACCAGAGAAAACCTTCCATTTAACTTTCTTTGTAATAGGCTCAACTGATTCAACATAATCTATTAGTTTAGATCCCCATTTCTCCGAAAAAAATTGTTCCAAAGGCTATAAAACTTGTAAAGAAGAAATTGAAGGAAATCCATTCCATGAATATTTCCAAAAATGAACTTTCTCCCCATTATTAAATTCCCAAGACAAGTAGGGAAGGATAATCTCTCGACAAATAGTGATGAAATTCCACATAGTCGATCCATTTGGGGGGTTTTCAATTGTAAACACTTTATGGGAGCTACTGTTATCTAAGTATTTATGTTGCATTATAGAGCACCATTTTAATTTAGGCCTCGTATACATCTACCAAGACAATTTTGCACCTAACGCTAGATTTATTGCAGATATATTATGCAAACCAGCCCCTCTAGAGTATTTGTTCATACACATATTATCCAAAGAAATCAAAGGCACTTTCCTTTTTTCATCTATGTTACCCCTCCATAAGAAACCTTTAATAATTTTCTCAATACCTTTAATTATGCATTTAGGCACCTTCAAAAACAGCTAGGAAATATTTTGGGATGGATGCTAACATAGATTTGATCATCATAATATGACCAGCTAGTGATAACCACCTACCTTTCCATGACAAAATTCTGAATTTAAGTCTTTCAATAATTTTTTTCCAGTACTTTATTCTATCTTCTCCCATAAAGAAATGAATTCCTAGATAAGTACTAGGAAATTCAACCAACTTAAAGCCCAACATTTCAACTATCTTCTTTGAAACAAAAGACTTTGTGTTAAAAATGAAAATCTTGGACTTATATGCATTTACCTTCTGACTTGAAGCTGAAGAATAATTTTCTAGGATCCTCTTCACTTGCATAGCTTCTTGTAAAGTTGACTTACCATATAACAGTGTATCATCTACAAATAATGAGTGTGTTGTAACAATATGAGTATTTTGGATATGTATACCCTAACATAACCCCTGATTATGTAAATTATAGATTGACCTGTTTAAAGCCTCAACCATTAGAATAAATAGAAAAGGAGACAATGGATCCCCTTGTCTAACCCCTTGAGTATCCCCAAAAAAACCAATTGGAGATCCATTAACTAATACAGAAAAATTTTCCCCTTCCAAACAAGATCTAATCCATTTACACCATTTGTTACTAAAGCCAAATTTCTACAATACTTGAATCAAGAATTCTCTGTTAGCTCTATCGTATGCCTTCATCATATCAAGTTTAATAATAAATAATGGAATGTTACTTGATTTGATAGAATGTAATACTTAATGCACAACTATTGCCCCTTCTGAAGTTCCCCTACCAGGCACAAAATCACCTTGCTCCTGCGAAATTACTCTTGAGATGAAAGGTTGAATTATGAAGTAAATGGCTTTTGTAAAGATCTTATATATCGTGTTGCATAGTGAAATTGGCTTGAAATCTGCAAACGTTTTCAGATCCTTCACCTTCGAGACAATGGCTATAAATGTTGTATTAAACTTACTAAGCATTATTCCAGACTTCATTGATTCCTCTAGACCCATCAAGATATCAATACCTACAAACTCCCAACATTTTTGAAAAAAGAGCATAGTGAATCCATCCAAACCCAGTGCCTTATCAGGAGCTAAGGATAATACCACCTTCTTTACTTCCTCTAAAGTGAATGACCTCATTAACCAGTTATTTTCTTCATCATAAATCAACTTTGGAATACTCCCTAATAGATCTAATCCATTGTCTAATGGTGTCCTTACATTATTCCCTAGATTACTTAATAGTTGTGAGAAAAACCTAACACCCTCATTCTGAATCTCCTCTTCTAATGTAAGTAACTCTCCTGTCACTAAATTCTAAATTGAGAAAACCATATTTGATGCCTTCTTAAACTACGTTGAAGAATGAAAAAAATTGTATTTCTATCCCCCTCTTTTAACCATAGCTCTCTTGATTTTTCTCGCCAATAAATCTCTTCTCTAGCCACTAACTTAGCCCACTACAATTGCAATTTATTTTGTTGTTTATAGGACTCAACATCCAATCCCTACACTACAATCTTCTCATTTGTTTCAGAAATTTTCTTGAACACTAACTCCTCCTGATGAAAAATATTTTTGAATACATAAATGTGTTAGTGCTTGATTTGTGATTTAACAAATTTTAGTTATTCCATAATTGCAACATTTTGGAACCCTTAATAAAAGGAGCACTCACCCACCACTGATGTAAAAGTTGCAAAAATTGTGGATGCCTAAACCACATTTTATGAAACTTAAAAGATGTTTTAGTCTTGGGAACATGACTATTAACTTCTATTTCTAAAGAAATAGCATAGTGATTTGAGGTAGCAAAGGCACTATTTGTAAAGAAAAAAAAATTACCCAAAAACTAGTTAGACGATGTGAGGAATCTATCCAACCTTTTTTCAATTTGTAAGAAGCCTTTTCTTCTATTATTCCATGTAAACATCCAATTGATCGACATTATATCAATGAAGGCATTATCTTTTATAAAGTCAGCAAAATCCTCCATCACTCTTACTGGAGGATTGATGCCTCCTTTTTTCTCCTGCAAGCTAGATATAGCATTGAAATCCCCTGCTACAATTACTTTCTCATTCCTAAAACCATCCAAGGAATTTGACAAGTTTTCCCAAAGCTACCTTTTATCTAGTGTGGTAGTTGGGGCATAAACATTGAATAAGTAAAAATGTAGGTTGAAATGTCAACTTTCACAAGCTGCCAGTTTTTCTCATTAACAACCAATTGTAGGGTAACTATTTTTGGATCCTATAGTGTGATGATTCCTCCTGATGCCCCATGTGTTGGAGAATGAACTGACTCCCAATGTCTCCACTTTCCAACTGAAGACTCATACACTGCTTCTAAATTTTTGGTTTCTTACAACAAAATCACATGTACTCCACAAGCATCAATTTGTTGCTTGATTTGAGCTTTCTTGTCAGGGGCATTAATACCCCTGACATTACAGAAGAAAATATTCATTGAGGTCAAGGATAGAAGCATGCTCTCCTCGGCCTTTTAATCCTTGATACAACCAATTTAGATTCCAATGTGGCTTGAAGTCCAGTTGCAATCACCTCTTGCATTTTAGTAGCATAAGATTTTCTACCCCTTTTACACAGAGTTTTCAAAGGATATAATTGGACACAAGGAATTTTTGATATTGATAAAGACTGTGAGTAATCAAAAGCTCTAAGAGGCTTAGCATCCGCGATTGTTTCTTTCGGGGATGGAATATCTTCTGACTTCCTAACAAATGCAACATTCAAAGGTTTTGTTCCTTTCACACCTCCCTCTAACTCAATTTGTTCTCTTTGATCCAAATCCAATGATACATCATAGGCCACAGGAGACAAATCAAAATCCAATGAAGAAGATTGAGCAACATTCAAATCTTCATTCAGAACCTCATCAGCAATTTCTTCTATCAATTTTGAGCCAACATAAGCTAATATTTTATCAATAAATTCTTCAAGAACCTTAGTGCCTTCTAACTCATCTAACTGTACATTTTCCACAATGTCAAATCCTTATCTTGCACCATGCCTACTGAGGACTATGTTAACAATTTTATTAAATTATTCTCTATTGATCCCACTCCCTCAAACATTAGTTGTTTTTCTATTTCCTCTATTTTTTTGACCAAACTCATAGATACCGAGGGGCCATATAAGTGCAAGGATTTCAGAAGGAGCTTGTTGAATATGAATTTCTTGTGCAGCACCACTTTAGATGTTTTCATCATCCTAGAAGTTTGTTTCCTCGATTCCTTTATAACACCCCACAAAGTCCTTTATTACTGTAACCTCAGATGCATAATGTTGACTATCCTTAAGCACTTTTATTGGCTTGAAAGGCACTATCCATTGCTCATATTCATATACTCCTTTCTGCCCTAAGAACCTTCTTTAAAGGTTGGGAAATTACTCAACAAATTTCCAAAGTCATGACAATTAGCACAAACATTTTCTGCATTTTCTACAATTATATTTTGAACCCATTTTCCATATTTTGAAACTAGATGGATTTGATCAAGAAGGGGCTTTGACACATCCAATAATGCACAAAATCTTACAGGTTTTGCAATATTTTTGAAAAACACCTTATCATGACAAAGAAAAATAGCAATTTGATTGGCCATTACTTCAATTAATTTCAACTCCCTATACTCCAATTCCAAGTCTTTCAATTGAATCCAAGCAGGAATAAATTTAATGACAAGGTCTTGTGGTTTGAAATTTAGACACTAGGGCTATAAATACATACCCGAATCTTGAAATACCCAAGATTTTATTCTAACTACCACATCTCTGTATGATTTTTCTAAAAATAAGACTACAAAGATTCCTCAAGGTTTATCAAGATAAAAGACCTTAGAAACCCCCTCCCATTCATCAAAAAGTAAATCTTGCAAAGTACTTAGATCCGATGATAATTGCCAAAACTTACCTATCAAAGATATTTGACTAAGGTCTTGAATCTGGGGTTCCAAAAAATCCTCATGAAAAGAAACTTCAATGAACTTACCAGGTATTTGTTGGGGAGAATCACCTATAGAGTCTAGATTTTTGAGCCTAGTGGGATCTTTTTTATTATTCTGATCTGCCTTTGTAGATCCCTTTTTCCTCCATTGCAAGATCCTTTTCTTCTCGTCCTTCTTTTTTCCTTGCTTTCTTCTTTTTCGCTTAATCCATTTTGTAGCTTCCCTTGAGGCACCTTATTTTCTACCTCACACTTGTCTTTTTGTGCATTAATATGTTTCGTTGTTTTGAGAAGATCAATCTTATTTTGAACATATCCATGCCGCATCTTTGACCCATCTAGCCAAACAAATGTTGACTTATGGTTTCCATTTGCATGCAAAGTTATTTTGTTCCCCTGACCAACTTTTCCTCCCTTTTTTGACTTTATAGCCTCCCATTCATTTTCCCTTTCTTTTTTGCAAGTTTTCCCCCTCATAAAAAGAGGCATCTGCTCCTTCCTGATTCTTCTTCTTTCATGCTTCAGATGTCTTTAGATTAAAGGAAGCACCTCTAGATTTTGCATATCTAGCCTGTGCTTGAGATTTTAGATCCACCTCCGCCTTCTTATAGAAGGTGTTTAGAAATGAAGAATTTGTCTCTTGCTTTTTAAAAACCCTTCTTTCTTGAGACTCCAAGACAACGCCTCTATCATTTTCAAATATGTTAAAAATCGGATGTCTGGTTCGTACCAGGTGTCTAGGTCTTTGAAATGGTATCCAATTAGGTTTTGAGAACCTATACCTGATAGCACTCGTATTTCTTCATGAATGCCACTAATAATTATAGTTGGGCCCTTGCTAATGTATAGACCTTTTTTCATAGCCTCAATGATCACAAGGAACCTTTCATGCAAAGGCATGTCTTTGTGAGGAATATTACCGTTAGACCTCCATGGACGATACATTCATACACATATTTTGCATTATTTAAAGATGATCCTGCCTATTGCTATAAGTTCATGTGATTCAACTGTCAAAAACTTTTGATTTCATTTTATTTCAATAGAAGAGAAACTAGTAGTCATCATTTCATTCCCCTCATCCATTTTCCAAGGCACATTTTATTCTTTGATTAGTGATCCAGGCAACCAATTTGAGTAAATGGACCCAACTGTTGGAGTAAACAAGCATGACTATCTTAGGTAGATGCTTTGTAGCCATAGTAGCTTGTGAAGACTCTGTTGGAACTGTTGGTTATGGGTGAAGCTAGGACTATTAGTTATTGTGCTTGAAAAATAAGCTAGAAACTAACATAAGACTCAAAAGAAACTTTGATTGATCAATGTCATGACACCATTAGATAAAAAAAACCAAAAAATAATCAGAGATCAAATATAATAGTGACAAAGCAGTTAATTTCACTGGATGTGTCAAATGTATGTAAGCAAATCAGAATAAGAAATTGAAATAATACTTAAAATTTAACATGCAAATTTCCATAATATTGGATGACATAACAAGAATTTTCATTTTTTTTAAGATACAACATTTGTTTTTGATTAGGAAAAGAAGGTTTTGAAGGGGCCCCAAAACCCTTTAAAATGGAGAAAAGCTACTAAAAATAAATAAATAGTAATACCTATAGCCCACAAATGCCCCGGGTGGATTTTGGTAGAATGGATACCCCTCAATCATTGGCTCTAAGCTAAAGGGGACCCCCTTAAGGGTATCTCCAAACAAACAAAATATTGACAAAAAGATAAAGCTAGAGAACTCATCAGCAACCCAACAACAAAACATCAACACTAAGGTTGAACAACCAAAAACAATAGCAAAAAACTATAGCATTTTATCAAGAACATTGGTTGAGTCCATATTTTTAGCAATGACCTTGTCTTGCATCTCGACCACATTCTGAAGATCCTGGAACATAATGGTTTCCCTTTTCTTAGTCTTGCTCCTCGTTCGCTGGTAAGGACTAGCCTCCAAATTCTTCTCCTCACCGAGACCATTATCCTCATTTGTATCCTCTAGGTTCATGTGGTTAACCTCAACAATGGATGCCTCATGTTCGCCCAAGTCCAAAGACTGGCCAGTCCATTTAATAGCTTTATCATTCAAAATTGACAAGCCCTTAGCACTACTTTTCAAAGATTGATTACTAATACAAAATACAGTCTGCAAATCATACTGATCTTGCTAATTCTTACCTTCATACTCACAATCTACTCCTCATTGATCCTTTAAATATCAATTTCTAGAGAGGTCAACCTTTCCTCATGGCTTTTACCAAGTTTTTGGGGTCCACAACTAATTTATCTAGAATAAAATTCATTATCTTGACCTTACCTCTCACCGTCCATTCCTTTTGGTTACAATTCACTAACACCACACAAACATCTTGCCAATTTTTAAGCTTGGAATTAAGCTCCTTCACTTTCGAGAAAATCCACTTCAAAAGAGAGAGCAAGTTATGAGTGCCATCCTCAGCCATTCTACAAAAAATTCCATATTAATATCCTCCCAATTGACTGGCTCAACAATAGGAATATCAACATTCTCATTGGGTTTGTCTTGAACCCCATCTTTTCCCTCCAAATCCTCCTCTACAGGGGAGTCCTCAACTTCATTTATCTCCACTTTCACTTGGTTCTTCTTAGGGATGTCAGCCAAATTAGCCAAGATTTCAAGTCGGTCCACCTTAACATCAATCTTCTTAACCTGCTCAACATCATTAGCAACAAGAGACTCAAATTCATCCCAGTTAGGACCAACCACCTTGGAATTCACAAAACCCTCATTCTCCTACCCAATATCTTCCATTGGCTACTCATTTCCCTCAATAACATCACCTAAAACCCCTTTAACATCTGGAACAATGGAATCCTCCAAACCTTTTAATTCATCCACATCCTGCTAGACAACACACTTCCCCTTCTTGGGGAACCTTTACTTCCCCTTCACATTCTTTTTCACTGAAGGAACAACGACCTCCCTCATTTTAGTATTTGTTTTGTAACCCTTAGACCATATTTTGAGTCCTCGGATTCATCAACAAACTCACCCTTGTCCTATGAAGATTCATCATAAATAGACTCTTCTTCCTCAGAGTCCCCTTCCTACTCCTTTGTCAACTCACCAGTTTCATACCCATTGTTTTTTCCACCCTTTTTATGAGCAGAGAGCTTACGGATAGTTGGTAACACCTTCATCTTAATGTGATCAAATATAAGACTCATAAGGCCTTCATGAAGAATAGCCTTCCTAGGGTTCTTCCTATGATCCTCAATATTGGTTTCCATGGAAACAAGGAGGTAAAAAGGAAACAAAACTAGATTGTTATGGAAAAAGTGATTTAGTAACATGAAATGATAGCCATAGATAACAGAGTACCTCCCCTCTAGAGTGACGAATTGCATAATTTCTAGAACAATGTCCCTCCAAAGCAGTTTAATGGATTTATGGGAATACCCACCAATGCCAATGAACCTAATCTTCTGCTTCTCCAAGCCTTTAAAGAAATTTTCTAAGGTCATCTTGGTCATAGCCTGATCCCTATAAAACTTCTTGTCCTTCGAAGGAAGACCAATAACCCCAGTGATGAAGTCCTCGGTGATGTTGAACTCCACACCTTGGTAGTGCAAGACCCTATTGTTAGCCATTTACAAAAGCTTATGTCACCTCTGGGTTAGAACCGTGAAGCCTCAACAAATAAGGGAAAACTTCACCCTTCTCCAAGTGCTCCCAGATAGAGACAATGGAAATCATCACAAGATCTCGGCTCCACTCTGCAACGAGCTCCTCCCATGGTAGACTGCAACAATCTACTCACAACCTGCTCTTTGTTCTTCTGCATAGAAACGGTTAAGCGAACAAACCAAAAGGAAATGAAAAAAATACCCACAATTTGTGTTAGCCTTACATACCAAGTACTACCATACCTCAACTCCTAGCCCATGATCTCAAAATCATCTAAAAATCAATAATTATACGACCAGGCATTGAACTCAAAGTGCAAAAACCAACTGAGGAAGAAATAAATAAACCTTTCTCCCCTCTTGACCTCTTCGTTGACAAGACAATTGGTCATAATTAGAGATATTCTAAAGATTAAGTGCCATGGAATCATAAGTATTCCAATCATTAGGAGCCATCACTCCTAAATTAGTGAACCCATCAGCAAGCGAGTTAGTCTCTCAGAAAACGTGAGTAATTCTCACCTCATCGAAAGAATTAATGGTAGAAATAGCATTGTTGATCAGATGGGCTATAGACCAACACGATGGATTAATCTTTAGGAGATAATTTATGATATTAAGGGAATCCCCTTCTAACCATAGTTTAGTAACCCTTGCTTCTCTAGCCAATAAGAGACCATGATAGGTCGTTGCTACCTCTGAAGATACAACATTTGTTTTTACTGGCAAGTTTTCAATTTTTTAACATACAACATTTATGTTTTATTGGTGAACATGTACTTTCAATGATATGCACTTTGTATTTTCTTATATTTCTAATGTTTCAAAATTTAATCTTTATCTTTCTTTCTTCCAATGATAAATTATTTGGAATTCTTGATTTTGTAATATGTATGATTAATAAAATCAATAAAAAAATTACTATAAAATATTTTATATAAAAAATCATTTATTAAATATTTTTTTGAAAATTTATATTTTTCATAAAAACTCAAATGAAAGGCATTTAAATGATAAAACCGTCACAAAAATTGTATATGACAAGTAGGGGTGGCTATCAAATTCCAAGCTTGATTTGAAGTGAAGGATTTGATTTCAATTTATAGAATTTCAAGGATATAGATGGATAACTATGATTCAATCTTCAAGATCTAGAGCTTATCTCAACAAAGATAGAGTGGACAAAGATATGTAGCAAATATTATTAGTCAATTAGTTGATTTATTGATTTAAAGAATTATTTATTTATTTATTTATTTCAAATAGTTAAAGTGATTTGATATTGAGTTGTTAATTGGTTTTTCCTTTTTCACAATTTGTTAGCCATTTTGATCAATCACTTAAGTGATTTGATTTATTTTTTTACTTATGATGATATATTAAATTGATTGTGGATAATGGATTTAAAAAGTGATTTATTTTAGTATTTTAGATATTTGAGGGTAAATAATTTATTTAAATTAATTAAATAATAAAGAATATTTAATCAATTTAGTTTTATTTAAGTGGATTAATTAATGTGAGATTAATTATTTTAACAAATTAATGAGAATAATTATTTTAATAAATTAATGTTGTTAGGAGTTGAGATGGAGGTGATGATACCGAAATGTTAGTAAGATTTTAGTGTCTACATTTGGCACATGAATCTTTCAGTTCTCATTGTTTTTTTTCAATTTGGTCTCTGATTGAGAGCCTACTTTTCTTAATTACATGAATCACTCCTCTAATTGCTTCTCTTCTCCCCTTAACTCATTGTCAATTCCCTTTGATTGTGTAGAGGATGGGATTTTCTACACTCAAGAAAATGAGATCTTAAGGAGCAAATAGCTCTCAACTACCTCAATTGACCTGACTCAAGTGAGCTGGAAATAGAGATGTTTGAAATTGAATCCTAAACTATGCTTAATAATAGATATAAATGAAAATGTCAAATAAATTGTAGATAAAGAGTAATAAAAATATTTAGTTCACAGAAATGAAGAGCTCTAAATACATAGAATGGGATATTAGTTGAGTGAATTATTGGCCCTGTATGCTAGCATGACATGAGGATGTTTGCACATCCACGTTGGACCTATATGAATAAAGTCTAAAAATTGTCAAAAAAAATAAGTATCTTGCTTGTTGAACCTATTCATCACCTACACACATGGAGATGAGAAAAATTATTGGGGATATATAGGGGCTTGCCTTATTAAAACCCTTGCTTTGGTGTTTCCATCTCCATGGACAACAAGACAAGATTGGAAGAAATAAAAAGTAAAATAAACGTGTGATGGAAACAAACCCCACTATGAAGGAGAACCCCTATAACGATAAAGAGACACTAGATGAGATCAAACAAATATAATAATAGACGAGATTGTTTGAATAATGAGCAAGAGAGTGTTACCATTAGTTGTGGCCCCTCTCTTGAGATGGTAGACATGACAAGATTGTAAGAAAGAGGAGTCTTTGCTACTACAATTGTCCAATATGTGTGAGTATTTTGACATAGTTTCATTAAGAGAGAGATAGAGAGCTCCAAGTCCAAAATTCCTTCATCACCCTTGAAAATGGGGGAGAAAAGAAAAAAAATTCTTGGATTGGGTGAGAATAGTCATTACAATCATATTTGGGTGTTGGGACACACATCACAAATAAATTGTATGGTATTCCTATTTGAATCTTGGATTTAAGCAAGACGTCTATGTGTCACACAAATGTTTATGCATCGATCTTTTGTATGTCCAAACTCTTTTGAAATTCAACCCATAGGCTACTAATGCTTCATCATTTTCATCCACGAGATTAGAATCATAAAATCAAAATTATAGATTTTATCATAAATGCAACGGGCATAATCTGTAAGTGTGAAATTGACATAGGGTATAATTTTTGATAATACATTTTACCCCCACTTTAGTGAGCTAATCATTTAGATGGATCTGTAGATATGTAAAATTGACTTAACACCTATCACACACCCCGAACAACATTGAACAACATCGAACAACATCGGAAAAAATTGAACAATCTCGAATAGCATCGAACAACATCAAACAACATTGAACATCATCCCGGAACATCCTGTGACATCTCAGAATGACTCAAAATCATCTTAGAACATCCCATAACATCTCAGAATGACTCAGAATCATCTTGAAACATCCCATAACATCTCAGAATGACTTCAAGTCATCTCAGAACATCTCAGAATCACCTCGAAACATCTCGGAATCATCCTGCAACATCTTGGAATCATCTTGTAATGTCTCAAAACATCTTGGAATCATCCCATAACGTTCTGAAACATCACGCCACATTGAAACGACATCTAAAACCCTAATTTCTCTATTAATTGAATAATACAACAATATATAATTAATTCACATTTAAATCATTTTTGACAAATTAAATAAATTTTATTTATTTAATAAAGTCCTAAAAAACCCTAATTCTGCTATTGATTAAATAAAACAACATTATTTGATTAATTTGTGTTTCATCATTTCAACCAATTACATAAATCACATTTATTTAATGAAGTCCTAATCTCACTTTATTTCATCCTGATTCATTAAATAATGTTATTTAATTATGTCACTAAATCACTGTATTCCCCTAAGTTGATTAAATTATTAAATCATAATAATTTAATTATGACACTTTCCCTCCAAAATTTGAATAAATAAATCAAATTATTCAAATCAATTATCAAAAATCAAATCAAACTATTGCAACTTTGTTTGCAAAAGTCAAACTTGATTTGCACGTTCAACTCCAAAAATGAATAAATTAAATTAATTAATTAATATTCCTCACCCACTTTTTGATTGAGTAAATTACGATTGCTAACTGAGCAATCTAATTTGTTAACTAAGCAATCTAATTTATTAACTAATCAATCTAAATTTCTAACTAAGCAATCTAAGTTGTTAACAAATCAATCAATTTGCTAACTAAGCCATCTAAATCCTGACTGATCAATCTAAAATCCTGAATTATCAATCTAATCCTTGACTAGCCAATCTATTCCTCAATCTCCCAAATTTTGCAATCAACTTTGCATAATCTTCTCATGTTTGAATCCTCTCAACACTTTTTGACCGTTGATCTGGATATTCTTCAAGACGATCTTGATCGTCCATTTCGAATCATATATTCTATATAAAAAACCCCTTTGCTCACAAATAAGGATCGCATAATCAACATCATTTGCACAACGAAGTACTGTTGACATTCACAACCACCATTGTTAGTGCTTCAACCTCATCTCTTTGATCAACCAACCAAAGCAATCACTCATCAAGCCTTTGTACACAAATTTTAAAGGCTTTGCGATGATAAGAACAACCCAACATCAAGTGAATACACTCCACTACGAGATGGTAACACTGTGTTATTTTGTACATTGAATTTTGTAATCGTAGATTCTTTAATGTATGTTCAAATAGCGTAGTTTCATTTTGTATGTGTAGGATTAGATCTTAGATTAATATGTTTGATCTTAGTTTAGATTCTTAGATTAGCATGTTTGATCTTATTTTCGGTCTAACATTCTCCCCCTCACACATTTTGGCACGCCCGGTGGGACCCTTTTCCCCTCTAATGTTTTTTTGAGTTTTTTTTTAAGTTACAGGTCTCAAAAGCGCACTTGACATATTTTTCACGCATTTCCTAGAAAACCTACGTACCTGACTATCAAGAAAACCATGCAGTTGCAACAAAAACCACACACTTGACATGGGAACTGTGCATTTGTATCAAGACTAGCGCACTTGCTTCAAAAACTATGTATCTGCTTTTGACATTGGTAGCATCTGATGTCAGATTTGAGCATCTACTTCTGACAGGGCACTTTTGCATTTTTTTCCTAAGCATTTTCTCTAAGAACTGAGTAGTTGCTCTGATAGACAAGTGCATGGATCTGCACTATTGTAATGAATTTTTCCACTAACATTTGCTTTTTTTTGAATTTGTAAATAGGTATTAACAGATTTGATGCAGGATTCAAGTGACATTAACACATTTGTTTGTAGGGAAGATGATCGGTCCAAGATTTTTAGATCCACAAATGGTTTTTTATTAACTTAGGAACTCTGATTTTGGTGCTTTAAAAAGAACAACTCAAACTCACATTTATTTTTGGTGTTGTTAAAATTGAACCAAATTCATGCTTTCTTAATTTAGAAATTATTGATTTTGGTGCTCTAAAAAGAACAAAACACAAACTCACATTTGATTTTAGTGTTGTTAAAAATTGGACCAATTTCATGTTTTCTTAATTTAGAAACTCTCATTTTGGTGCTCATAAAAAGAACAAAAAACACTTCAATTTTGGGATCTAAAAATGAACACATTTCATGTTTTCATAATTAGGAACTTTAATTTTGGTGCATAAAAAGAGTGTAAATTATTTCTATTTTGTTGACGCACGCTCGATTTACATTTGTTGACCAAGTAAAACCAGGACTGTTTTCTTAGAAATACTCAAGTTTGGGGTTTAAAATGAACTTGTTATTTCTTTTGTATTGCACCATTGCTATTTTTGACTGATATCCTGAATACTTCCTATTGGTACAAATAAAAAGAACAATTTATTTATGTTATTCACATATTTTTGGGGATAACATCGTTTGAGGTGTTTAAAAGGTATCAATTTGCTATGGATTGTTTATCATGCATTCAGTGATTGGAAAACTGAAGTATTTTATCTTCTCCCCTCGCACCTTTTGGTGATCTTGGGTGAGAAAAAGAATATTTTTGAGCTTTGCACTTTATTTTCAAGTTTACCTTAAAGAGAGGGCTTACTTTGAGACGCATCCTGCACTAGAGAACTCATTGTAAGGTTTTGAAGCACATTTACTGGTGGGCTACATCAAAGGTTGGGAAATCATAGGAAAGTAGCTTCAAGTCGTACTGACAACATACTACACCTAATCCCACACCTTAAGTGGAACGGGAACGGTTAAAGAGCCTTAAGTGGTCAGTGGGTGAGTGTCAGATTTCTGTATTCATAGTTATCACTAAGAACCAAATTGTTTAGAGGCCACCCTATTATCCAAAAACATTCTTTGAAAGTAGTGCATCAGAATTTACTTCTGAGAAGTTATTTTCCATGTCCAACTACAAGCCCGCGCCATAAGTTGCATGTAAAATCATCTCTTCGGAGCATGAAGAAAAGCCTACCTAAGAGAATGGTTTCTATCCCCTAGGGTTGTAATTGCTTGTTTATGTTAAACTTGCCCAATACATTCAAAAAAATTTGGCATAAAATTATGTGGTTGATTTAAAGAAAAAGAACACATTCAAACAAACACTGAACAAGATGGTTGAATCACAAACCCTTTGATTTAGTGCATACTTGTGAAAGAAGTCTTATGTTTGCACTCCTGGAAAGGACTTTTCCTTAAGGGTTTTAGAACATTCTAGCTCTTATTTCAGGTTACATTAATCAAAGTAAACATTTGGGAACTATGGATTGGGTCTTTTGATTTTACAATTTGAGTTATAGACATGAAGGTCACATAAGTCCATGCTTGTTGAGTCAATCCAAGTGTTGTTTTATCGCTTTCCATACTTCAAACACAGAGAAAAATTTGAGAGAGTTTTTATAGGGTCATTGTTCGAACCAAAGCAATTAGAAATCTAAAAGGTCAGATAGTTCCTCATCCATTATTTCCATCCTACCTATTTTAAATCAAAGTCAAACAAATCGTTGGGGTCATTCCTCCACTCAAACATCTATGATATCAATAGTTACTTGGGACTCGCAGATAGTACAAGTAAGTTTTCCTGTAACTTATCCTCTAGATAAGGAACTGGAATATAGACCCCAGTTCTTCAACATTTTGGTTTTCAAGAAGTAGTACCATCCCAAAATAGCACTCAAACCCTAGTGTCTTGAGCTTCATAGCAACCATCCCATAACACCATCAAAATTTATGACCATCTAGCGACCAACTGCCCCAATTCAGCAATCGGATCTTGTAGCACCGATCCTTCAACCTAGTCTCACTTACATCAAAGGTGAACAAACTAACATCATAAGCAACTTGAGAACCTTCATTTTTTAGAAGAACGAAACACCCTACTAGTTTCTCACCACATCAATTTTCCTAGATGAAGAGGAAGAGAAAGCTGACATAGCAGCAGAAAGACCCGTATTACCACCACCTGTGTGGAAATAAATATCCCCTTCATGATCTCACACAAGGTCAAGATCCCTAAGGTAAAGTCCACAGGTCGTCATTTTAGACTTAGGCATCTTAGTAAAAAATCCCTCAAGAAAAATCTTTGGGCACTTCACGAAACTAGAAGTAGGTCGGTATACAACTTTTACAAACATGCGTCAAGGAACTATCTGAACTTGTATTCCTTCAACTACTGTGAGAATCTTGGTCTATTCCAACAGTTCCAATATCTCATGTAATCTGTATCCTATCATTTAGGATAACATCAGGTCTTTAGGATTTGAGTCACCTAGAGAGCACACCACTCTCCCACAGGGGACCCAAGTTATTTATGACAACCATGAGATCACAGCATAGGAAGAAAATGGAAGCAAGAAAAAATACCACCAGTATCCCACCAAAAAATTCCATGAATGATGAGAGTATCCCATGGGGTTATAGGCCAATCAACCTTGAAATTCCCCAAAAGAGACTGGTGTATAGAGACACTTTCACTGAAGTAGAACTAAACCGCAAACAGAACTAGGTAATAGAACAAAGCAATCAAGATCCGAACAGAGTGGTTGTAGAGGAGGTAGATAGTGAGGAAGAGATAAATGAGGAGAAATTATTTGAACATTCTAACAACCACCCCAAGTTTCTCAAACTAATAGACATGTTGTTGATAAAGGACCCAAACTCCTATTTCTTCAAGTTAGCACAAAGCAGTGCTAAATTACCAAGGGACTTCAACATAGAGGCTCTCAAAGACTCTAATCTTATTCCCTTAGGGGATAACTCAGTTGTGAGACAAATAACCCAACCTCTAGAGATGTTGAACATGCCACCCGTGTTCTCACAAAATAGTGATCAACCCAAAGAGAACCCCTTGTTCAGAAAACCAACTCAGATTGAACAAGCAGTAATGGCACAAATGTATCAAGGAGGGTCGTCTCAGTATGAACCTCAAAACAATAATCCACTTACTAGGAAATTTATACCTTAGAACACTTCAAGCATTGACCCTTCCTAGAACAATCAGTACCATCAACAGGGTGGAACATAGGGCCCCCCTCCGAACAATCAGTACCATCAACAATGTAGAACACAAGGTCCCCCTCCAAATAATCATTACCATCAATAGGGTGGAACACAGGTTCCCCCTCCGAACAGTCAATACCATCAATAGGGTGGAACACAAGGTTCCCCTCCAAACAATCAGTACCATCAACAAGGTGTCTCGCAAATGCATCATCAAGGTAACCTTCAATTTAGTCCTACCTAGTAAGGTGTGCCACAGAGCGCCTTTCTTTAGTCATCCCATCAACAAGGAATCCCAAAAATGCATCATCAGGGTAACCTTTAGTTTAGTCCTACCCAACAAGGTGTGCCATAGAGTGCCTTTCTTCAGTCATCCCATCAAAAAGGTATCCTACCAACGCATAATTATGGTAACCTTCAGTTTAGTCCTGTCCAGCAAGGTGTGCCATAGAGCACCTTTCTACAGTCATCCCATCAATAAGGTATCCTGCCAACGCATCATTAGGGTGACCTTCAGTTTATTCCTCCCAAGAAAGGTATGCCACAGAGCACCTTTCTTCATTCCTCCCATCAACAAGGTATTTCACCAACGCATCATCAGAGTAACCTTCAGTTTAGTCCTACCCAGCAAGGTGTGCCATAGAGCACCCTTATTCAGTCATCCTATCAACAAGGTCACCCGTCAATGCATCATCAAGGAAGCCTTCAGTATATTCCACCCCAACAACAAGGAGCTAACCCTCCTTACACACAAGAAGGAGTTAACCCTCCTTACATCCCATATGGCTATCAAGGTCTTGTACCTTCACAATACCCAATATATGACCAAAAACTGGTAGGGCAACAAGGTTATTACACACAAGATTTGCAAACACATGTACCAAAAACAGAGATGGAAATAAAACTAGATGTTGTCACCCAACAAATAGCATATATGCAAGTAGGAAAATAGAAGAATAACTACACTCTCCAGGAAATTTTCCTATTCCCATTCGATCGTTCCATCATGACAATACCCTTTCCAAAAAACTTTGAAATTCCCAGGTTTGATAAAAAGTATAAGGGGATACAAGATCCAATAGAGCATGTACGAGACTTTTCAGTATCATGTATGGAGGTACATAACAATGATGCCTATCTCATGAGCCTCTTTCCATGTAACCTTACAATTCATGCTATGGAGTGGTTCACCTGCCTACAACCAGGAATCAAAACTTTTGATGAGCTATCTAGAAAATTTATAAGCCACTTCTCATTTAACATAGAACAAGATGTCACCATCACTAGCCTGTCCACAATCAAATAGAACCAAGGAGAGTCATTTACCTCCTACCTACAAAGATGGAGACACAAAGAGATTCAGTGCAAATGTTCCATTCAAGACAAGGAGTTGGTGGATATTTTCATCACGAATGTCCTACTTGAAATAAACTACCAGCTCACTATGCTATGTCATGTAGACTTTGAGGAAACAATCAAAAAGGGGTTACATATTGAGAGAGCCCTCATAGCAAGAGGAACCTTAAGAATAAACAACTCAAAAGACAATCCCTCTAGCTCAAATGAGAAATCTAAAGTATGGGCCAAAAATAAGAACTTCACAAACGATGGAGTGGTAGATGCTAGAGCAGTATGGAATACACAAAACACAAATCAAAACAAACCATAGGTGTCACAAACAAGCTATGGTCCCAACAACACACAAAGCAACCAAATTACCTATCCCAAGAACAATCAGGTTGTAAACCAATAGAAAAATCAGGGAGGGCAATAGAGGCAATATGATCAACCTAGGAGGAAATTCATTGTATTAGGTGAGTCACTTGAAATAGTCATGCGCAAACTAGTACAATAGAACCTCATCAAAATGAATGATCACCCAAATTATGATAAACCTAGCTTTAAGATACCATGGTATAATGAGAAATACTTATGTGAATTCCATATGATCAAAGGACATATGACCAACAATTACATGCACCTCAAATACATCATCCAGGAATTGATAGACAAAGGGGAAGTAGATGTTGAGCATCGTCTTGGAAACAAGGACCTGCAAATATACTCAAACCCGATCCCAAACCACGCTAAGAAAGAAAAGGAACAAGAGTACCACAATGCTAATTACACGTATGGTGACACAGTTTTAGTAACCCTCTCACAAGCTGATGACAATAGGGAAAACGTAGTAACAATATGAGGAGGAGACAACAACTGCAATGTAACTACCCATTGAGGAAGAGTTAAAATAAAAGGAGCACCTCTCAAACCCACAATTAAGTCGCCAAGTGACTATAATATTCAAGAACAGTTAAAAAAGATGCCTGTCCTAATCTCAATCCTAGAATTGTTAAAATTGTCACCCACACATAGGGAGATATTGGAAAAAGCATTGGAATACTCACTCCCTAATGACCTCGATCCTAGTTAGTTCTAATCCATGGTTGGAAAAATCATAGCAATTAATCATTTAGTCTTTCCAGAGAAAGATCTACCACAAAGAATGTTCCACAATCAAGCTCTATACATAGAGGTTGGTGTTCACAAGACCATGGTCAAATGAGTATTGATAGATTGTAAAACCCCTCTGTTTTTCCTTCTGGTTGGACTGTGTGTCTTGTGTGGGTATGTTGCTTTGATGTGTTTCTAGATATGCTAATGTTATCATTATGTCACGTTTTGAGATTAGCATTATGGAGGCTCGAATTAAAGATGTTTTATGCTTTGAATTATATTAGCATGTTAGAACTGTCAGTTGTTTGCAGTGTATTGGTGAAGGGGACAGTATCTCATCACTCGCTTGCAAGTGCCCTACGATCTCGTGATTTCCTCTTCACGGTGTGTATTTTATGCTGGTTATATTATATGTTGTTGTTTACTTGATTTGCAGGATGATAGGTACAGGACATCGACTCCACCTGGCTTCACAAGTGAGAGCGTGTTCAATACCCAACGGTATTCGATTGGGAGATAGTAGCTAGGTTTTTGTGCCAAGTCGTCACCCTAGTCCTTGTATGTCGTCAGTTGTTTGTCGAGTTGTGTTGTTTTGATTATCGTTCCCTCTCTTCATTATTTAATTGCAAGTTAAATTGGGCGATTTAAATGGCTTAATGCATATAAGATTCTGATTAATTTAATCTGGAAATTATGTTGAAATATAATTTCTTTTATAATTAATTTAATTTAATTAATAAATAATTTAATCATTGATTAAATCTATTTGTTAATTAATTAAATTTATGGGGTTGAAAGAAGTTAATTTATTTATGTTGAAGTTATTGTTGAATTTGTGGAAATTGAAAATAAGGAAAATGCATAAAAAAGTCAATTTGGAATTTGAAAATTCAAAAATTGAAAGAAATTAGATATTTTTGCACTTTCTGTTTTGAAGAATTTATTAGGGTGGTTGTTGAATTTTTTAGGGTTGAATCCTTATGTTTGGATTTTGGATCTCAATTTTGGATTATGAAGTTTTTGGAAAATTGAAAATGGAGGAGAGGAAGAATGGTTTTAATTTTGTGGGTTTTGGCTTGGAGTTGTGAAATTTGGTGGAGCTGAAGTAGGAAGCTGAGCACCTCCTGGATCTCCTCACAAACTCAGGGAATCGGGTTCATGTTTTAGAAATTTGTTGTTTTGAGATTTTTAAATTGTAAATTTTTGATGAAAATCATATTGAAAAGCATTTCAATCTTTTGTTTAAATGGCAAAACAATCCTTTCCTTTGGAATTATAATTCTTCAAGAAAATGAATTTGTGTTCTTGACTTAATTAGATAATTCTTGTATGGTTTTCTCAATTTATTTTATAGATCCCCTTTGAAAATATATAATATGTATACATATGCACATATATATATAAATATTTATACTTTATATTTAAAATTGTTGTTTTAAAAAGAAGAAAAGCGATTTGTTTTAAGAAAATCGACCCCAGGCCAAATCGCGGATTTCCAAAAATCCGCAGGTTTTCTAAAAAAAATAAATAAATTAAAAAATAATTTAAAAAAAAACAAAGTTTGTTTGGGGGGTTGAGGGCTCGACCCCCACCGCACCTCCCATGGAGGCGGGTGGAGGGAGTCGCGCCCAGCGCGCTCCCCAAACACCCCCATCGCCTTCCGCCCTGCTCCTCCCTTCTGCAGCACCGTCGGCCGCCTATGGTGGATAGCTGTGCTTCGTACAGCTGCGCCACAACCGGTGGAGGTCGGTTGTGCTTCGCACAACCACGCCGCCACCGGTGGGGTCGGCTGTGCTAAGCACCGCCGGTCACCCCACCCCAAAACGCGGCCGCCCTCCAATCCATGCCGCCCTGTCATAACCCACGTGGCTAAGGAAAACCGCGGCCGAAGTAAGCCGGCCCAGCCAGCCCTAAACCGTCACCTCGAAAGTCGTGCGACTGCCCCACTTAAACTTGCATGCGGCCCGAGGCATGAGCTGAGGGTTTTTTTTGGAAATAAAATATCGTTTTTATTATTATTTAATATTAGTATATATATAATATTAAAATATTATTAAATATATATTTAATTATTTTATATTATATGTAATTAATATTAGATTTTAACTTAATATTTTTGTAGTTGGGGGAGATGTTTTTCAATATGCATATATATATATATATATATATATATATATATATATATATATATATATATATATATATATTTTTAAATATATATATATATATATATTAAAATTATGGAGGAAAATAAATACATAATTTGATTATGTAATTAGCAAGGTATCAATTTTGAGCCAAGGATTTGATTATTATCCTGATTTAAATTAAGTTGAGAAAATGGAGAATATATTATCATAGATTAAAATTATTGTTTTATTGTTTTTTAAACATCATTTTAAAAGGAAAATAGTTGACTTTAAAATAATATGTTTTTCAAGTCAAGCTTAATAGTTGTTTAAAATGGCTATATTGAAATGAGGAAACAACATTTATTTTAAATCAACGTATTTTGATTTATGTGAATAAATGGTTATTTTATTATTATTTAAATGCCAGTAAGGAAGTAAGGATTGAGTTTGTAATTTCTTCCTTGTCTGGAAAAGACGCATTTTAATTCAGTATATTTATGCAATAAATTATTGGATGATTATGTGGAAAATGGATTTAGAATATCCAAAGGTAGTTTATCTCATGTACCTTCTTTGAATATTCCCTTCGTGTGCTTGTTTTGGAAATGGGTTAAAGGTGTGTTTTATTCGTAAGTCTTCCAAAGGGGATTTTTTGTTCTGTGGTTGTCGTTTGTGATATCAACCTGTTGTGAATTCTCTTGGATAGTGCATGAGGATTGTGTCTATGTTAGTACCCAGTTTCCACAAATGGGAATGTTTTGTGCCTCCTGAGAAAGGAGTGGATTTTGTAATGTGTGCCTCCTTGTCAGGAGCGATCAAGAGTGATTTTGTCATTGTTGTTACCTCCAGTGTTTGGAGTGGTTTTATCTTTGTCGCCTCCTGAGAAAAGAGTGGACTTGTTATCCTGTTTGTTGCACCTTGGTACCATTGATGTTTGGATGGTGTGTATGTGTTTTCAAGTAGAAGAGTGGCTTGTAACGAGGGTCGGCACACAAAGTGGTGCTAGGGTAACTCGTTGTAAGTTAGTTAATCAAGTGATAACTAAAACAATACTTAGAAGCTTAGGACTAACTTCTCACTAATCAAGATAAGTATGCCTCACTCATGGACCCATGTGCTCGGTTAGGCTTGGGATGGGTGGGAAGGCCGATAACGACAAGGTCATCTATCTTGTTTGTATGAAAGGTATTTGATTTCGCATTAGTAATTATGAGGGTCGGGGATCGGTAGGGGCCACCATCCATCGATCCATCGTGGGTAACTCATGATGAGCTGTGTGATGACACTCTGTCTAGGACAACAGTTGGTATTGATTTCGCTTTAGTATCTATGAGGGCCGAGGATCGGTTGGGACCACCATCCCGACGATCCGCAGTGGCTAACTCATGACGTGCAATGTGATGGCACTTTGTGTGACCATAGTTGGTCCTTGTTTATTGTGGGTATGGTTTCCGTAACATACCTGATATGACCATGGTTGGTATTCAATTATTATGTGTATGGTTCTTTTGACATACTTAATCTACTTTATTTCTGGAAGCAATGTGACCATCTAGAGTTGTTCTTATGATATACTTGTGTTGTACTTGCATGGTATTTGAGTTGTACCTTGGGATGTACTTGTGTGGTATGTGTGATTGGTTGTTACCGTTTTGGTTCCATTTATGTTAGCCCGTGTCTAGAGGTAGATGGTCTTGGCTAGGATTCTTGGTTACTATCTCCCACGGGGGGTGGGCCTTTGGGTTCCACTTGGTTGGGTGGCGTGCACCTAAATCCATTGGGTTCTTTCTTCATGTTCGTGTGGATGAGACTTCCAGTTGGAGAGCTCATTGGATTACAGTTTCAGTTCTTGCTTTATTGCATTTCAATTGGTCTTGTATTATTTTACCTCTCAGTTGTTATCGAGGTGGAAGTTGTAATTGTAATATGTTTCTTGGACTTGCCTCATTCAGGGAATGAGTGTTGTAATCTATTGTTTAATGAACAGATTAGCGAAATGGAAAGTTATCTTTATGCTTGGATGTAATTCATCTATTGGAATGTATGTGTTTATATAATTGTGCAAATGAATGGCATGGTTTAAATCATGTTTTTGTTGAGGTTCTATATAACCTTTGTCTCATAACCTTAGAGGATGTTGGCATTAGTTAGTGAACTTGCTTATTAATCATACTTTTTTTTTTTAAATTATTTTGTTTTAGGTAAATGCAACTTCCTCTGGGGTTGCGTGGCGGGGCGTTACATAGATAATGGTGCAGGTTTAAACATTTGTACTTTAAAATTCATCAAACAACTGGGGTATTCTAACGGCATGATTGACAAAGGCAAGAGTATCACCATAAGGTCCTATGATGACTTAGAAATTAATTATGAAGGAACAGTCAGGTTGCTTGTGTAGATAGGACTAACCATCACAGAAACTACTTGTCAAGTACTAGACCTTGATTTTCTATACAACCTCCTCCTAGAATGCCCTTAGATCCATGCATTACAAGCAACCCCTTTCACTTTTCATCAAAGCTTAAATTTTCCCCATGAATGAAAGGAAGTAACACTATATGTTGATCCTGAGCCTTTCCATTTTTGTGCAAAGTTGGAGGAGAAGTAAAATAAAATACATGTTCCTAGCAATGATATAGCCTTCCATTCCTTTTCTTATGTCGACCCCTTCATGCTTCCATCAACATCTACCAATAACACATCAAGTGAGAAACCAAGAATAGAAGCCAAGATTCAAGTACTTGACAAGGGTAATGTGAATTACCATTTTAACCAAGCATTCTACATCAGCTTGCTTCCACCAACACCTAGAGTATATGAAGGTCCGAAAGAGATCAAGATAGTGCAAATGATAGCCAAGGCCACAATTTTTACTAGATGGGGACACATGAAATATGAAGAAATATTTGAGGAGGACCTCTCATCCATGATCTACAAGGAAGACCAAAAAGAACCAGAAAAGCCACAACCCATTTTAATTGATCCTAACACTAGAGGTTATCAATTAGTCAAATAGATGGGATACAATGGAATAGGTGGCCTTGGACTACATAAACAAGGTCGGTTAGAGCCTATCATAGTCGAACAGAGGAAGAAAAATGGGGCTAGGTTATAAACCAAAAGATGTGGTCATTCCAAAAATCGGGCGAACCTCTTGGAAGAAATGAGAAACTTTTGCTAGCGTTAAGGCACTGGATATCTATCATGTCATGGACAATGAGTTACCTGTCGAAGACTTATTTGACAACTTTAGAATTGATAGGTTCCCTCTCCAGTACATGGAAACCATTCCCAACATCTATTACCATTCCAAAATAGACTCTAATGAATACGAATGGGATTCTCCTTCCTTCGTCACCGGATATGATTCCCCTGCTTCTAGTAATGATGACCTAGATGCCCAGTGGGAAAAATACACTAGAGCCATACTGACCCTTCCACCTACTTTTATAAGCTTTGTAGAACAATATGATAGTCCCCCACTCTATTACCCACAGCTCATAGATTGGGATCAACAACAACATACACCTGTTCTGGATCAATTCTAGAATGACGAGGCAATCACGAAGTTCATGGCACTACAAACAGACATGCTAGTTGGAGATCACAAAGAAAGTTTCATCATGGAGCTCAAATAGGAGGCATACTTTGGTGGAGAGGTTGAATCTTCCAGTCGCAAAAATGAAAGACAAAACATAAAAATGCGATCCCCTAGGGAAAACCACACTGTGGCTCTATCGAATCCAAAAAAGAGAAAAATAAAGGACGCGTCCAAAGGTGAAAACCTCCCAGAGGCACCCGAGGATCGAGGATTCAATCTCCCCATATCAGAATACCAAGAAAGAACAGCATTCCTTATAGAAGAAGCAGATTCCATAAATGTTGGCATAGCAGAGGACCCAAAGATAGCATACCATGTAGCATCACTTTATCCTAAGGAGAAAACGAATTCACAGCATTCATCAATGAGAGAAAGGTAAACTTTGCCTAGACCTATATTGACATGCCTAGACTAGATCTAGCATTAGTGGTACATCATCTAGCTATCATCCCTAGAGCAAATCCTATCAAGCAAAAACTCAAAAAAATGCATCCTCAGATAGCATTACTGGTAAAGGTAGAACTAAAGAAGCTACTAGATGTGGGTTTCATCAGACCCATCGACTATCCACAATGGATATCAAATCTAGTACCAGTGTCCAAACCTACTAGGGGCATAAGGATATGTACAGGCTTCAAAGACTTGAACAAGGCCTATCCAAAAGATGATTTTTTGTTTCCAAGAATCGACATGATTGTATATCTAACAGTAGGGTATGAGATGCTATCCTTAATGGATGGTTTCTCTGGATACAACCAGATAAAGATCTCTCTAGATGACCAACACAAAATAGCATTTACTTGTGCTTGGGGTACTTTCTACTAGAATGTAATGCCTTTTGGTCTAAAGAATGCAAGAGCAACCTATCAAAGAATGATAATGACCATATTCCATGATATGTTACACACAATCATGGAGGACTATGTGGACGAAATTCTACAAAAGTTATTCAAAAGGGAAAATCACTTGAAAAATCTAGCAAGGGTGTTCAATAGATTGGAATAGTATAATCTAAGACTCAACCCTAAAAAGTGTGTGTTCAGAGTAACATCTAGAAATTTGTTGGGGTACATAGTGTCAAGAAGAGGGATAGAAGTGGATCATGCAAAGGTAAAATCCATAATAGAGATGCCTCCTCCAAAGACATTGAAATAGTTAAGGAGCCTACAAGGGAGGCTAGAATCCATTAGGCGATTTATCGCACAATTGGCAGACAAGTGCCACCCTTTCACTCATATCCTACACAAAGACATCACCTTCAAATGGGATGGGAGATGCAACCAAGCATTCCAACAAGTCAAGGAGTACCTACTTACTCCTCCTATACTCATGCCACCTATTCTAGAAAATGATATGATACTTTATGTGTCTACCACACAAGCAACATTGGGAGCTCTCTTGGCACAGCTAGATGATAACAATAAAGAAAGGGTAGTCTACTATATCAATAGAACACTGGTAGGCTATGAACTGAACTACACACCCATTGAAAGAGCATGTATCTCAGTCACTTTTTCAACACAAAAGCTGAGACATTACATATTAAATAGAAAGGTGAAGCTGATTTTGAAGGTGGACCCACTCAAATTCTTACTAGAAAAGGAAGTCCTAATAGGTCGAATAGCTAAATGGGTGATGATCCTAAGTGAGTTTGATATAGAGTATGTGGAAAGGAGAGCTATCAAGAGACAATTCATAGAAGACCAACTGGCCGAAGCACCCATAGATGATCATAAACCTCTCACAGTGGATTTTCAAGATGAGAGTGTCTTGATGACATAACAGATAGGCCAATGGACTCTATACTTTGACGGGACCCATACTCAACATGGCTTTGGAGCAGGTATTCTATTTCTCACACCACAGGGAGATAGTATACCCAAGGCCTACAAGATTGCATTCACATGCATAAAAAACATCTTAGAATATGAAGCTCTTATCATAGGGCTCAAAATGGCTATTGAATGGAGAATAAAAGAGCTACATGTCTTTGGAGACTCTCAGCTAGTAATCAGACAGGTGAATGATGAATACTAGACAAAAGATGACAAATTTCTACCAAATAAAAGGATGGTGGAAAGCTTCAAGGAATACTTCATCAAAATAACCTTTCAGAAAGTTCCTTGTATCAATAATAGAGTTGCCAATGCAATGGAAACAATAGGCTCACTGCTTGATATTCCTCATAATGTGCCTAAATATGAGTTCCTTTTGGAACAACTACTTGTGCCTACATTTGAAATCCCAGAATCAGATATGGTATGTTTTGTTGTTGGTCCCAACTCCCCATGGTACCAAGACACTTTTGACTATATGCAACACGGTATAATACCACTTGACCTAATGACTACTCAGAAGAAAACCTTCACCCATAGAACTTCCCACTTTATGATCTTAGGAGAAACCCTATACCGTCGTAGTCTAGATGGTATGTTACTCTGGTACCTTAATGTAGAAGAAGCATAAACAACCTTACAAGAGGTTCATGAAGGTATTTGTGGATCCCACTCTAGTAGACCTAACCTATTCTAGAAGTTTCTCATAATGGGATACTATTGGCCCTCCATGGAGCAAGACTGTATTCAACATTCTAAAAGGTGCCAACAATTTCAGCAACCCACAGTGATCTAGTTCATACACCAGTAAAAGAGTTGAGACCCATCACGACACCATATCCTTTTTTGCAATGGGGATTAGACTTGGTAGGTAAGATATCACCTGCTTCATCTAACGGGCATAAATTCATTATCACAGCAAAAGAGTACTTCACTAAATGGATAGAGGCAGTTCCATTGACCTATATCATCGGAAAATAGATATCAAAATTCATTTTGAATTATCTCATTTGTAGGTATAGAATCCCACAGATAATTATAATAGATAATCGCACCCCATTCAAGAATTAGGATGTCCAAGAACTTTGTTCCAAGTTCTCTATCCAACATAGATTTTCCATGCCCTACTATCCTCAAGGAAACGGTCAGGCAGAGGCATCCAATAAAATAATCCCAAAAATACTAAAAAAGACTGTCAATAATGTCATTCATGATTGGCATTTGCAGCTAAACCTAGCTTTATGGTCTTATCGAACTAGCATTCTCACACCTACTAGGGCCACACCATTTTCCTTGGTCTACGGATCAGAGGTTTTATTACCTATCGAGGTCAAAATCCCCTCATTGCGAGTCTCATTAAAAGGCATGGTTAGTAATGAAGAATACAGAGTGTCCAGATTGAATGAATTAGAGGTCCTAGATGAAAGGCATTTAAACCATCTGTAGGTTTATTAGAATCGGCTCAAACAAAGCTATGACAAGAGAATCAAAGGAACTTTCAAATTGGTGACTTGGTCCTCAAGGAGAATTAGAAGAAATAATTGAATCAGGATGACAAAGGAAAATTTGAACCCAACTGGTTAGGCTTGTTCATCATCATAGTGAGCTACGACCCTGGGGCACATCAGTTGGCTACTCTCAAAGGAGAACCTCTAGCCGAACCGTTGAACAATAGCCACCTCAAGAAGTTATATACATGAAGCGCGTCAGAATAGGCAAAAAGGTAAAAATCCAAAAAAAATACAAAAAATACAAAAAAAATCAAAAAGCAAGAAAAATAGCAAAGAGAAATAAAACGTTCTTTGAGTGAAAACCACTTTGTGGCACTCCTAGAATAGGTACCATAGTGAAAACCTAGCAAACAAATGTTATGTGTGAATAAAACTTGCATCATTATCTATCAATACTTTTTCACAGCATCCACCCATCCATTTCATAAAACATCAATCCAAACATGGCTTTTCATTGATTAAGAAAATTATTTTTATTGGAGGCAACTTATCGAAGCTAGTCGTGGATTAGATCTTGCAACATCCAATCATGGCCGTAAAACAACAAAATTCAGAAACACTAAAAAACAACAAAAATAAAAAACAGTCGAAAAACATCAAAAACAAAACAACATCATTGGGTTATTCCTTTACTCAAACATTCTAAGATATCAACATTTTCTTGAACCTCACATCTAGTTCAAGTAGATTTCCCACAACATATCCTCTAGACACAGAAATGGGATATCAATCCAAGCAATCGATGTTGTTTACACAAAAATAGTTTATGCTTTGAGTCAAATGGTCGAACTACGTGGTCTCTGTGTGTACAATGTAGGAAAGGCTTTTATATCCCCCAAGACCCTAGGTCAGTCCCCTCAGGTTTCCAACATGTTTTATTTCAACTTAGTCATAAAATCCAAAATGCAAAAAAATCATAAACAAAATACAAAATCCAAAAACATTCACAAAATAGAAAAGGTCAAAAAGGTCAAACTAAGTGAACTGCGAGCCTCTGTGTGTACAATGTAGGCAAGGCTTATCAGCCCCCGAGGCCCTAGGTTAGTCCCCTAAAAATAACATAAAACAACATCATAAAACTTAGAAAATAAAAAAGACACATCCCGTCATCAAAATCTGCAATAAACATTTTACCCATAATAAACAAAATCGTTGCAATCATCCTTTGACAAAACAAAAAAACAAAGCAAAGCAAAGCAAACATAAAAAGCTATAACTTTCAAGCAAACAATCTCATAAGCTCTAAATCTACATAGACGAAAACAATGCCAAAGTATCAACTACCTATCTTTTTGACAAGTCCCAACAACATCCTGAGATATGCCTTAACGGATCCATTCCTACGATAGACATGAGCAACAATGAATAATAGCCCCACCCCAAACAGATATGGCAAGTGATACAACAACTCTTTTCTTTATCTTTTTGTGGTCTTATTTTTTCTAATTTATTTAATTGAATCATTCCCAGGATCTCTCGAGGATGTCCATAAGGATTTAGAGAAGAATGAATGGGGGAAATTGAGTGTCATTTCGATTTGTTGTTTGTAAGATATTTTTGTAATACTACCATGGTGAATACTTGATTTATTGATTATGGAATTTTTATTAAAATAGTTTGTGAAGCTTTGTTACATGTTAGGTGTTCTATACCTCTTTGTGCAATTGGTCCGAAATATTTTTCACGCAACCCCCTATACTTTAAACAAAGTTTTCGTATGTATGGTATGAGAAAAAATACTCTATGTTTATAGAGTCAAAGTCCATGCAATACATACAAATTCACCTTGGTAATTCATACCCTGGTGCATCGTATTTTTTATCTACATCAAACAAGATTGTTCAAACCGTGAAGTCTCTAAAGCACAGAAAAAGCAACACATCAACAACTAAAAAACATCACATCACTAATATCATCAATAATTCTTCTAATTAACATCATAAATCTATCCATCATCATATTTCTTCTAATAAACATCATAATTCTATCCATCATCAATATTTCTTCTGCTTAACATTCATCCTACATAAAACATCATTAGCACCATATCCATACTACATCCATAAATATTGTCAATACATATCATGATGATAATAAACCAATTAAAAACATCATGTATCATGCATGGCGCATTCATTCATCATATATCAACACAAACCACATTATAATAGGATAAATTATGATTCATTCATCCCCATAAAATTCATACATCAGAAAAAGCACAAAAAAATATATATATAAACATACATCATCATATATCACCATCACATAAGCATAAAATGAGGTTGAATCAAAGAAGTTATATCTCATATATATCATCGTCAAGAAAGGAAACATGTCATAAGTACATCTTCCACAGTGACACATGTGTGATAGGATAATACAAAATCATAACATATATATGAGGTCTCGACTAGACCGATGAATATATATATAGCACATGTATACAAAATGCCTTTGCGCCATGAAACAACATGAAGATCAAGTACCAAAAAAGTAAGACCTTGACAAGAAGGACAAAAGCCTACATCCCTAGCAACAGTACTTGAGCCTCTATAGCATGTCGTCGACCACTCTCACTATCTTGCTCGGCCCTCAAAGTGTCTACCATAGCCTCTGCAACCTCTCACCACGTAATCTCTACGTCTTTGGCAGTAGTCATCTGAACTAACAATATATCAACATCCCTAGCTGGTGGAGGAGGACCCAGAACTTGTCCCTGGCCCTGTGTGGGAGGCATATGCTCATCTTGAATACCCTATGCCTCATCACGTCGGGCTCAATCCAACTGCTCTGCAAGAACCTCAATGCATTGTCGCTCCCCATGATGACCTCTAATATCTACTCTGTCCACAATGGGATCACCCCCAGGATCACTGAACCTCAAATAATGTGTCATGCCTACCACTCATCATAATCATGAGTAGTACCTGGATCTACTACACCAACCGGCCAACCCCAAACAACTGGGAAAATTTCTCTGATCTCAACAATAATAGTATCTATATCCGCCTGGAGACCCCATACACGGACCTCCCCAGTAGTCTGACCGAATCGAGCCTCATACGCATCAAGAACCCGCCCTAGTCTTAGTCTAAACTATTGACAGACTCAGTCTGATAGATAACGCTCTATCATATAAGGAAAACATCCAATCAACCAGCGGGTCTAATAGTAGTAAACAAGATGATTTGTATCCTCTGGCCAAACCTCGCAGCCCATAAAAGGTCTCCACACAAAACTGGTCATCTCATCGAACACATGACACCAATAAGGAAGATCCCCAAGCAAGGTTTAATGCATAAAGTCCCCATAACAATAAGAGAATGGATCATTCAGAGAATGGATCATTCAGAGAATGATCCTATATCTTGTCTGGACAAGTCACTGCAATATGCTCCCATGCCCAAACATGCAACAATGAAACACCAATGGAAATAGATTTCCCGCCCCGACACACCACCTCATGTATATCTCAATAAAGATGAGCCAACAAACAAGCACCCTAGGCATATATCATCCCATGCTCTAGCATACTCTCGATACATGTACCCCAACCCATAGAAAATTGTTGACCTCGCCTATCAGGAACAACTAATCCTGATACCATACCACATAGGGCAAGTACAATAGGATCTGCGCTATCAAAAAAATCAGATAGATCAGCCTCTGACTGGTGCATATCCAAGTGTGCAACACCTAACACATGCTACATAGTGTGGGTACCTCATCGAACATAATAAGTAATGGTCTCACCATGAATGAGAAGGCGAAGTATCCTCCAAACATCCTCAAGAGTAATAGTAGCCTCCCCTGTAGGCAAATGAAAGGAGGACGTCTCCGAATTCCACCTCTCCACAAGTGCAGCCATCATCGTTGTATGAGTCCTAATGGGAGGAATGTAACAAATGTAACTTAATCCCACATAATCAAGGAAGTCCCACTCCAACATACCAAAATGAGAAATCATATCAAAAAGGTGGCAAGGACATCTCTCTCAGCATAAGTTCTCTCAAACTCACCTACAGTCATTGTAAACCAGGATGTTAGGGTTTCACCCTAAACATGAAAAGCAACACAAAATGACATTTAAGATGACAAACAAACACATGTTAGGGTTTAGAACAAACGCTAAAATCAAAAATAGAAGGAGAAGTCAAATGCTAGGTTCTTGAGAAAGTGCTTAGAAAATACCAAGCAAGTGCGCAATTTTTAGGCAAATGAATAGTTTTAGGTCAAGGCCAAGCAAAAAAGGGCACAATTTTTAGTCGTGTTCAATTTTAGGTCAAGGGCGTAGAAACAAGGGTGAAGTTTTTAGGCATGGGTGCAGTTCTTGATCAAGGGCACAGTTTTCAGTCAACTACGTAGTTTTAGGTCAAGTGCATGAAACAAGGGCACAAATATCAGTCAAGTGCATAGTTTTAAGTCAAGTGAAAATTTTTAAGTGTCAAGTGAAAAGTTATTACTAAGCAAAGGTGTCAAAAATGATGCAAGTGCGCAGGAATCACAAAAATTGTGCCATTGACTTTAAGAACTTCGTACATGCATAACGAAAACAAAACATGACGAAAGTGAAAAGCGAGAAGGTACATATCGGGCCACCAATGCCTGAAGGTCGTCCAAACTCCTAAACAAGCTCAAAATGATGTGGGGCACCCTCAAATCTTGGGATTTCTCCTCAACAACTGATAGAATCCGAAATCCAGAGACAAGAATTAGCAAAAGGATAAAAGCAAAAATAAGCAAATTTGAAGACTTTTTTCCTATATTACACCTCAAGAAAACCTTAATTTCATCTAGGAAACCCTAATTTCACTAAGGAAACCTTCCTAATTTCAAATTAGAAGCTCTAGGAAACATTAGAATGAGAAACAAAGCACTTATTGAATAATATTTCATCTAAAAACATCAATACTAAACTACAATAGTGTCAAGAGCCTGACCTCAAAGCTTGAAATTTTTGGTCAACCTCTTGAGGGGGAAGCACAGAGTCCTACCATCATTCCACTAAACACTAGGGCACAACGGGGCATAATTTTTTTTCAAAAACTTGATCTTAAAAATAGAATCTTTGAAACAAAGCAACCAGTACTTTGTATCAAAGAGGGGCAAAATGTAGACATGTAAAATTGACTTAACACCTATCACACACCCCAAAACACATCGAACAACATCGAAAAACATTGAAAAGTATCGAACAACATCAAATAGCCTCGAACAAAATCAAACAACATTGAACATCATCTTGAAACATCCCGTAACATCTCAGAATGACTCAAAATCGTCTCAAAACATCCCGTAACATCTCATAATGACTCAGAATCATCTCAAAACATCCTACAACATCTTGGAATGACTTGGAATCATCTTGAAACACCCCATAACATCTCAAAATCATCTTGGAACATCTTAGAATCACCTTGGAACATCTCGGAATCATCCTGCAACATCTTGGAATCATCTCATAATATCTCGAAACATCTTGTAATCATCCCACAACGTTTGGAAACATCATGCAATATCACACCACATCAAAATGACATTCAAAACCCTGATTCCTCTATTAATTGAATAATACAACAGTATTTAATTAATTCACTTTTTCATCATTTTTGACAAATTAAATAAATTTCATTTATTTAATAAAGTCCTCAAAACCCTAATTCTGATATTGATTAAATAAAACAACATTATTTGATTAATTAATATTTCATCATTTCGACCAATTACATAAATCACATTTACTTAATGAAGTCCCAATCTCACTTTATTTCATCCTGATTAATTAAATAACGTCAATTATTTAATTATGTCACTAAATCACCTTATTCCCCTAAGTTATTAAATTATTAAATCATAATAATTTAATTACGACACTTTTCCTCCAAATTTTGAATAAATAGATCAAACTATTCAAATCAATTATCAAAAATCATATCAAACTAATGCAACTTTGTTTGCAAAAGTCAAACTTGATTTGCACATTCAACTCCAAAAAGGAATTAATTAATTAAATTAATTAATTCATATTCCTCACCCACTTTCTGATTGAGTAAATTACGATTGTTGACTGAGCAATCTAATTTGTTAACTAATCAATCTAAATAGATAACTGAGCAACCTAAGTTGTTAACAAATCAGTCAATTTCCTAACTAAGCCATCAATTTGCTAACTAAGCCATCTAAATCCTAACTAATCAATCTAATCCTTGACTAGCCAATCTATTCCTCAATCACCCAAATTGTGCAATCAACTTTGCATAATCTTCTCATGTCTGAATCATCTCAACACATTTTGAATGTTGATCTGGATATTCTTCAACACGATCTTGATCATCCATTTCAAATCACATCTTCTATATAACAAACCCCTTTCCTCACAAATAAGGATCAGAGAATCAACATCATTTGCATAACGAAGTACTATTGACATTCACAAGCACCATTGTTAGTCCTTCAACCTCATCTCTTCGATCAACCAACCAAAGCAGTGACTCATCAATATTTTTCACACGAACTTTGGAAACTTCGTGGTGATAAGAACAACCCAACATCAGGCGAATACACTCCACTACAGGATGGTAACATTGTGTTATTTTGTACATTGAATTTTGTAATCGTAGATTCTTTAATGTGTGTTCAAATAGTTTAGTTCCATTTCGTATGTGTAGGACTAGATATTAGATTAATATATTTGATCTTAGCTTAGATTCTTAGATTAGCATGTTTGATCTCATTTTCGGTCTAACGTTCTCCCCCTCACACAGGATCAACAACACTAGAATAGCTAAAAAGATGTAAAATGTTAAATACAAGAAGTGCATTAATTTCCCCAAAAAGAGATATTGTAGAGGGCGTAGAGGAAAACATAAATGATGCCAGTAATGCTCAATGAAAATCTATAGCATCTGACGTGAAAATTCGAGTGTTGCAAAAGCAAAAATTTATTAATTCCAAAAATAATAGAAGCTACTTCAATGAGAAGAACGCGTAAGAAGACATTATTAAGTCTAAAGAAAAATTTGATAAAGGTGTGAATATATGCCCCCTCATATTGTTTCCCCCAACCAATAGGGTAAAAATAGGAAGGTAGTCAAATCGGAATTGCCACAAAAAATTTCAAAATTGGGCGAAAATTCGACTATATACTCACAAGGTGAGCCCCAAAAGGATCATTTTCACTATTCAGGATGAGGATTTTTGCTTAGATTTTTATAGAGCTTGAGTGAAAATTCCTCATCAACAAGAGTTATGGCCATCACACGTAGAGGAGATTTTCACTATCATAGAGATCAACAAGCCCCTAGACAAGGTAGGCCAAAAAAAAATGTCATTATTGGTGAGGTAAAAATAACCTCATCATAATAATACCAGGAAAGCCTATTCATATGTGTGAAATCATCAGTCTCTGCCAATTAATTAAACTTTAAGAGAAATAATTGTTTATCTTTAAGGAAAATTATACAAACTTTATTTCTTATGATTAATTGAGGTAATCTACCAATACATATTTAATGGGTTGTTTTGAATGTTTTTGTAGAGCAATAATCAAACATCATGCAGTAGATGCAAAACATTTAACCAGCACGTGCCTTAGTAAATATTGAAGATAGATGCTAGGAACTTGCTCCTGAACTTTAGGCTGGTGAACCAAGGATATAGTTAATGTTAGTTTAATTTCTGTTATGTTTTTGAGTCAAAGACTTCATGGCTCGTCTCAAGCCTTTTTAATGTTTATGTAATGGATTTTAAAGAAAATGGAAGTTATATGTAAACTGTTATAGAATATTTCAATGGCTATCCATGCCATCTGAAATCTAGGATCTAGTTAAAGTTTTTCTATAAAAATGTAATTTTCAGAAGTAGAAGAGAATGCTCAATAGTAATGTTATGATGTTAACATGATCTCTGGATACTTATGAATAAAAAACTACCTTCTATCATTTTTGAGTTATTGACCTATGGATGATAATTATCTTCAATGGAAAAACTTCAGAACCAATAGTGTATGTGACTTGAGAACGAATGTAACAACCCGCGAGCTGGCCACCAGAGGGAGGATAGCTTAAATAGAAAAGTACTTTCTTTTATGTCATTTTTGATACATAGATAATCATTCAATAGGAAATCGTTAAGTCTATTGGTTGTTGTGTCTAAAGTTCCAAAGTACTCTTTGTCTTCCATTATCACGAGTTACTTGTTGCAACTGTTAGAATCTTTTACTATTCAGGAGGATGTTTCATGGTTTGTTTACTCGTTTTTCCACTTTTGTAGTTTGTCAGTTGTTTAGTTTACTTGTTTATGTGCTTTCTAGCTTAGTTGTCATGCTTTCTAAATTACTTATCTTATGCTTTCTAGTTTAATATTTCCAATTTTCTTAGAATAAATTATTTCTTAGTTGAGTAGTTAGATGGACATAGACTAAAATTAATTTCAGATGTCTTTAAGAAATCAAAAAATCTAAAATGAGTTATCTAAATTATCTTCTATTGCAAACTACCTTTGACACTGCTCGGTCGAATTATTGATATTTTATATTCTAAAGTAACGGGACCTAACAACAGCCTATCAATTATTTTATATAGTTAATTTTAGTAGGAATATTTATAGTAGCTCAGGGGACCTTGGCATGTGCCAGCGTCTAAGACTCGCATTGGCATCCAAAACCCTATGCATTCATCCAATGCAAGCATTCGCCTAGCATGTCGATGTGCTTGGGGTGTGTTGTCATCTAGGAGGGCACACTAGCGTCCTTAGGGTCAAAAATGAAAATTATGTTAACAATTCAAATTTTGGCATGTTTAGAGTAAGTACAGATAGAAAAGATGTAGAATTTTTATGTGATAAAACTACGTTTCTTGCATGGTTTACTAGAGGTTCGAGAGCACACTAATGACCTAATTATATCGCTCCTACATAGCTGCATAGGAGACATCACAACACATGACCGCAACTTTATTTGTCGAGTCGAACTCTAGTGGGTTTATGAGATGTCGGAGATGAGTTTTCATCTGAAAATGTTGATGGTACTAATCGAGAGGTGGGACACTGACACCATGTCATTTTATCTCTTGAAAAGGGAGATGATGATCACTTTGATAGACGTCTACAAAATCTTCTGCCTCCCTGTCTGAGGGGAATAGATATCTTTGGATGATCTATAGACAACTCAGGATGTCCAAGATAGACAGATGCATTGTATCAATCAGGTGGTCCCTACAAACACCACCGAGCACGTATATCTAAGATGGTTGGAGAAGGGATGAGTGGAAGTGCCCCTAGTGCACTAAATCATGATTGTGAGTATGGCACTCCAAGTCACCACAGATGGAAAAGGCTCCCACGTACATGTGGGCCTCATTCGCTATATCTGAGAGACGAAGGAGATGAGCACCATATTCGCTTGGGATCAAAGCATGTTGGCCCATTTATACCACGGCCTCAAGTGATATGTCCATCATGAGTTCCATAGCTTGACAGCCTACATGCTCATTCAAGTGTGGTATTTCGAGCATATCACTTGTACTTAGCCAACTGATTTTCCTCGACAAATTATAAGTGACCTACCTAAAGCACATGCTTACCCATTGGTGCAATAGTGAAGATTTAATAATTTATTATTTTGGAGATAGATCGTGAACTGGCTAAGGGTCGATGATTTCATATGGTAGCCCTGTCAGGGAATGGATTGATGGCCCACCAATAGGAAACAACTACCATGCATCCAACACGACCAATTCCTAGTGGGTTTCCACGATCATATCATTGTACCATATTATTGGAGACAGGCCATGCACCAATTCGATTCAATGCAAATGATCATTCAAGAGCCCAATCAGACCTAGGGAGCTACCCTGTCATACCATTGGGGACATTGAACCTAGTGAGGCAAGGAGCATCGATGATAATGATCCTCTCGCACTAGACATTGATAATTTTGGGGTGATAAACGAGTTTAGTCGATGGTGGGAGATAGTGGGCCCTACTCCCATCTTCCTCAAGGATACCCACAGAGGATACCTAGGTGTACAAGGTTCTAACAGAGGGTAGAGCTAGTAGGAGGAGGCATATGAGGCAACAAAGGAGAGGCCTAGGAAATGATAGAGGGTGTCCTCCCCAGTAATAGTCCCCATTGTCTTGGCACTTCCACCAGCAGTTGTCCCTATCGAGATTCCTCCACCACAACATTATGCTAAGGATTTTCCCTTGTACCTTGTGATCATTATGCTCCTGAGTGTTGTCAAGGTTTATGAGCATCACAACCCAGTCCACAACCTTTGGGTATATTGTTAGGATAATTTTACTACACCTTCCAATGGAGAAGATGAGGGTCACTTCTTGTTTCTCTATATGTCTTTTTACAAGTTTTTTCGTTGGTCTTTCTACCCAAGAGAATTTGTTAAGGGGCGAGGTAGGATTCTCTAATGAGATTGACCACATCCCCACTACTACTGCTTCTTCTACACCATCATTAGTAGATAAGCACGAAGTTGTTCACATTCCTTCAAAATATATCGCTACCCTTAGAAAAGGGTTGGGCAACTTGAAGAATCACCTGGAGAAGGACCTAAAAATGGCTAGGGCCACTAAGGTTATTAGTGAGATAAATTATATGGTGGGAAAAGACCAAACAGGTATAGAGCTCCTAGCTAGCCTCTCTATTCTGATTGAGGCATGTGCCCCTTCAAACAATGCTAACATTGTCCAAGGGGCTGCTTTTGAGGAACATGAGAAACACTTAGGAGTGTTGATGCCTCCCATGTCCGTGTACATGGCTGACATGGTCCCTTCGATCAGTGTCCCCCTACCTCTGAGGGATCTAAAACTATCAAAGTAAATAGAATTCCCTTAGGTTTCAGCTTCACCCCTCCTATCACCTCTAGTGGTGGAGGTTTTGGAAGTTTGAGTGGTGGGGGCTTTGGCAGTGGCGGTAGCTTCGGCAACAGAGGTGGTGCTGGTAGAGGTGGTTCTAGTGGAGGCCATGGTGGTGGCTTTTAAAGTGGAGGTGGCTCTGGTAATGGTTCCGATGGCGGCCACGTCAGCGGTTCTGGAGGTGGCTCTGGTGGTGGTTTTGGAGGAGGTTCCACTGGTCCTTTGTTGTCTAATGACCCTATTCTAAACACTCTTCTTCACAATATGGGAAAGATGCTAAGCCAACTGATGAGTCTCTCCCAAGCCTTTTCCCAGCCTATCTTTCAGCCCTTCTTCTGATAGTCCATTTTCAGTAGCAATATTGAGTACTCCTTTCCCACAAGGAATGGAGATTCCAAAATTCAAAAAATATGATGGCAAAGGGGACCCACAAATGCATGTGTCCACCTTTAATGTCCTATGTACAAACTTATTCCATCACGATGCACTAATGGCAAAGTTATTTGCTCGATCTCTTAAGGATACAACACTCGAATGGTATTGTTCCTTACTAGATAACTCCATTTTCTCATTTGATCAACTTGTCTCAAATGGCCCTTGAGGAAATATGTGAGTTGTGTCAGAATTTCTCCCATACTCATGGAGGAATCCATAAAACTAATCTTTCCAAAGGGTCTAACGAGATAGGTAAGCTCCGTGAAGAAATAGAAAATCTTAAAACAGACATACTGGTTCAACTAAACACTACATTAGATGGCATACAAGCTAAAACTCACAACCCTAAGACCTTGTCAATCTATTGTCCTAGGTGTCGAAACAAACACCTTTTGCACGAGTATCCTTCAAACAAAGTCAATGTTTGTCAACTCTGTAAGAAAAACCATCCTACCAACCACTATGAGCTTCTTTCTAACCTCAAGAATACTAAGAAAAAAAATATTCAGGTCGAAGAAGAGATAAACGCATTAAACCAACGACAGGGAGGTAACTTCTCTTATGGATAGAATTCCAACCCTGCATGGAGACCACAAAATAACTGGGCTACTAATCAATGGACTCCATCCTGGAATCAGTCACCTCCCCCACAACCTAACTAGGGAACTCCTTATTGGGGATCCCCTGAATGGGCAAATCAAACATGGGGAAGTCAGCACAGGCCAAACCAATCACAACAACAATGGTACCCACAACATACTGCTCCCCAATGGAATCAAGGACAAAATCAATTGTATACTAGGCCTAGGAGGAATCAACAATAGAATTTGTTACCACCATCTCAAAACCCTCCTCAGAATGAGCAAGTAAATCAACCTCAACTTCCAACACAACCACTTCCCAATCCTAAGAACAATCGATAGAATACGCCGGTCTACTCTATTGAACAAGTTAATGTTACCAAACTTAATGCAATACATTGTGGAAATGTTCAGTTGCGCTCTGGTAGAACTCTTCAACCGCCAACCATTGAAGAAATTGTGGATGAACCTGAGCCTAACAGTTTTGCAAAGGATACACCACCTGATCATATCGCTCCCACAAATGATGATGTGCCTTCTCCAGCAGCAGGAGCTGCTGATCTACCTCAGGAGGAGGAAGGTCAGTCCTTGAGTGAACATAGGTAGGATACCGCTCCAAAAGAGAAAATTTTGCCACCATTTTTGGAACATCTAAAATCAATAAGTCTGGAAGGTACTCTGGAAGGTACTCTGAAAATGCCTGTAGCTTCTGAAACTGCATTAATTAGGGAAATCAAGCAGCTACAAATCGAGATTCCTTTGTTGCAAGCAATAAAGGAAATTCCTGAGTTAAATCAGTTAATCAAATAGTTGTGTATTAAAAAACTAGGGAGGAAGCCAAAGAAGATAAATAATGTTCACATTGAATGTTATTTAGCTGATTTTTTGTTTGGAAAGACTGTCGCTCCAAAATATGATGATCCTAGGAGTCCACTTATAATTGTCACAATTATTGAGGTAGCAATACCAAATGCATTAGTGGATTTAGGAACAGCTATTAACATGATGACTATGGATGTGATGGAAAAACTAGGTCTTACTGATTTATGTCCCACAACCACAATCTTACAAATGGAAAATCAGTCTATACCCATTCTGAAGGGCATTATTAAAAATGTTATTGTCAAAGTTGATGGATGGGAATATCCAGTTGACTTCCAAGAAATCCAGTCGCTTACGCCCAAAGATAGCTATCCAATAATTCTTGGAAGACCATGGTTGGCCACTGTTGCCACTAAGATTGATTGCAGAGAAGGGGGAATGACCATTTCTCATGGTCTAGATAGTAAATGTTTATTTTTGTACCCTCCTACTAAACCCAATGAACATGATAAGGTATGGGTTGATGAACCAGAAGAATCTAATGGTCAAGATAGTTTGGCCTCACTAGCCATGGTAGTAAATAAACAACATGGAGAGGAATTAGAGGATGAGTTAGCAGATGACATAGCATGCCTTGCTATAGGCCCGAGTGAGGAAGAAACGATGGTCCAAAAATTTTGGGACAACCAATTGATATAAGCGGGATGGAACAAAGCCATGCTATAATGGGAATGCCTTGTCCCTTAGCTAATATGATTCCCAGAACAAGTCATTTCTTTGAGGATATTACGAGATTCCATTGACTTATACCTCATAGTTTTCCTCTCGACACCTTGTTGCATCCAATACATACTGTCACTTCAGCCCATCCTGGAACAAAATCGATTATGCTACTGCCAGGAAAAACCCTAAACGTCAATAGTTGGCTGACAGAAACACAAGAGGATAAATTGTTTAATGTATTGGTAAGATGGTCTAAAGCTTTCGCTTGGGACTATACGGATATGAGGGGAATTCACCCGAGTTTTTGTACACATCACATTTACACTAATCCTAATATAAGGCTTGTACGCCGGCCATAGAGGAGACTCAATCCTGCATTAAAGGACCTTGTCAAAATTGAAATTGAGAAACTCCTTCGTACATGATTTATTTATCCTATCTCCGATAGTAAGTGGGTGTCACCTATGGTGGTTGTGCCAAAGAAAAATGGGAAATGAAGAATCTGTGTAGACTATAGAGAACTCAACAAAGCCACTCATCGAGATTATTTTCCCCTACCATTTGTTGATCAGGTTCTGGACAACTTGGCTGGAAGAAAATATTTCTCCTTTTTAGATGGATTTAGTGGTTACAACTAGATTCAGGTTGCTCTAGAAGACCAAGATAAGACCATGTTTACTTGCCCTTGGGGCACATTTGCATACAGGGTGCTTCCCTTTGGACTTTGTAACGCTCGTACAACTTTTCAGAGAGCCATTTTGGCTATATTTGTTGCGCTTGTCAATGATTGTGTAGAAGTCTATATGGCTGACTTCACAGTCTATGGGTCAACCTATGATGAAGCCCTTCAAAACCTAGACCGATTTTTACAAGTTTGTGAGGAAAACTGACTATCTCTTAGCCACAAAAAATGTTTAATAATGGTGGAACAAGGAATAGTCTTAGGTCACCTATTTCATTTGAGGGAATAAAGGTTGATCCCAAGAAAATTGAAGTCATCCAACAGTTGATTGTTCCTCAAACACAAACTGATGTTCGAAGTTTCCTTGGGCATGCTGGATACTACAAAAGATTCATAGAAAGCTTTAGTAAAATAGTTGCTCCTATGTTTTTCCTTCTCCGGAAAGAAGTAGAGTTCAATTAGACACCCCAAGTGTCAACTATCATTTGAAACAATTAAGCAGAAGCTTGTCTCTTCTCCCATATTATGCAGGCCAAATTGGAGTCTTCCCTTCCATATTTATGTTTATGCTTCGGATGATGCTATTGGTGCAGTGTTGGGACAAGAAGATGAGAATGGGGGTAAATATGCCATATACTTTATTAGTAAAAACTTGACGTTTGCAGAAAGAAACTACACAACAACAGAAAAAGAATTCTTGGTTGTTGTTCATGCCATTAAAAAATGTTGCCACTATATTACAAGATATAAGGTTACAGTTTATACAGACCATTCAGCTATAAAATATCTAATGAACAAACCCGTAGTTAATGGATG